>BMAV01011145.1:0-19378 GCA_019973955.1 Trichonephila inaurata madagascariensis
GACAAAAATGCTTTATTTTAAATATACGATATAAAACTTACCTTCAATGTTGTGGAGCTATAAATCAAAGAAAATAAATTAAAAAAATGTACAACACACACAAAAAAATATCTTTCTCTCAATATTTTCTCTCTATATTCTATATTTTCTATCTATTTTTTGTGAGATGATGTAATAAATTTATTTATTTATGAAAACAATAGTAAAAAAGCCAATAAGTCCTGTTCAATAGTTTGGTTACAAATTGGCAATAAGGTGTAGGCCCCCTACAATGTAGTAGATACGTTGCTTGAAAATACCGAGTTGTGGGAAGTCGCGTTATACCAACTTAATACAAAAGCTGATACTCAGTTAAAAAAAGATAAACTGCCTTTTATGGTGTAACATTTTAACTATTTTTAAATTTATGTGCAAAGAAAAAAAAATTCATGAAAACGGAAATAAAATTTAACATCATATGAAAATTAAAAAAGACTGATTTCAAGTAGAAATACACTCTATAACAAAACAAACAAACAAAAAAACCCGACCCACCAAGAAGGAGTTGTTCGATTGTAATGAAATTTCGTATGCAAAGACATTTGTACCAAACATGCAAAAATGATTAAAAGTTGATGTCCAATGAATGAATAGCGGGAGCTACAACGCATCGGAAATGCGCCTCGGGGTGTTTGGGAAAAGCGTTTAATCTGCGGTCAAAATTTCTGTTGTTGGGATTTAGGATCCCCAACGACTAAAAAAACCCCCGCCGTAGATTCGGCTCAAAAAGCTTTTGTCAGAGTTTGAAAGGGGTCGTATCATTGGATTGAAGAGGCAGGTTGGGAAAAATCGGAGAATCGCTCATCATATGGGTCAAGTGATGGGCCATTAGAAGATGGGGAGGAAAGAATGGGTGGAAAATGGCCGATTTCAGCGTCATGATGGTGGGGTTGGGTCAGGCCACAGCAGATCCGGAGGACGGGGGATCATCAGACCCCGGCTGTCACGGGGCCCCTTTCATCGTTATGAACCATTGCGTCACCCTCCCACAGGTAAATCCCACGCGGCGCTGACGGGGTATCTCGTCCCAAACTGCTACGCCACCCCACTCACACCTACATACTGTAAAAACCAGATTACAGGGTGCTTGGCCCCCGGGATTTGGGAAATCATGCTGACGGGGGAAGTATTGAGCGCCAATCCGCTTTCACTGTGACCTGACGATCATCAAGACGTGTCTGGGGCCCGGGCCTGCCAACCCATTTTCATTGCCGCCATAAAATCAATCAAAAGTTAGGGGTCTGGCGTGCCATTTTTTTTTGACAGCCAGCCCCCTTTGATCGTTTAAGACACCTTACAGCACAGCGGTACGTCGATGACATTCGAGAACTTTTTTGCTATTTTCCTTTTTGCTTTTTTTACCGTTTCCCCTGGTCTTATTTTTCAGCAAGATAACCACCCATACCCCGTTTCATCTTTCAAAAACTTATAAAACACTTCCTTGGTTAGATCGGGCCCCCCTTAATCGAGCATGTCTGGGATATGTTTTAAAAAAGGGCCGCATCTTCGGGGGAATTTTGTGGCTGGCCCGAAACCAAAAAACAAATTTGGCGAAATAGCGGCCATCGGGTGCTTTATCCCCTTCCAAATTGCCCGGCTTGCTCCAGGATAGAGGTGGGTCAATACCTTACCCGGCTCTTTTTTTAATTTTATGTAACTCTGAAATAAATCATTCAATTTTGAAACTTTAATCATTTTTCTATTCTCATAATCTTTCAACCCGCCAATTTTCGTCTTTTTTTCGGACCTCTTTTTGGGTGGTCTTTTTTTCGTTAAAAAGTCAAAAAAAATGTCTGCTCCAAAAATTATTCTTCGTCGTCACTTATTATAGTTGTTCAAGAACATTTTACTGGAATTATTTCAAAATCTGTGCTTGTTTCATCAACAGGTAAATTAAGGTTTTAAAAAATCTCATTAGCATCAATCTCACTGTTTGTTCTTGCTTTCTTGATTGACAGATAAGTAATTTTGAAGGGGGGTTTCTTTTAAATATTTCCGCTGTCACCGATAGAGGATTGCTGTAAGAAGTAAGACATGTCCAGACATTTTTTAAATATTTTTCAGAGTGAAGTTTTTGGTTTCTTTATTGAAAAGATCTTTAGAATTGTCTTTTTTATATAGTGCAATGATTCTTGATATATTGTATGCTAGTTTTATTTCGTGTATAATAAATATTATTTACAGTTGGACTCAATTTAACGAATTTATCGGACCGAAAATTTTTTTCAAAATTTAGGGGGGTATTCGTTGATCAGGGTCCAAAAAAAACAAATTTTTTTCTTCCTTTTGGTAATTCTATAACAAAATTTCAAATTGGAATTTTTCGTTATAGTTTTGAAAATTTTAAAATACACTAATAGATGTTAGACAATCTTTTTTATTCCTGACTCAAAAATTTTTTTTTTTAAAAAGGCAAAGAAGAAAATAGTATTCACACTGCTGCATGAGGTATGTTTCAGTTTCCCAAAAAAATTAAAGCAAAAAAAACCAAAAAGTTTTGTAGGTTTTCTTACTAATTTCTTCATGTTTAAAATCCCCAAAACCAAAATTTTTTCCAAAAGCCGAGTATAATAAACCTCTCTCTCTTAAAAAAAAAACGGAAAAAAACTCTTAAAATATCCCTGTTTGTAGAGGGATGAGATAAAGTATATTCCTGTTCTAAAAAAACTCACTTGGTTCCCTTATGACTCATCTAACCTGTAAAGTCTTAATGGGATAATCCTTTCCTTCAAATTTTACAGCCAAAAAGGAAAACTTTTTTCGGGGAAAAAAAGGATATTATTTGAAAAAAAACCAATTTTTTCAATTAACTAATAAAAAGACTTTATTAGAATAGTTCTTTAAATTTGGGGGGTTTTGTTTTCGAAAAGGGAATTTTTTCCTTGACAAAAAAAAAAAAAACTTTAAAACCGAAATTCGTTAAATAGAGTTGTTAAACGGGTTCACTGTATATAGGTGAATCATCGTTATTTTCCTATTTTTCACTTGTTTTCATTTACTGTTTTGTAATTGCCCGATCTTATTTTTTTTAAAAAGCATCTCAAACACTAAAAACCCCAAAAAAACAATCGTAAAATTTAAATTGGACTATAAAACGAAACCCAAAAATGTTGTACCCCAGTTTCTTGTTCTTCTGGGATGCAATATTCAAACCAAAATTTACAAAAATCTTTTATTTTTCCCCCCCCCCAAAAAAAAACTCTATATCGGATCGATTCAATTAAAAGGGGACGTCCCTCCAGTAGACCAATCCTGAGAGGAGTGCTCCTGTTTATTGATGCTCGTTTTCTCCTCATTTACGCAATCCTTTGTGGATGACGCACATGACAAATTCTACTTTAGGAACAAAATCCTGGAATGAGAAAAAGAAATTTGATTTTAAATAAAGTACTTATATTTGCCAAATCAAAAAAACTTTCTGGTCCATTTTCGTTTTTTAAATTGTTCAGTGAGTAAGATTTTATTATTTTGTGAAACAATATGTCGCGTTTTAATTAATTAGAATTCCACTATTTTTTTTTTCATCTGAGAGTTTCTGTGTTGGGGGGGGGGGATTTTATTTACCAAACCGGGTAGATGCGCACAACACAAACACAGGTAAATAAAAATTAAGCTTCCCATTTATGAATGAAAAAATATTTTTTTAACGACTGAAAATTTGAAAAAAAAATATATATATATAGAAGGAACAATAGTAGGAATTTAAAAAAAAAAATTTTGTTATTTTGTCGCACCAACCAAAAACCCCGGGTTTTTCGCGCCAACTTTTTCTTTTTTTTAACAGTTCATTTTACAACAATGAGACGAATCGTTGGGTGAAAAAAGTAATTAAAAATTTAATTTTAATTATATTTTTATTTAAAAACTTTTTAACATCAAGTGTCATCCACAAGTTTAAAAAAATTATTCGAACTTGATTGGGTAAAAAAAAGTATTTTTTTTAACGACTGAAAATTTGAAAAGATTAAAAATATACTTAGAGAGAGGAAAGAGGGAAATTTAATAAAGCAGAAATTTTTTAAAGGGGGGGATAAGCCCGGGGTAAAATGAGGGTTTAAAAATAAAAAACAAGATGAGCATAGAAAAATATTAGGCTTCTAAATAGATCGAAATACTTTTTGTTTAAAAGAAGACATTCCTTATAATTTTATAAAGGTTGTAGTTCCTCAAAAGTAAACTATTTTTTCTTAAGATAGGAATAATACCTCTCATAAATAACTTCAAAACATAAAGGCATTGCGCTCGTACATTTCAAGTTTCTTTGTAAAAAAAGGGTGCACGTTATATGGCGAATAGACCCCAAAATTAAAAATTGCCGCTTGAAAGTATAGATGCGCGTTATACTACGGATGTTACGGTACTTCATATTAAAAATTTGATTTCTCTTTTATTGCTTTTTGCATTAATGGGAAATGACCAATTATAAATGAACAAGTTATACAAATTTTTTTAAAGTTAATCTACTTAGGTCAACAAAGAAAATTTTCTTTTATTACTTATTAAATATTACAATTAATATAAATATGTATATACATAGACGAATCACTTTTTAAGTGACAAAAGAAAGCTTTTTTCTTGCCATTTTCTTTCTATTAGGGTGTTGGACTTTTTTTTGTTTTTTTTTTGTTACTATTTATTCATTCATTAAATTTTAAATTATTCTAATAAAATACATAGAAAAAAAAAATCACATTTTCAAAAAAGGGGTATCCCAGGTGGTTGCCCCCACGACCTTTGGATTAGAAGTCCAATGCGCATTTGCGTACAGGGGACTGCGAAGGTTTTCCTTTTTATATATGCTGTTGGACTATTTTTTTTTTTCATTTTTTTTTTAAATTTTTAATAAATAAAAAATTTGGGAAAAAACTGTATTAACATCAAGGTACCCACTACAAGTTTAAAAAAATGTATTTGAACTTGAACGGATGAATAGAAAGTATTTTATTAACGATTAAAAATTTGAACTGGATATACATATATATATATATATAAATAAATGTATATAAGGAGAGAATGAACTTATAATTGGAATTGAAAAAAATACTTTCAATAATGAAGAATCGTGTTTACTTTTTATTTCTGTAAAATTCGTTTACTTTTCGTTATTAAATTATTAAAAATATTTACTATTAACACCGTTTATTATTAATAATATTTATTATTAATAATATTTTATTAATTTATGCTAATTACTTATTTAATAATTAATTTTTTTACTGTTTTTGTTCTTGACAATCGATTAAATCAAAAGAATGTATTTTATGGTGCATTGAGATATGATACGAGATAGGTGGATTTTTGACCATCGACCCGACACCTCTTTTGAAAAATTCCTGTTTGCGCCACTGTGGTCAAATCATCTTTGTCAGCTCTGACGATATCGATATATTTTGCAAGAGGGAAACCAAGGATAGATTCCAAGGAAAAGATACATTGTACGCCCATTTCCTTCTTTTTACCCAAGCCTACTAATGGCGAAAAAGGGGGCGGGCGACCACAGTCAAACCACCCGTTACCCCCAAACTTTTTCCTTTCTGGCGCAATTTTTCATCTTATCTTTGCGTGTCTGGTCCTCCACGGAAAGGGGATGACCCAAACTTTTTGCAACCAGCAGGAACAAACCGTGGTTGATGGACGGGCGGCACCCAACCAACAACCTGAAGACACAGAATCGGGGTCAAACGATGTTGAAAATGGTTCGAAGAATGAGGTTCAATTATCGTCTTAAATTTAAGTGAAAGAGAAATGGTGATTTTTTGGTTCCATTCTCTTGATTGGTCCATTCACTGAACACGTCACTCAAGTGGGTCCTGAAGCTTTGCTGTTGCAAGGATCGTACGTCTTCAGGTTAAAGAGGGTTGACATGAGGTCCTGTTGGAATGATTAACGATCTGTATGTTAAGTGGAACGTAATTTGGGGGAAATTATATAGATGAGGATTCGAATTCACTATTACCTAAATCATCAAATAGAAAATCGTATATCCCTTGATTATTTTAAGTGCGCTTTTATTAATAGCGTGGGAAATTTGCCTGGCTTCCTGGACAGTTGAATGAAAAATGAGGAAGACTGCTTGGATACTAAGTTTAAGCATCATTGTAAATTGCGCATTACTTAATCTCATCCATTTTGATGAATGCTACAAGTCTAAACAATGATAAAGGTCATTCATTAAAGTATACAGGGACGTCTTAAGGTATGGGCAAACTGGGCCCTGGCCTAGGGCTTTGGCTACAATGAATGTCTTGTCTCGTTTGCCTTAATAAGATCATAATTCGAATAATTTCAACGGTAAAATGTTATTTCAGGTAGTATTCTTCGAAAAAATGGTAAGTTCGGACAATATGCCGATTGGCTACATGTGATGACCGACGTCCATGTATAGGACTAGGCCAACCACCAAACACGCGCGATTATTACGCATTCAGTCTAAAGGCGGAAATCAGTAGAGCCGGTTTGTGCAATGGCAAGTCATGTGCATCTATTTGTTTCGTGTTATTGTTTGTACGAGTATTTGACAACGCAAGCTATGTTATATCTACTTTTAAGGATCATTGGGGGGAGGCTACATTTGTGTAGGGGCCCAAGGCCTCAAGAGTTCGTAAAACGTCCCTGGATGTATACGAAATATTATCGAATTTACATTATGTGTGATGAGCTCTTATTGTCTAACTTAATAATTTTAAACCATATATTATCACCCTTGTTGATACCTTTCACTTTATATTAAGTGAGAATTTCAAGTCCCTTTTAAAATCAACATATGCAAGGTGACCCATAAAAAGTGCCTAAACTCTGCGCAGACAAATTTCTCTTTGGCAGTGCATAAAAAATGCCCAAAGAATTGCACCTGTACGATCCATAATTTACGAGAAAAATACGAAAAACAAAATATGACGTCACAGCCGGTGCAAGGAAAAAACACCGTATTAGACACATCAACAGTAGTATTTACAAATATTTACTAAGGCGGATGTTCAAACTGTCCACCTTGAAATGGTGGAGTGCACACGTCACACCAGCGCTGTGTCCAGTGAAGTAAAAGCAGCATGTATACGAGCAACTAAGTCACTGCGTATCGATACACCAATTACTTGAGATGGCCCCACAGGAAAAAAAATCCGATAGTGTGAGATCTGGTGATTGTGTTGGCCAGAAATTGGACCTCCATGTTCGATCCATCGGTCTGGATATGGCATACTCAACCAATCACGCATAAGAGAGGCTCGTCATGCTGGAACCAATGGCCGTAAATTGCTGTTAAGGGTATGTCTTCGAGGAATTCGGTTAAGACGTCATGGAAACCTTATCATATCAAGTTGGACTCTCCCGAGAGCCGTTCAGGCGATAGGTATGGTCCCAGCAGAAGATCCGTGAGTATGCCCGCTCACCCCACTGGCGTAGCTAGTCCTGAGTGGACCCTGTATCAAAATACCTTGGCGGCCTTTTTGGGAGGCATTTAACATTATAGCTTTTTTTTACTGACACGTTTTAGGGCCCCTGAAGCTTGGGGGCCCCGTATCATTGATACGGCGGTAGCTACGCCCTTGACTCATACATTTACAGATCTACGAGCCTAATGTTCTGATGGTGACTTTGTTTTTCATATTTTTCTCATAAATTTTGGATCATACAGGCATACTTCATTGGGCATTTTTTATGTACTCTCCACGAGAAATCTGACTGCGCAGAGTTTGGGTTCTACTTATGAAACACCTTGTACATACAAGCCCATTGTACTTTAATCTTCAATTGACTACAACAGGCTTCTCAACGACAACCTAGCCACTGCTTCACAACGGCATGGATGTCGATGAAACTGAAATTTCATTTTTCAAACTGTCATCGCAAACCTTGTGAGTGATTTAGCATTAACAACAGAGCCTTCTTTAAAAGGATTCATTTCTGAATTGCACACCATTTGTACAGGTTATTGCACACATTAATGATCAAATACATTCATGCAGGTTTAAAACTTTCCATTCAAAATGAGGTGGATTACATCCCTATATTCTATTATTATTTGTAGTTATAAGAGTGTGTACAGGTTTAGCAATATGCAGTAGATTAGGTTTCAGAAACTTTATATGTTTCTTGTATTTTTCCAAACTGGTGGTTGATTTCAATGAATGCTATCAAATTACCCAATAGCTGATGCATTAGCAATATACATTGTTTAGTTTTTTACCCAAGGAGACTGAACTAGCCTAGCATGAGTTTAGAACTTTTAAAATGGTCTCCCGGGAAGGATACCACCTCAGCTGCCTGATTGAAAACTTTTATTGAATAAAAAACTACATAAAACAAAATCGAAAAACGCAATAAAACATACATATACATACAAACATTTATAGTCTATGCATATGTACAAGAAACATATATACACTCACATGTACATACACTGATGGCTATTCAAATTTTTTGTATTGTTACTAATGCCACTTGATCGGCGGCCCAGATAAAGGGCCCCACGGTTCCATCACGGCAAGGACGGTGCCCTGTCGTTAACCTGCGAGCCCAAAGGGGAACAGGATTTTAGCTCGTTTCCCCCCAATTTTGCGGGAGAAACCCTGGGGCCTTCCCCCAAACCTCACGGGGAGGACGGTGGCCGACGGCTTTTAAAGTACACTAATCCGTGAAGGCCTATACATTTACCAACATCCATGTCTTCCCCGGGGATTCGAACCTGGCCCCTACGGCACAGCAGTCGCGTCGCAACCACTCCGGATGGGCGACTTTCCAAATTTTAAAAACCAAAAGGGAAAAAAATAACAAACCTATCTTAGCTTTTCATAGTACGGGAAAAAATTTGTGGGCAATTCCGGGTATACGGAGTCCGAAATTAGTACCTGCACCTACCGTCTCTGGCACTTAAAACGGCACTTGCCCAGTTAATAACGAATCGAAATGGGCCTGGATGACAAATACGGGCAAGTTCTTTCATATTTCTTGGGGTCTGTGCCGTACTTTATCAATAGCAGCACCAGGGGCGTGGCTACCGCCGTATCAGCTGTATCAATGATACGGGGCCCCAAAAATGGGTATTTAAAACAGGGGGCCCCGGGGTTACGTCAGTGCGTAGTCAGGGGGGCGATGACGGTTCAATGTTTTAATAACCCATGCCTTGATGTTTTTAGTGGGTGAGAGATCTTGAGAACGCTTTAACCAGGACAAAATCAAACACCCTTTTTTAAGAGAAAGACCAGGACAAAACGAACAACATACGGTTGTGTTATCTTGTCCAAAGATGAAATCTCTGAGGCCTCGAAGATAGGGCGCAGCCACCAGTCTTAAAATCTGAGAAATATAACTGGCTGTTCAGATTACCGACGACGCGGAGAAGTGTTCTTGTCGGTCTGAAGGTATCTTTCCCCTTGCGCCTGGTGCGGGCTCCCATGGACGTTTTGAATAAAGGGGGGGTTCTTCGCTCCCTGGGTGCCTCGAGACAAAATGACGTCCTTCATGATGCTGTGTGCAAAACCGGAACGCTCCTGAAAATACGACGGGTTTCTCTTGCATCTAGTTTTGTTGTTGAGTACCAGTTGCGTAATTTCCCTTTTATAGAAAGTTTGAGATGCCATTTCTCCTTCCTGCGTAGTTTGATTGCAACTAAATGCTAATAATTTTCGTATTCCGACATCTTTTGTTCTTTCGTGCGAGTGAGTGAATATTAACGTTGTATTATTCAACTATATACTCGAGGGCTTTTTGGGGACGGCCTGTAATTTTAGCCTTGAAGGACGGGATGACACCTCGCTGGCACCCCCCTTTAAATACAACACCCCTCTAGTCCCCTAGTACCACTAAAAACCCCTCCCACAGGGGGGTCTTTGGGGGACAAACTCAAAATCATGACATACCGGCCAGAAGTCCGTTACCTTTACACTAGGCTCCGCGGTTTTTTTTTCCCGGGGTTTAATTTTTTTAGCCAGTAGTATATAGGAGTTTTCAATAAACTTTACACCGTGCTAAATGGAGTAAAGAAAAAAATACCGAACCGTACTTTTTCAATATATTAATTTTTCGGAATTTTAGTTTTTAAATCTAATTTTTTTAAAACCCAAAAATTTCAGAAATTTATTTAAGGGATCCCATAGTTCGGGAACCGTTATTTTAAAAAACGTATAAATGGATGATATTTGTGATATTTAGTGTCATTTTGATTAGAAAAAGTATATAAAATTGTTTTAAATAGTATTACAATAAAAAAAATTTTTAAATTTTCAATATTTTGCCAAAAAAGAAAATAAAAATTTTTCCTTTTTCAAAATATTCTCCTTTTTGAAAAAAGTTCTATTATAATAATATTTTGCCTGTATATAACTCAGACCTCTGTACAGAGGTCAACTAGAATTTTTTAAAATATATAACTTAGAAGTGGGTTATCCATTTTTTTGACAACAAAAGGGAAAAATTTTTTAAGAAAAACCCCGATCATTATTTCAATTTGGGCCCAAACTCTGAAAACAATGTGAATTTTAAAAAAATCATAGTTGACCCTCTGTACATAGGTCTAGTAAAACTGGGAAAATATCATTATAATAGAAGCATTTTTTCACACACAAAAAAAAAATTTTGAAAAAAAGGGTTTTTCTAAGTTAAGTTTTTTCGAAATATTTCTAAAAAATTTTTGTCAAAATGTCCAAAAAAATTTTATACATGTATTCTAAACTGGTGACACTAAATATCATGAAAAATATCCCTTTTGCATTTTTAAAAAAGGTTCCCAACTATCATATTATTAAAAACGTCTGTAGTAAAAAATAATATAAAAAACGGGGTAAACAAAAAGGTTCATTTAAAAAGTCCGGGAAAATTTTTAAGGTTTCCAAAAAACTTAAGTAAAAATTGGTTTTAAAATTTTGCTTTTTGGGGGTTGAAATGATTTTTTTACTTTCCCTTTTTTTTCCCCTTTTTTTTCCCAAAATTCCGATTATCCTCTTTCAGAACCTAGGTCAATTAATAAATTAGATAAATTAGTGAATCTAGACCACTCTCATTTTTCCACGTGATAAATAATCAATCCCGTCTTTGCTGTAATCAATCAATCTGCAGGTAAGAAAAATAATTAATTAAGTGCATATAAAATCGATTTCATAAAATTAAAGAACAGTTTCTAGAGGAAAATTAAGGTAAAATATAATTATACCCTAAACACACACTGTTACAACAAAAAGTTTTATGTCAAAAAAACAAAAGTTCGTGTCAAGGTTACGTATTTCGTCAGACCGTTCCTAAAGGTGTTTTTGTCGCCTCAATTACAAATTTTATGTCTAAATTTATAAACGGCGTCATGTAAAAGTTCGTGTTGAAGATGATTTTTCTCTTTTATCCATTTCAGTAATTAAAAGACAGACACTCACTGAATGAGAATACTGCATAATAACTTCCTTGAGCTCTGAGTTTTGATCACGAGGTATTGTAACGGTGATAATTTCTGGCATATAAACGGTGTTGTTTGACGTCTTTTGCATTGAATTGGTACATAAAAACAATTCGGAAGATCCTGTTGTTGTAACATTTTGCGAAAAATACATATGAAGTATCTGTCTTAAGTGAAGAGGGGAATGAACTTTTATAGTATTATAATAAACAATATTATTTTCCTATTTTAAAATATAGATAATTCACTTCCTACTGTTTATCAAGTCTTTATGAAGTTAAGGGTTTATTTCCTTTATACTCAAAATATAAATTGATTTGACAGTTCTTATTTAGTTTGTTTTTTCTACCCCGGGTAGAAAATTTTTGGATATTGACCCAAAAACTTTTTCCAGTTTTCTCTCTCTCTCTTTTTGTTTTTCTTGACGCACAATGTTTTGTTTGGTCCCTTATCTTAAAAATCTTAATTTAGCTTATTTTTTGTTTTCCTAGTACCGAACAAAATTATTTACCTCCTGATTCATAATTCAGTGAGTTTTTTTTTTCGTTCTTTTTAAAGGGGTTTTTTAATTTTTTTATTCTCTTTTTTTTCCCTTCCCCTCTAATTTCCCAAAAAATTTTCCCCATTTAAAAATTTTTTTTTTTGCCCCCCTTTTGGGTCTTAATTTCAAATCTGAAGCCTAGTGGTTGAGGGGGTAATGTAAACCCCTTTCAAAAACGGGGCGGGGGTTTAAACCCCGGGCTGGGGAAAAATCAAAATCAATCTTTCCTCCCCTTTTATGGGATAAAAGGGGGCTAAGCCTTTGGAACTGAACCTTTTGGGGTTTTCCCATCAATTTTACCACTTGACGAAACATCCCACCTCCCGTGCTTAAAAGGGCCGCCAAAAATGAGATAACACAGTAGGCCGGGACTCGGGGGTTTTCGCCACTGAGGGTTGGGTTTTGTTTCAAATCTAGATTCCCAAAATCATTTAAAATCATTTTTTTACTTTGGTTTTCAATTTTTGCTTTTAGTTTCTGAACTAGCTCGGGGAAAGCTGTTGGTGAAAGGTCATCCACGATAACCTTGGTAGCCACTCTGAGCAAAGGGTGATTTGGGCCGAAAACCCCAATGGCTAACTCACCCCCCCCCCCTGAATCGCGGGGGGGGCCAGGATTCCCAAAGGGGCCCCAAAAAAATATGTTATGTTATGGTTTTACAATCTTTTATTTGATCCGGCTTGGGGCTTAAAACCAGACTTAATAAGGGGGGGGCTTATATTCTCTGTTACGCCACTAACTCCACCTTTTTGAGCCCGTGCAGCGTTTGACGCTGAGACAAAGGATTCCCACCCGTCCAGTCATTTTTTCTTTTTTTTCCCTGCCCTTTTGTTGTGTGTGACTTGCAGCAGAAGGGGCCCGCTGTATCCCCTTTCCCAAAAGGGGTAGTTTTTCCCTTTTTGTAACTTTCAAGAGATGTTTAGAGAAGCTTTTCTTTCCAGCCATTACTGCAACTGTTATACATCTCCAGTAGATTTGAGTGTTGTCAGAACGTTTTTCCGTTGACTTAGTGGGCAGTCTCTTGTTGAGATGGCGGGTTTGTTTCCCGGGGTCCCATTCCCTTTTTTAAATCACTAGTCGTGTTTTTGGGGAAATTATTGTTTAACTTCCATGGGTAAGGCATAATTAACCAAAGGAGGGGCCCATCTAGTGTTCAATTCCTGAATCACCATTTCAATGATGATTGATGATTGAATTTTAAACCCCACTTTTCAAACGAGAGCTTTGGCGACGGACCACAAAATTTTTAAACCCATGATCTGATTGCGACCCCTGGGCTGGCCCCCCCCTTCCTAACTACCACCCACCCCAAAGGGGAGGACGTTTCACTCGACAGTTTGGCGTGCATCGCTCCCCTACATGGCGGGTCTTTAGTGGTACTGGGCTCCCTGTGACAAGGCAAGCCACGATCCGATACCTATACCACTCGGCTACCGCGGCCACATGACCACTTCAAGGGAATCTGTTAGTGACGGGACATCGTTGATGATCTTGGCTGCTGCTGGGCAGGGTTTTATTTGAATGTCCTTTGGGGCGAAGTGCCCCATTAAACCCCGAAAGGGGGTCCCTATGGGATAGTCGTTAACGGCTTTTTATCCCAGTCTTTTGTTGTATGCGACGCAGAAGAAGGGCCCTATGCACTAGGTTTCACAAATTTGATCCAGTGCGTATTTCATGTTTTCATTCTCTCCCCACTTTTATACCCTTATTGACTAGTATTTCCTAATAAGGATTCTAGCTAGCTTCATTAGTATCTGGCTTCAACCTGTATTTTCTATTTTATATTGTTCTTTTTCTTTACTGTTTTTGTATTCTTAATCTTAATTTAATTTAATTCCTATTCCGTATTTTAATTCTTTTTCCTTTTAGTTATTAAGTGTTCAACATCTTTCAAACATAAGAAAGGTCTACGCAATTGTTTGCAGGCTCTTTCTGAGTGTATCGATTGAGGTATAGCAAGAAGTTTCCCAGTCGCTGCCAAACACTAATCTTTAATACTACCTTGCTACATTGTCGTTATAAAAGGGACATGATGGGGTATTTTATGAAGGGAAGTAATTAACAGCCTTCTCTAGAATCCTGTCATAAAATAATCATCTGAGATCCTTCTAGATCAATCTCGGGACATTTATTTTTGACATCTAATTTGTCACCAAGGTCACACTTACTATTCATCATTATTGACAGGAACATTCTCTCTCTTCCTTCAAATGATATTTTCTAGGTTATAAAATTTTGATTTTGCTCCAGGTGATTTGATAAGAAATATCCACCTTCTCCCATTATTCCGAGATATGTATACGTCTAAAAGAAATAAGAAACCACATATGCTGATATTACTGAACACCAAAGCATACTGCTTCTTTTCAAATTTTAATTTATATGTTTCCTTTGTTTTGTCTCTTACTTTCTCTCTACATACCTAATTGTCTTAAACATTTTTCATTGGTAACATTTCTCCTTTAGAACTTTGATGAAAATTTTTGGACTATGCTCTGGCGTAGCTTGTCTTGAATGGGCACTGTATCAAAATTCTTCGGGGGGCCCTTTCTGGAAATAGGGACTATTGATAACATAATACGATTTTTGCTTTCACATATTCAGGCCCCTATAGCTTGGAGCCCCATATCATTGAGCTGGGATCCAGGGACTAAAGTGTTTTGATGAAAAGGTTTGGGGTGTAAGCACGGTAATTGCAGAAGACGACGAGTTCAGGATTTGATTACATTCGTAAATAAATGCTCGTAATAAAAAGCCAGTTGTTTTCAATAAAATTTGAGTACCTTGACAGTTGGGAAATGTACAATTTGATGAGATCTCAATTAAATCAAACGAAATGCTCGCAAACCCATCTGTTGCTGCTTTTTTGAGTACCTTTCAGATACTCGCAGTATGAATTGGGACCAGGGATCAGGAACGTCTTAAGGCATGGGCCAACAGGGCCGGACTCGCTCTCGGTGGGGGCCTCGTTTCTTTCTCGACTATGTCTTAAGATCATGATCCAGATAATTTTTATGGTCAAATATTATTACCGTACATATTCTGCGAGAAAAAGGAAATTTCAAGCTGTTTAACATCTGGCAAAAGTGGTAAGACTATTATTATGTGATGACCGTTGTCCATGTCTAGGCCTCGGCCTAATACTATAAACAATCATTTTCCTCATTTAATCGAAATGTGTTCATCGGTCTTGCTAGTTAATGCCTAGGCCTTTGAGATTGTGAGTCCCGTACACATTTATTTGCTTCAAATTACTATTTGAACGAGAATGACCATATACTGTCTACAGGCAAGATCTCAGGCAGGGCCTACTTTTGCATAGGGGCCCAGAGCCTCTAAAAATCTCAAGATTTCTCTGGGCCCAGGGCCTCAAAGAGTCTTAAGACGTCCCTGCCAGGGATGTGCCATGTTTGCCCGAGCCCAGGTCTTCGACTCGTGCTCGACTCAGCCAATTTCAGAGAATGGCCTGGATATATTCTGCGGAAAAATAGGAATTTCGTAAAATGTGCTAACTGGCAACTTTGTATTATTATGTGATGAGCGTCGCTCATGTCTAGGTCTAAATCTACCACCATACACCATTAATTACTAATCTAGTCGCAAAGGCTGCAGTTGTTCGGGCCAGTTTATGCGTAGGTTTATGAGATTGTGAGTCACACACATTTATTTGTCCAGATTACCGTTTGTACGAGTATTTAGCAATGTATGCTATGCACTAGCTGCTTTAAGGGTCACAGGAGAGCCTACTTTTGCTAGGGACCCAGGGCCTCAAGAAGTCGTCCCTGATTGAAACAGCATCGTGAATAGTTCCGTGATTTTCTTTCTGCTCTTGAATCCACCAGAACTCAGTTCACGTTCGCATTTTATCCATGGCTGGCTAGGAGTACGTTGAGATAATGGCCGCTCAGACAGGATAGTGGTTATTGACGTTGAATGCCGTGGCGAGGGCTTGGGTTCGAATCCCGGAGAAGGGATGAATATTTGTCTTTGCATATGCCATGTGCGGCATGGGTCCACTCTAATATTGGTCGAGCTGAAAATCCTCTCGAGAGGTTGGAGGAAGGGAAGAGGGGTAAGAGATCCCCGCACCACTCCCATGGTGTGCTTTCTCTCAAAATTGAAATGAAGTGAGCCAAATTGTCCTATCACCAGAATGGTGCTCAAAGCTCAGATAACGACAGGCGTACAATCTAGCCCTTTGTCATAATGACTATTGTGGAGATCGATCTGGCACTGCCGATCAGGCGGCATTAGCAACAACAACGACACGTTTGGATAGTAATTTTAGCTCGAGAGACATTTGTCTCGAAAATATTTATAAACTTTAACGGAAGCTTTATTGAAGTATTTTCATTAAATTTTCTCTTTTTTTGTTTCGTGACTGTATAAATAATTTCTTGTATTTCTTTTCTTGAATAAAATAAAATCCTCTGCGTTATATGGGGGAAAAAGGAAAACAAATTTTTCTTCGGAATTTTTTTTTTTTTTTTTTGTGATTAATAGCTTTTTTGATTTATTCTTACATATATTTGATAATTTTTAAAAATAATCTTCTTTAAAAAAAAACTTTTAATCTCAAAAACGTGAGAAAAATGATTAAAAAAAGGAGGATTATTTTTTTTAAAAATTTAAATCAATTATAAAATCTGCCTGATACCGGTCTTACGTAAGTTCCATATTCTACACATTTCATTGGAGAGTTACGAGTCGTAATTTAATTCCGTGGCAATCTTTTCAACAGATTATTTAAAATATGCAGACTTTGTTAGAAGGAATAATAAACTGCTACTTTAGCACTCCCCACACACACAAGCAAAACAAATAACGTCAGCTTTTGTATGCAAAGCCAGCCAACTATGGAATGTGATAAAATTCCTTGACAATCCCACTTACATCCTACTTTAATATCAGATACGAGCACATAAAGAACAAATTTAAAATTCTAAAATCTGCATTTTTCTCCTTTAATTTTACTTCCACTTGTTCCACTTATCTTTTTAACCAAGAAGGCGGAAAAATATTAAATATGTATTACACGTCAAAGTTCTTGAAAAAAAAAATTTCTTTGCCATCTGTTTCACACATGCATTCGCTTAAAACGAGTTATAGTCCAAACGATTAAAATATCAGAATGAAAAGAAAAAAAACTGGCAGATGGACTATTAGAATTCACATGACCCCGTAAGTGCAAACGATACACGAGCTTCATAATCGTCTGACATACTTTGAGGACGATAATTAGGTCGTTTAGGAGAGAAAAGATAAATTTTTATCTTGTTAAATCCATTTATATTTTTCTCTAGATTTAAAAAGTGTTTTAAAATAGAACTTTTTAAAGTAAAGAGGATTATTTCAGAATGATTAAATTTGAGAATTAACTTTCCTTCCTTCCTCAGTGGCTCGACTGCCCAGGGTGGGCCTTGGTCTCTAGAAACCTTTTCCAGGACAGATTTTTTCTTGCTAGTGTTCTCCAATTTTTCAATTCGTACAATTAGCTCACACTCTCTATATATTTATATATTTATTTATCTTGTTGAAATTTTTAATCGTTAATAAAATAATTTCTATTCATCCAATCAAGTTCAAATAAATTTCTTAAACTTGTAGTGGATGACACTTGATGTTTTTACAGTTTTTTCAAATATGAATTAATAAATTAATTTTACTATTTAATTTTAATTTATTCTGCGCTATTTTCCTTGTCGTTACAATTAGCTGCAACAGATGGCGCCAGTACGTTTTTCTAACAAAGTCGGAAATGGTTACAAATTTTTTTTTTCTTATTACTTGTTAGTTTTCAAAACTAGGAGATTTTTTCTAGGCCCCATCAATCCATCTTAGATTTGACTTGCCTTTTCTCCGTGTGCCAATTGGTTGGGCATTGAAAACTTTTTTTAGTGGTGCGGCCTTCATCCATTCTGACAATTTGGCCTGCCCATTTAATTCGTTGTACTTTGATGAAGTTAACGATGTCCTTCTCTTATCCATCTTACTTCTTGTATAGCAAGAATTTCCATCCTATAATTACCCATCTGCTTTATTGGCACATTTGCAGTCTTTTATTTTTGTACTAAGACCGAATATTCCAAAATTCTATTCTCTTTAAACATTTTCCAAGTCATTTTCTAGAAGTCAGCCCGGGTTTATTTTTTTCTGAGTTTGAGAAAGAGGTATGGGGTGAGTTTTTCACCCTCCCCTTTCAACCTGAAACCAGTTCCCTTATATGATACCCCCTGACACTTGGTACCCATTTTAGTCGCCTTCTACGACACGCAAAGGGTTCATTGGAACTATTATTTCATACCCGGTCACCATTTGGGTGGAATTAACTTTAAATAGTATCTTTTCCCCTCACTGCAGGTTTTCTTCAGTTATCTTCTCTTTCAGGAATGAGCGGACTTTTCCAGTATACGGGCTACTTCTAATTTAATGTGTTGCGGTCCACTCAGCGCCGTAGATGTGGCCAATATCAAGTTCAATCGCCGTAGATGTGGCCAATCAAGATTCGAGTTGTACGCTTCCATTTCTTAACACTTGTTTTCGATTTTGTACCCCTCTTTTAAAATTTGACAGATTATTACTAGACCTTGAAGCGGGGACGTATTCAATGCAGAGAGCAGAGAACATACGTGAACTGATTTATCTGAAACCGATGCATGCACTTAATTTGTTCGCTGCCGAGTTCTGCACCATCGCGGAACATGACATCAACACGAGAACCCGATCTCGTGGAAGCGCGGGGTGTGGGATGATGTCTCAATAGCCAATTCCGTGCTATCGCGGGAAAAGCAGATCATCAACATTTGTTTTCCTCTTCAGTCGGCGTGGGGGAAAATTTATTTCAACTGGCATCGAGGTGATTCTTTTTTTCCCTCGGGGACAGCGCCAAGCGTGTGGCTTCCCAGTGAGGGGAAAATGTGTCGCATACATTTATCGAATCATTTGTTTAAATGAACACAATCACATCGATTGTGAAAAGGCGATTCTCCAGTCTAGCCGGCGTCGGTGTTCCATAAATATATTTATTTTAGTATGCACGTTTTAGGTCTTAGTAAAGGCGGTCACCCGAAAATAGCGGTCCACCCGACAATCACGATCGACTTAATGCCCGTCCCTGCTCTACTTAATGCATTTTTTTTATGATTTTCAACTAGTTAAAAATTTTAAAAAGAAGGGCCATTATACCATTAGTTTAATTTTTGCATTTTATATTGTTTCACTTTCTTTTAAAACAAATGGCCGCGGTAGCCTAGTGGTCAAGGTATCGGATCGTGGCTGGCTTGTCACGAGTCCGCCCGTTCCCCTAAAGACCCGCCGTGTGGGGGAAAGACACCCAAATCTGTCGACAGCTCCGTCCCCCGGTTTGGGGGGTGTGGTAGTTAGGGGAAAGGGGGGTGCCAGCTCGGTGTCGTCCT
>BMAV01011146.1:0-40598 GCA_019973955.1 Trichonephila inaurata madagascariensis
ATATTATTTTGAATTCAATACATTGTTGTTGTATGGAAGGGGGGGCGCTACGAAAATTATGACTGAATATTGGGTCGCAAATATAGAAAGAATTTGAGAAGCACTGATTTAAAGTGTTGCCAACTGCAGATGATTAAATATGCATGGATCGGCTTCAAATCCTTTGAGATTTGACTAAATTTGATGTTATAGCATGAACATTGGAAAACACTTCCAAATCCAAAAATAAATTTTTACAAATTAACTGACAGTAATTTAGGTGGAAAAGACATTAAGTGCGCATGCAGTAGTCTAACACGTACACGGCTTAGCCATGTTGTTGTTTCAAATATAAATACTCTTACTAAGGTAAACAGCTCACACCCGAAATGTCTTAAATTTTGAATGTGCTTTTTATCGCTTTTATAGATGCTAATTTCCACCAAAGAGTACTCTTGTAATGGCACGATAGCATATTAGGCTAGTTCCATTAAAATTTGAATATTTGCATTGGTATCTGATTGCGCAGATTTAATAATTTCAATTTTATTTATTTAGATCGGGGATATCGACATCTTACCATCCTTCTTTTTTTTCACAAATATTTTAACAAATCGTAGAAGAATAGTATTAAAAGTACCACTACACACTGATGCATCACACTGCCTATTCATTTGTAATTGTCTAAATAATGAAACGAATACAAATTTACTAATAATCTACGATTGCGCGTACCAATTATATAATCAAAGTTTTACCCATTCAAAGATACCGTTCCTACTTAGGAAGTTGATGTCTTTATGGTGTATCGGCATAGTTTAATTCTGACTTCGAGAATCGTTCCCGCTTAGGAAGCAGACGTATTTATTGCACTGATATGACTTTTCCTTGTTTTCGGATACCGTTTTCACTTAAAGCCACATCCCACGTACACGTTTCAAGCAATTTTTCGTCCAATTCGTGCAATTTTTATTCGGTTCCTGTAGCAACGGCTTTAGAGCAACTTTTTGCTAGTGAGCTCAAAAAATTGTTCCAAATAAAAGTTGCTTGAAGTTCTAGCCAATGGGGTTCTACGGCGCCCCACGTCATAAGCAAGAGGGCGGCTTCGGTTTCGTCTAACACATTAAATATGCTGCATAATATTTTAACGGCGTATAATATTTTAAACAGGATGGTGCTCAATTTTTGTTTACGCCCATCAACAAAAGCGCAAGCGAAATAAAAGAAATAATTTTGGATGTTCGTTTTCCGAAGCAGAAAAATCAGTGAGTCATTTTTCAATGGGGAGATAGAGCGCGGCTGACGGTAGAGCATGTCGTTTTGCTTACGGCAACCCTTCCCCCTCAGATTAGGCCAAAAATTGGACGAAAAAGTTGCATGGAAAATGTACGTGTGATACGGCCTTTAGAATGCTGGTGTTTTTAAAGCACCAACATCGCTGTACCCTATCTTTGGATTCCATTCCCTCGTAAAACGCTGCTGTATTTGTTGTATCTACATTGTTTTACCCTGTCTAAATAAAGTTCCCCGCGTAAGACACTGACGCTTTCGTAGCATCAATATAACTTTGTCTTTGGATAACGCGTCCTCTTAAGAAGCTGACATTTTTAATGTGTCGACATACCTTTGACCTGTTTTCGGATACTGTTTCCGCTTAGGAATCTGACGTTGTTATTGCAGCGACGTAGCTTTACCACATCTGGAAAAAATTCAGACTGCAAGTAAATTACTGTATTATTTTGAATTCATTTCATTAAATAAAAGTGGGCTTGTATTATCTTTCAGTAAACTAAAAGAGTAAGATTTCTCTACACTAACCACGTTTGATTTAGAAAATAACATGATAAGTATCTTGTAAATTTCTCTACTTTTATTTTTTGCCTCATTTTATTTTTGAGTTTAACTCCAAAACTTTTCTTAAATAATAATATCACAAAATAAAAATTAGTTTCTTTATTTATAAAAAAATATTTGTTTCGGCAAAATACAAAATATTGCAATTATTCATACTGGGGCGTTGATAATTGATCGAATATATCAGATTTTGTAGATAAAGCCCATGTAGCTGGATTTTCAAAATTCATTTGAATGAAAAAAGAAAGTACTTTTTTTATATAAAACACATTTAAATCTAAATATTAAAACGTAATTTAATGTGTTTTTAGAATTCATTTTAAGAAAATAAAAAGTAAGCAATAGGGAAACAGTGCCATAAAGTTTACAGAACTCCAAAAATTTTACAATTTGAGTCTCAAAAATTTTTGAATAAACTCATCAAATATCAATATATAAAAAAACTTATTTTTAAGACTTTGATTTTATGTGTTATTTAAAGTATCGTTTTGCATAATTTGATTGTTTACTAACTAAGAAAAATGAATTTCTAAAATTAATTATAAAAGTGATAAACTTGCGAAACTAAAAGTAATTTTATCCAATTGGGTTTTTAACTAATTGACAAAGACTTACGAGAGGAAAGCAAAAAGATAGCTTTTATTTTAATTAATTAAATTTAATTAATGAATTAATATTTAAAAGAACTGTATCAAAATCAAGTGTCATCCACTTAACTCAGTGGCGCGACAGCACATGAGGGCCAAGACCTACTCTGCCCATCCTAGTATACGCGATCTTCGACCTTAAGGTACATGAGCAGATATTCCCGTTAGGTGGTCAGTCTGACGCGTAACCTCCAGTGTTAAATCCCCAAGCTGGCTTGGTACTCATTTGTCGACCAACTGAAAGGATTAAAGGCTGAGTCAACCTTACCCAGCTTGGAGTTTGAACCTCGAACCTGTGGTGTGGAACCTCGATGCAGTAGCACTCAGCCACTGGATTTCATAGCAAAATAATGTACTAAATTTTATCTGTGGTAATTCCCTTTTTCTGTTTTAAAATGTGTTTTGAATTTTGCCATCCACTACACGTTTAAAAAAATATATTTGAAGCCTCGAAAAAATTACTGCCGCAATCTGTTGGTGTTCGTTCTAACTTGACTAGAAATTACGGAGAGAAAATTTCAAATTAAAAATAAAGTTTAAAATTTAACACACACAAATATTTTATTGACGTTTGAAAATTTACACAAGATAAAAAAGATATATATATATATATAAATAAAGTGTCTGTTTGTAATTTGAAATTAACAGCTTTTTACAAAATGCATTTAAATGTATATACGGTACTTATATGAAAAAAATCAGCTTTTAAAATTTTTTGTCTGTCTGTCTGTCTGTCTGTCTGTTTGTTCCAGCTAATCTCTGAAACGGCTGGACTAATTTTGACGGAACTTTCACTGGCAGATAGCTAATGTTTTAAGAAGTAACTTAGGCTACGTTTATTTTAAGAAAAAAATTGAGTTCCTAAAGAATAAAATTAAACCAATGAGTAGTGAGCAATATCCGATTCAAATAGAGAGTTATTTATTTATTTCGTTAGGGATTATTTTATTTCGCGAGCCTTCTGTCTCAACGATTTCTAGCAGTTATAATCGACTTTTTTGTTTTGAGTTAGGTTTGCTGATATCCGTGACATTTCCGTTCATGTCGCTTTGATCCTAATGATTTTACAGTCCTTAACTGCATTGTAAAGGTCCTGCCTCCCTTTCATCCTTCTTGCGGCTAAGTTTGTATTCGCGTTTCACCTACTGCTACTTAGACCTATTATTTGATCCTAATGATTTTTATATATATACCCCATCGACAGTGTCACTCAACAAAAAATAAAGAGAAAAAAAATGAAACATAGATTCACAAAGTAGAAGAATGACATTATACTTACAGCATAGGTATTTCCTTACATAGAATACAAATTATTAAGTTTTCTTGACTCTGCGAAGTGAATAAACACTTTTTTGTGAAATTCACGTGGACGAAGTCGCGAAAGATAACAACTTTTAAAATAAATGCATCAGAAAGTAATATTAACGTATTACATCAGATACAAACTATTTACACTATTTTAAGCATTTATTAGACAAGATTTATAACAATGTGTCACTTTTGCTGAGCAGGTAGGTGTTTTCAAAAATCGACCCACAAGAAAGTTACGGGGTGTCATAAATAATAAAAATAATAATAAAAAATTTTTCATTATTATATCTAAAGACTAAAATTTATCGAACGGGTTTTGTTCAGCTGAGATATGCAAAAGCTTTTTGTTTAATTTACAATCATGTAAGAGTGCAACTCATTAAAAACTTCTTTATCCTTCAGTCTGTATTGTTTATGTTTTAAATTCACCAGTGCAGAGCATTGCGCCAACACAATATATAAATATATATATATATATAGGGAGAAAGAGAACTAACTGTAGGAATTGAAAAAAAATAAACTTGACAAGAAGAAATATTTATTGTAAAAAAGATGTAAAAGGAATCTATGTTTGTATTCTGTAAAAATTTCACCAATTTATAGTTCTCCCATATAATTTAACCTGAAATAATCGACAAGTACTAAGATCAGGTAATTGAAATGGCTATTTTGAGAGAAGCAATTTTGTGAGAGCCCACGAAACGTAAAAATTAAAAATTAGATTCGCAAAGTCAATAATAAATAAGCTAACAATTTAATGGAATTATATGCTGTTTGCAGATGGGAGCAAATTTCCCATTTTTGATTTTGACAAAAGTGTGTAACAGTATGGATGTCTTAGATGTTGCTGTGGGGATGATAAATTTTATAAGATCAAGATAATTAGATTCCAGATAATTTTTTTCCTTACGAAGACAATTTTCAGTAACCGAAGAGTCCTATTTTTACAAACGGGAGTCAAATTGTTTTTAACCAAAAGAAGTCATGGCTATGCTCTTTGCAACTGTGTCTTCTATCTTTTCCGACTCTTGGAACCCATGAAATTATAAGGACTTAACTGGAGAACCCCATTCCATTCTTGTACAGAGCAAGTAATATAAAAAAATAAGTCAATTCCTACTTTGGTGGTGCCATCGGTTGCAGCTAGTTGTAACTTCGTCCAAAATGACGCAATGAATAAATATTTGAAAAATTGTGTTAAAACGTCTAGTACCATCCACTACAAGTTTTAAAAAAATGTATTTGAACTTGAGTCGATGGATAAATAGTATTTTACCAATGATTGAAAATTTGAACAAGACACACACACACACACAAACACACACACACGCACAGGGAGAATGTGATCTATTAGTAAGAATTGAAAAATATATCTTAAGATTAAAGTCGTTCATTTTGTTACAGGCTCTTTAAGAATAAAGACAATAATAAAATAAAATAAAATAACTGTTACATTTGTTAAAAAAAAATCTAACGTAATTTTATCAATAATATTAATTTATACTTCAAGTATCACCTACCCATGCATTATATTTTGTAACATGACTATGTTCTTGTATTTTTTTACACATGTTGTCGATGTCTAAATCATGCAGACACATTTCATTTGTTTTCATATTTTGTTTTTGTAACCACTCTCTTTGTAAGAAATATTTTTCACTTAAATACATACATTGTTCCGAATTGCATCTAGCAAAGTGAGAAATCCTGTGTATTTATATGAAGTTGTAATTACTAAAATTAGGGGCTGTTTTTGCTTTAATTTAAATTTTAAGGCTACACTGTACCCTTTTTAAAAATAATTTTTCTGTCCGATCTGTTGATATGCTTATAAATAATTTCCCCTTCTTTATTATAGGAGTTTTCTTTTCCACAAATGAAAAAAGATATACATTATATTAAAATAGTATTTATATTTGAAAAACCTCTTGTAATAACGAGTGTAAAACCATTTGAACAATTGAATATTCACTATCTAGTACGCAACAAATAAAGAAAAAAACATTTTTAATATTCTTGTATTATATTATAATAAAAGTTAAATTTTTTTGTAAAATAAATGTTTATTATGTATAAATAAAATTTTCAGTTTCTTCATGACTGTGAGGAGCTTAAAATACTTATGATTATACAAATTTCATTGAGAATTTGAATACATTTTGCATGCACTTTCATAAATTTCCTTTCGATTCTGTATTGTGACTCGTGGAACCCTTGGGTATACCTCATAGAGCCCCAGGATAATGTGGGTCACAGTTAAAAGACAACCGATCTACAATTATGTGATGAAACGCAATTGCAATGTTAACCCTAACTAGTAGAGTAGACATGTTTGCTATCAGGGCCGTTTTTCCACTTAGGCACGTGGGTAGGGATGCAGAAGATTTGGAGGCGCAAAAAATATGAGGGCGGAAAAACTTAGCAAATCATAAGAGAAGCATTTCTGCCCTTTAGAGAATTAAGATTGAAATAAGAATTACTATGGAAAAAGAAAAGCTTAACGGTATGATCCTATGCACTCAAAATGATTTTACAATGGAAATTGATTATAATGATGTCATTAATGATTTTTCAATAAACAAAGAAAACCTTTGTTGTACCAGTACAATGACAGTGGATCAACCACGAATAAGGATGTCTAACAGTCAAAGATAGTAAAGTGATAAGCAATGAAAAGGATGATAATTATCAAGTTGAAAGCAGTTCATACCAATGTTTCTCAAATTGTGGGGAGCGCCTCCTAGGGGCATGATATCTGAGGGCGCGAGTTTCTGAAGAAGTCAAAAAGTAGATTATTTAAAAAATTATCAATTTACTAAAAGGAAACAAAACACACAAAATGTATTCTGACATAATAAGAAAATACACATTTACTCTGATATAGTATACTTATAAATGTATCAGTACGGCACAATACACACATTTGATACTAAGTTAAGAACAAATTTAAAGTGCCGACTACTTTCGGAACCGTGATTTTTGCAAAAGCATGCTCTTCTTGGATAGTATTTATGATATTTAGATATTGTCTCTTAGATTAAATGCATATAAATTGTTACACACTATTACAAGAAAAATTATTTAAGTACAATATTTTGACAAAATTTGAACACAGAATGACCATTTTCTAAAAATATTCTCCTTTTGGGAAAAATGCTTCTATTATAATAATATTTTGCCTGTATATAGCTCAGACCTCTGTACAGAGGCTCAACTAGAGTTTTTGAAATATATAACTTAAAAGTGGCTTTATCCATGTTTTACGACAACAGAGAGGATACATTTTAAGAAAAAAAGCCGATAATTATTTCTATTGGTTTTAACTTCGAAAAACTGGGAATTTTCGACGATATGTCAACTGGTTACTTATGAGGACCATCGTCCATGAATAGACTTAAGCCTACCATACACCATCTTACTCGTTCAGTCAAAAGGCGGCACTAGGTCTCAAGACGGTTTGTGCTATTATAAGTCATACACAAAAATTTGTTCCAGGTTATTGTATTTGTATGAGTTTTCGACAACGTATGCTATGTACTGCCCTTTTCAGGAATTCTGAATAAAGTTTCTACATTTGCGAAAGAGTTGCCTGCTTTTGCGTGGGGGTCCAAGGTTTCAAGAATTCGTAAGACGTCTCTGTCCATAAGTCAATAAAGTTTGAAAACCATTGATGGAATTCAAGTCAAAAAGTGATTTCAGAGATTGATGGATATTCTGAAGCGCTCCGTGGTTCTTGGTGTACTTATACTCCAAGGTTTTGCGGGAATTCAAAAATGATAAAAAGAAAGCGATAAAGACAGTGAATTAAATTAAATTAATATACATTAGGGTGGATTGAAATTTATTTTTCAGTATTTCAAAACCTATCCATGCGGAAAAAAGATGTTCTCTGATATACAAAATACAGATGAAGGGGAAAATAAAATAAAGTAATCCTTTTTCATTCCTAGTATTAACTCACACTATATATTTATTTATTTGTTTGTTTGTTTATTTATTTATTTATCTGTGAATTTCTCAATCGTTAATGAAATACATTTTAAAAGCGCTCCATTGAGCTGAAATTTTTATATACATGATTATTTTTGGATGACAATACAATATAAATTTAATTATAATTAATAAAAATTAATTGATTTAAAACTGAGTATTTAAAAATTACAAAACCACAGCCGCATTTAGACTTAACGACAATTTTGGCTACTTGTGTCAAAAGCAGAAGAGAGGTTTGCTATGCAGTTTTAAAGCATTCTGTTGAATTTAATTTATGTACACGGTTGTTTGGATGACAATACCTGCTTGTATAATGGACAAAATTATTACCATATATTGTGATTCTGTCCTATGTATATATATATTTATGTAACTATTTACCCCAATAGTAGCTACCGTCATATTTGACGGTTGAGCTTTTACGGTAAAAAAAGAGTCAAGTAAGCAGAGGTAATTTGTTTTTTGTAATATTTACTGCGATGAGAGAACACCCCCCTAAATAGTCACAAGAAAACAACATCTGGTTCATTTAACAACTTTTTCAGTATTATTATTTTATTCTTTTTTAATTTAAAACAAATTTCTACTGTCGAAATTGTAGTGCACGTAAAACGAAAGAAGGAAAAGAAAACATAACAGTTGATTCTGGTTAAGCTGGGTTTATAGAATGCTGCTATATACACTGCACTATTCAGTACTCATTTGTCAATAAGCATCGTTTTAAGTTATTTATAATGCAGAAAAATAATTTTATTTTGAGTCTAAAAATCATGCAACAAAAATTAAGACTCGTCCCATTTTTTCGAAAATTTAACCCCTTTGTGGCAATATTATATTTTGAAATCATTATTTTTTAATTATTTTTCTTCTAATCTCCATACGATAGCATATCTTTTTCGCATAAGTAGGTTTCGAGTAATAATTATCTTTTTTCCTCCATATAATTAAGATCCACTTAATATACGAGGGAAAATCACTATTTGTCACAAAAGATAATAAGAAAATAACTTAACATAATCACTTGGAAACAATTTTTATTTTTCCACATAATCTCCAGCAACGTCGATGCACTTATATCCTATCGTTTTTATCATAATCCCAAATTCAGCTGTATACAATTCTTTGGGTTGCGGTCTCATCCATAGAAGGACTTCATGTGGTACGTCGTCATCACTTGCTAATAGTTTGACTCTAAGATGTTTTTCAAGTGAAGCAAACAGATGAAATTTGCTTGAAGCTAAGTCTGGGCTATAAGGTGTATGCTGTAGTTGCTGGGATATTTAAATTTAAATTCAAATGATCATATTTGCTAATCCATGAGACTATCCTATTGCTGTTGTGATGCCGTCAATTATCACTCTTCGATCAGCCCGAATCGATTCTTCCACCTGTTGCTCAGTTGATTTTGTCGCAATCAAAACTGGATGGCAACTTCGATTTTCATCAACAATTTGGAATGACCTTACGAAGATTTCTCCACCCAAATTTTTACTGTTTTACATGATAAACACTTCTCTCCAAAAAACATGTAACATTTCGTTATAAATATTTTTTGATTCAAGGCTTTTTGTCCATAAATATCAGACTACAACACCCTACAGAAATGCTACTTAATCAATATGAATTGAATATCATAAAGCTGTAAGGCAGTGCTATTCAAACTGAGGGAGGCGCCTTGCCTCTAGGAGGCCGTGATAACGAAGAGGCATGAGCATATCAAGAAAAATTCTATAACAAAATATTATTTAAAAAATTATTAATTTACTGAGAGTAAACAGAAAATACATTTACACTGATATAATACACTTATGAATGTATCAGTATTGCACAATGTATTTTATAATTAATATAAAATACTAAGTTATATAAAATAAGTTGAATAGTTAGTTACCAGGGACTCAAAATGGGTTTGTCATATATAAAATTATATACAAAAATTAACACTTATCTTGACAATTTGTACAGTTTGTAATTAATCCCTTAAATTCTGATTAAAAATTACGGGAATCGTTCCCCAATTCCAACATTTTAACACTTAGTCGAGCGCATGCGAGGAATTGGGGAAGGGGGAGGGTGTAGAGAAGAAATAAATAAGCAAATCCTCTGAAATTAGTGCAAATCTTTCGCAAACAGTGTCAAAGTCATTTTATTGCCTTTCAAAGCCTTCGGAATAATTTTAAGGATAGCTGTTCGCAAAAAAGATCATACTTCGGAAAGACGTAAATAGGCATCCTGGGCAATTAACGCATTGGCTGAGCGAGACGTTCATATACGCAGGTGGCACTTAAGAAGTTAAATTCAAAATGTAGGCTTAGCGTCAAAGTATAGTATTATTGAATTCAATACATTGTTATTGTATGGAGGGTGGGGGGCGCTATGAAAATTATGCTTAGATATTGGGTAGCAAATATTGAAAGTTTGAGGAGCACTGCTGTAAGGTGTTGCAATCTATCAGCATTCTTTGGAGATACCTGTTACTGCTTTAAATCCAACCATATGAATTTGTGACTTACTTAACGATTTACCCTCGTACATTTACATCAGAAATATATTATGGATTGTTTTGTAGCAAAATATTTTGCCAAAAAATAATTTTTTATCTTCTTGCTAGAGTGAACAGTGTGTTTATACAATAAAAGATGTTGTGGATAAAGTGAATGTTGAAATTTCTCACTGCAAAGAAATTCACATGGAGTGTTAAGAACAACATTTAATATACGTCGTAGATACTTGACATATAAAGAATATTGAAATAAAATTCTTCAAGAGAAAGGAAGATTGATTCGAAAGAAATACGCAGCAATGAAAAAGAAAAAAAAAAGACTCAGGAATTACTAGCTAGGACTGAAAGGAAATTTGTTTTCTTTAGAAATATAAAGAAATTTTTTTTAAAAAAATTATAACAATTTTGCGGGAAATTAAGCTGATGAGGAAGTTAATATCTTCAAAGATATAACCTTCACATGTGAGTGAAATGTTCTAGAAACTATCTAGCACTATATAACTGTTTCTAATTATTAAAACAGCACATTTTTGTGATTGATGACCAAAGCATTTTAGCATTACAACGATTTTAAGAATAAAAAAACTTGAAGTTTTTTGGAATCAATATCTCTGCAAGGAAAACTAAAAAGGCTAAAGAATATCCAATCAACAACATAAAAAAGGCCAATTTTAAATCATCCAAGGTAAGCTGCATAGTTTCTTCCTCGTATTTTACATTCATTCTATCACGCAAGGTGGTGAGAAATGCGTGATCCCTTTGCCATTTCTCAAACAACCCACCGCTGAGAATACCATACAGTACAGAATTCAGTCGTTCTTTACAGCAGAATCCCTTCTTCAAGCCAATGCCCACATAACGGATGCCCATATTATCAAGAGAAGATTTCACATTCAGATATGGTGGAGTTCCAAGAAGTACGTCCATCCCAATTCTTGGTATAAGTAGAGCAACTGGTCCATCCAACTTGCTCACAAACTCTCTTCCAAAGGGGTACTCCCAGTTATTTTTCTCAATGACCTCAGCCATCTTGACCAAATAATCAAGGTTACTTTCACGTAACAACTGTCGATCTACAGTTCCTATTGGAGTCAAGCACTTGTACTTTCCACCCAGAACCTCCTTCGACAGCTCTTCGAATGTTCTGGGGATGGGTATTTCCTCTGGCATGGTTAAGAAGGACAGTAAGTTGGTGTTATACAGAAAAGTCATGACGGTAGCAATCGACAACCACAGACCAAGAAGAATCCTCCTCCAAGGGGTCTCTCTGACATTTTCCATGGCTTGTGAAACGATGCTTCCCAACACCAAGATAAAATCCAAAAAGTTTTTCTTGAAAACATTCTTTAAAGACAGTGCTGAAGCGTCAAAAAAACGTACAAGATCCAAACGTTTCGAAAAGAAAGTGAAGGACGATTCTGGTTTTTCCCCCACCCTTTTTGTCGAAAATTTTTCGAGTATAGTATACGGGAGGCTGAAATCTAGATCTTTGTTTCTTTCTTCAGTAATACCCAAAGCCGGCATCCCGAAATCAGCAGTGCCATTCCGTATCATTTCAACGATGCCATTCCAGGTTCCGTTTTCGTTCCTTGTACCCCACTGACCATCAGTAGACAGAATAACCTCATATTCGAAGTTCAGCTTTTCCGCCAGACACTTCAGTAGTGATCCTTCATATCCATCTATAAATATTATATCGCCAGTTGTGTTTGGCACGAATATACTTGGGACGTTAACGGCAGCCACCCGTATATTTTTGGGAAATTTGACGCTTTTCATAATAGCTTTTCCTTGTTAAGATTTCCTTTACAATTTGATACAACAATGGAAATTGGCATTCACTTTTTTGCTGAACCTTTTAGAACGTTATTGTAAAGAATTGATATCTGCAGTACTGAATTATCTGGAAGTCTTTAAATGTTATGCGATGTTCTGAGATAGATTAGTACATGCATCGGACTGTCCAATGATACATTTTCAATCTGGGAGAGTTTACTAATTATGAAAATTCTCTGTGCTCGTGTCCAATACTTCACTTTATGATTCAGTTAATTATTCAGGAATCGAAATAGCTTATTAAGTTTTTTACATTGTTGAAGTTCTTACTTATATGTTGGTTTCATTTAGTGATTAGTTTTTTGTTTTTCTGTTGTGTAGGAATTACGTTATATTGACTGGTAATAAATTTAATTAAGTCTTCTTTTCGCATTGGTTAATCTGAGATTAAAGCCAAATGAACGAAAAAAAAGACGTAAACAGAAGCAAATGAGTACACGAATTAAAAATGTAACGATTTAGTAATTGTGGAATAGCGTGCACTACTGTTAGGGTAGTAAAAATAAAGAAAAAAACATACAATGTATATATTTTTTTTATCTAGTACACTTTACTTTTAGGCATCTTTCGAGCATAATAATACAAAACATCATTTTTTTTCATCTACAGAAAAATAAAGTTTTAGACATTTCCCCGGATAAACTCTTTCCATACTGAAATCTAAATTTTTTTTTTTGGTTGTTTGTGGAAATTTTTTTAACAATTCAAAAATTTGGTGGCACACCAACAATAAAAAAAGTCTAGAAGAATTTTGTTTATTCGTAATACACTATGTAAAAAAGTTCATGATAATAATTTCCAATTTTAAATAAAATAATATGTACTAAAAAGACAACAAAATGTTTACTGAGTAATTAATTACAAATTCATTACAAGAATAAAGATAAGTTAAATGTACCACGAATACCCTTAGTTTATTTCTATCAGATAATCGAATGATTTGTTTCCGGATTTTTTTTCTCAGAGTATAATTAATGATTTAAAAATTGGGCATTTAAAAAAGCCGGGGGTGTTGACCTCCTCCCCATCATTTTTGTATACACCACTGTTCAGATTCAATTCATATTTTACTGTCTGAATAATGAACGAGCTCGTATTGTGTTTTTCAGCGTTATGCAAATACTTTAAGCGCGATATAAAAAGAAAAAAAATTGGGAAAAGATCGTTGGATCTTCCTAATTGTTTAATTTCGAAAGACATGCATTCCTTTGTACTTTGCGTTGGGCGTTTTCCTTCATGTGGATACATTAAGAAAACTAAATAAGTAATTAAGTAAACACCTTGGGAGAAACAAGGAAATTTATATTCCAGGCAAAAAAAAAAAAGAAACCTTATTACGCTGCAAATGAATCATTCAGTTTTCATAATCTGATTTTCTCTAGGCAAAAAAATCAAACATTCAGAGTTTTTAATCCTGCGAATGTTTCTATACAGTAAAACCTGCTTTTTTGCAGTAGATAGGGACCGCATAAAAAAAGTCGCGCTTAGAAAATACATGAATTATTTACGAAATTTATGAGGAAGTACTTCCAAACAAAATAAATACTTAAATTTTTTTACTCATGGAAACATTTTAAAAACATTTAATCTCTCATTGTATAAAGGGAGAAGTTTTCAAATGCATATACATAATTCATTGCCACTGCTCGTACTCCAAAGTGCGCATCTTCTTGTGATGAATTAGTTCGCAATCGTTTTCATCACTTGAAGATACAATTTCAATTGATTCATATTTTTTGGCTCCTTAAAGTAAGTGATAAGTTTTCACGACGACGTTCGGTGGGCCAGTTGCTTGTAACTTTCACGATAACAAGATATGCATGATCGAAGCACTTTTTGGAATTTCAAATTCCTTTCGGAATTGGTATCAATTTTTAAAAATTGCTTTCCCTATTTTTCGGAAAGCTGAATCATTCCATATATTTTATCCACTCTCAAAGAATTCGGTTCTTCTTTTCCATCTTTATAATCTATCAAATTATTGATAAAGTCACTGTCATTGGAATCTTCATGCTCAATCAAGCGCGTGCTGCAAGCACGTTGACAGAAAACAATTGAACGTGCATTGTCGAGAGATTGTTTGTAACAAATGATCAGAGCACCTAGAGTACCTTATACATGGGCATTGATAGAAAACGTTACAAATACGCCAAAGCTGTTGAAATTCATATACCACATAAAGATGATCGCACAAAAACAGGTTCTACCGCATGTTGTATTCAGTGAGACGAAGGCTTGAACTCATTATATACATGCCTTCATGTTCATGACCTTAGACTTCATGTTCACGGCCATTAGGCTACCGTAGCCAAGAGAAATGAATATGAATTGAAAGAAATATATATAATTTTAAAATGAGCAAGATTGATCAATATGGGCAGGAAATTAAAAATATATTAAAAGCTTTTCTTATTCTCATTAATTAAAGAAATAGGTTTTGGATGGATACCAAAATTATTAGGCTCAAAGGAAGAACAAAATCTTTTTAAGCTTATCAATCCTCAATGTAACATGTTTTTTGTTTTAAAGAATAATATAGGCACCCAACCGGTATAGTTATTAGGGAGAAGCTGAAAGATGTGACATTGGGTCTGGGTTCGAATCCCGCAAAAGGCATGGATGTATAGGGCCTTTGCGGCATGGAGGATACTCTAACTAGCCGTCGAGCCGCAAATCCTTTCACGAGGTTGGTGGTAGGGGAAGAGAGGTGAGAGGCTCCTGAGTAGCCCCAGGGTGCTCTCCCCCAAAATTGGGTCTAAATCATACTGTTATCTGTATGGTGCTCAAAGCTACAAATAACGATAGGTGTCACTTAGCCCTTTACCATACTGAATTTCATGGGCCACGATCTGGCCTTTGTCGATCAGGTGGCATTAGTAACAACAACAAAGAATAATATTTTTTAAATTGCGCTCATAATATTATCATTTACCTTATTACTTACCAAATACTGAGAATTTTAAATTTTTTTTCTTTCAAAAATTCAAAAATTTTTCAATTTTTTCAGAAATTTCGTAAAAATATACCTTAATTTAAATTTACTTTCTTTTAATTCTTAGTATTTTTAGTGCATTCACACACACACACATGAGTATTATTCCTTTTGATTATAATATACTTAAAATGCAGGAAGAACTAATAAGAATATAGGGAGCTATTGAGTGAGGTATTGCTAGTAAAGCTGTTCTATCAAAATGGAGAATTTGTTATTGCAACTTTGAGATCATATCTCCACAAGAAGGGTGCGAAAGATCTTTCACGTGCATCGTTTGGGAGGAGCACGTGTTAAGCTATCATTTCTGTCATGCAGGCCCCCCGGGCCCCGGAACCAATCCAACGGGTTTATTGGTTAGGGGGGTTTTTAAAGTTAAGTCACCCGATTTTTTAAGGATGCTAAAAAGCATCATCAGAAGGCCATTTCTCACCTTATCTACAGATATGCTGCACAGTGCTGTTCTCATGGTCCCTCGATTACAGGAAAACCGGGTTGCCCGACTTTCGAGGGAAGAACATTTGGGAAAAAGAACATCGTTTTTTTCCCTTAAAAATCAAAGGGTTATGAAAATTTTTTGATTTTTTTTTATATAAATATATATACAAGTAATACAAACAAATTTTTTTAATGTAAATTTCCCCTATTTCTTTAAAAACTTACTGGCGCCATCTGTTGCAGATAAATCTAACTTTTTTCAGAAAAAAAGGTTAAAAAATTTGATATTAAAAAATAAAATTAATTTAAAGAATTAATATTTAAAAAAAACTGTATTAACACGGTCATCCACTACAAAATTTAAAAATGTACTTTGAACTTCAATGGTTTAATAAAAAATATTTCATTAACGATTGAAAATTTGAAAAAAAATATTTTCAAAACATAAAAAATATTCCTTTTAAGGGAGAGTAAATTTAAAAGTAGGAATTTAATAAAAGGGTTAAAGGGGACTAACCCCATTCACCCACCCCCTCACTATCACGGTATATCAGGAACTATAAAACCTACCAAAAATTTCTGGTTTAAGGTTCCTTTAAGAGGGAAAATCCGCTAAGAAAGGGTTTTGTGAAAATCAACCTCCAGGGAAGAGGGGGTTGAGGATGTTATAGACAAAAATTGCCGTTTTTAAACTATTAGACCTACATGCTTGAAATTTGTCACGTATGCTCCTTCCATGGCATAGACATTCACTACAAAGGGGGCTTTGAGAAAATTCCACCCCCCGGAAATTTCCCCGAAGGTTTAAAGGGGGCGTTAAAAGATAAATGCCCCTTTTCCCGAACTTTTAAAAAGCCCCACAGGCTAGAAATATTTCCAGCATGCTCTTCTTATGAAGTAAAATCCGCTACGAACGGGTTTTGTGAAAATTGATGCCCTGGGTCGAGGGGGGTGAGAGGTTAAGGAGCGTTATAGATAAATATTACCGTTTATGAACTATTAGGTGAAATTTGTCAAGTATACTCATTTTGTTGAGTAGAGATCCACTAAAAATGGGTTTTCGCGGCAATCCACTTTAAGGAAAAGAGAGTATTGTGGGAGTGAAAAGATACTTCTAATTCTAAAAATTAAAGTAGTGAGTTTTTAAAATCAAGAGGTTAGGGTGATAAAAAAATTTTTTTTAAAAAATCAAAAGGCCCAAGTTGGGACTTAAAATATCAATAATTTATATATAACAGTAAACTCGTATATTCATACAACATCAGGGAAACATCCAGCAAAGGGGAGAATAGGGGTTTAAATTACTATAAAAGCATCCTTTGGCCATTTTTGGGAATTTTTTTTATTTCAACTAAGCCCCTGTTTTTAAAACCCGGTGGTTCACCTCCTCCCTTTTACGGGCGTTTTTTGTTTTGGGGTGAAAACCCCTATTCATCGAATTTTTTATGGCTCCAAACAGACGTTGGGTGACAAACATGTGGCCATGGGATCATTGTTTTTTCCCCCGACCCCCGGACAAACGCCGACATCGAGTCTGGAAGTTACAATATCCAAAAGGGTCGGTGACAATAGGTTGACATAAAAGGTAAAACCAAAATAAGAATCCCTGTCGCCCCGGCCTTTTCCGGGGAATGGAAACCCATAAAACCCAGGTGGTGTGGGTGGGAAAAAGGGGGTTCAGAAGTTAGATGAGAATTATGGTGCCCTTAGTTTCCGGGCAGAACAGGAAAATGGGTTTTTGTTTGCCGCACAAATAGGGGAGACGAATGTGGCCCGGGGACGAGGGCAAATTTTTTTTTCCTGCCCAATGAGGGACGAGGGGCGTGTTTGCACCCCCCTTTCCCCCCTGTTTTAAAGGGGTTGGGTTTGAGGGGAGAGGGGCCCTGGGTGGCTGGAAACCCGGAAGGAGAGCAGAGGAAACCCTGGGGAAAGGCAGTGGGCCCTGGTTTTTCAGGAGAGGGGAAAACCCCGGTGGAAACCCCCATGTTCCCCGAAAAGCCCCCCAAAGGGCCCCAAAAGGAAAATTTTTGCGGGGTTTTTTAAAAAATTAATCCAAAATTGGAAAGCCGCCCCGGGTTGGGATTTTTTATTGGACTTTTAGTAACCTTTAAGCAAATAAATACCCTTTTAATTTTTTAAAAAGAGGCTGTGACAAATTTTTTTTGTTTGCTATCTACTCACGACGTTAAATACATTATTCCGGGGAAAAATTAATTTTTTAAAAGTGAACGGACTTTTTGGGGCACCTGGTAATTCACACATATTCCCCCGATCTGTGATAACTAGAGGCCTTAAAGGGAGGGGCCGGGTTCGCCCCCCTCCATTTTTGTTTTTTTGTTTCATGATTATGCAATATATATAGTACGTAAAATATAACTAAGTATTTTTTATTAACAATTAATTTTTCTAATTAATACTAATTAAGGTATCCGACTACGTTTGGAACCGTGATTTTGCAAAAGCGTATAAATGAATAATATTTATGATATTTAGTGTCACTTATATAGATCAGAAAATGTATATAAATTTTTTTAAAGAATAGTATTACAATAAAAATTTTTTAAGTAAATTTTTTTGAAAAAAAAAAGAACATAGAAGCCCAAATTTTTCAAAATAGTCTCCTTTTTTGAAAAATGTTCTATTTGAATAATATTTCGCCTGTCATAGCCAGACCTCTGTACAGAGGCTCAACAGAATCTTTTAAATATTTAACTTAGAAGTGGGTTTATCCAGGTTTTACGAAACAGAGGGGGTGGATTTTTAAGAAATAAAAGCCGATAATTATTTTAAATGGGTAACTTGAAAATGATGTGAATTTTTCAAAAATCATAGTTGAGCCTCTGTACAGAGGTCTGAGCTATACACAGGGAAAATAATTAAATAGAAGCATTTTTTTACAAAAGGAGAACATTTTGGGTTATTCTAAGTTAATTTTTTTCCCAAATAATGTATTTAAAAAATTTTTTGTCCAAATATCCTTAAAACAATTTTAAAATGCATTCGACTAAGGCACTAAATATCATGAAACTTATCCATTTATGTGCCTTTTTAATACCTTAATAATTCAATAATTTATTTTTTTACTGTTTTTTGTCCCCAATCCACAAAATCACAAGAATAGTTTGCGAGGCGTTTGAGGTATTATAGGAATGGAGGGAATTTCCCCCTGACCCCCCCCCTCCGCCTCACCCCCCCTTTAAAAAAATTTTCGTACCATTGGTGATAATGTAATTTATGATTAAAATTAGATTCCTCGTGCTTTGAAGGTTAGGAACGCACCGAGGAAATAAAACGTTCGAAGCCTTAATCAAACACCTGTACATTTGATTAACACACTACAAAGACGTAATATATCCTACTTTTTTGATACATCATCATTAACTTAATCGCTATATTAAGAACCTTTACTACAAAAATTAAAACTTTTCCTCTTCATTAATCATCAAAATATAAAACGTAATGAATATGTAATGTGTTACGTAAGCTATGCACTTGCTTGTGTTCTATGTATAAAATACTGAAAGTAGTGGAATTCCTTTTCTGAAATCAAAATGTTTCATCCGAATTTACCGAGCTGCTATTTGCCACGAGTTGCAGATTTCTTCGATGGGAAATCGGTTTTTTTGACCGGAGCAACAGGATTTGTTGGAGGGGTGAGTAAAAACTTACATTAATCATTTTAGTACCGGTAATAGATTATATAATTAGGAATGCAAATGATATACTTTCACCCTTAACGTAAGTAAGTTTCAATTGGTTTGCCCACATACGCCAGCGTTTCTCAAACGGTGGTGCGCGCCCCCTAGCGAGGCATGATAACTCTACGCGGGGGGGGGCGAGCATATTAAAAATCGAATACAAAAGATTATTTAAGAAAATTATTAATTTATGGAAAAAAAATACACTCTGACGTAATAAAAAATAAAGTACACATGTACACTGATATAATACACTTATAAACGTATCAGTACTGCACAATATACTTTGTAAATCATTTAACATATTACTAAATTATGAAAAAAGTTTAATAATTACCAGTGATCCCACTGTCTTATAAAAAATTTTCCCAAAAAAAATTTAAATTTTTTTTTTTTGATAATTTGTACGGTTTATATGATGAACCCCCTTAACTGCCGATGAAAAGTTTCACGATTGCCTCCAAAGCTACTGTTTTCCCCGTAGGCACGCGTATGGGATGTATCGGAAAGGGGAGAAGAAAAAGGAATAAATAAGTAAATCCTCTGGGGAAAAAAGTAAAACCCCGCAAACTTTATCACGGTCCTTTTTTTGCATTCCAAAAACCTTCGGGAAAAATTCAGGATAATTTACAGAAACGGGCCGTACTACGGAAAAACGTATATGTATGACCAGGGCAATTATTGCTTTGGTTGAGAGAGACGTTTATATACGTCGGTGGAACTTAAAGTCATGTTTTAGCTTTAGCGTCAAACTATAGTTTTATTGAATTTAATACATTGTTATTGTATGGAGGGGAGCTCAATAGAAATTGTGATTGAATATTGGGTCAGAAATAGTGAAAGCTTGAAAAGCACTGCTGTACGCTGTAGGGGCACTGATATTTTGTTCGATTTGCACCTACTTTTAATTCTTATAGTGATATTATTGAGTGTAAGTATATTGGAAGAGTGATACAAGTTGTCTGTTGCTGTTATTATTAATACCGCCAGTCTGATGGTGTCAGATCGAAGCCAACGAAATTCATCGCGACAAAGGGCTGGATGTACGAATATCGTTAACCGTAGCTTTGATTACCATAAAGGTTCCAAATCGATTTTGGAAATAAAACAACATGGAGGTAGTCAGGGCTTTCCCACCTCTTTTTTCCCCTTCCCCCCAACTTTTTCCCCGAGGGGGGCTTGCGGCTTGACGGCTATTTAGGCCGCACATGCCGAAAAAGGGACCTACATTTACAAACATCCATGCCTCCCGGGATTAGAGTGGTCGCGGTAGCCCCAGTGGTCAAAGGGTTACCCCCTGGGGGGGCGTGTCAGGAGTTCGAGCACAGTACCACTGGAGACCCGCCGGGAGGGAAAAAAATAAACATTGAATCAGTCGAGAGCTGAAAAAATTCCCCCCCGCTGGTGTGGTACCCAGGAGGGGAAGAGCTAACCAGGTGTCATCCCCCCTAATTTTTACCATGGTTCAAAAAAGAAGAGGTCCGTTTCCCAAAAACCCTCAAAAATAGCTAAACAGTGTGACATTAATATTTATTCACTCTTCCAAAATGCATAGATGTTCTATGATCAAAGAATTCGGGGGAATAAAAAGTTGAGGATGCTGTCAGTTTCAAAAATCAATTATACATTTGTTTGGGGCGACGGCTGGAAAAGGGGCAGCCACCATAAACAAAAAACAAAAAATTTTTTAATTAGTTTTGAACAATGTCCTCGACAAAAAAAAAAACAAAAAAAAAAAGATATCACAAAAACATGTCCCATTGAGTAAGGATAAAATATTTTTTTCCCAAAGAGGAAGTTTTAATTTTAAAAATAAAAATTGATAGTTTTAATATGCTTTTTGCACTCTATAAATTTTTCATTCATCTTTTCTAATATTTCCTAACTCAAATGCAGATATTTAATCAATCTAAAATTGCAGCACACACGACGAGATATTTCGTAGCTGGCAGTTTTTGGTGCACGCGTTTACTCTATGCAGGTATCTCCCTTTTTTCTTTTAAATCCCCTTTGGGGCGAAAAAGTCACCACCAAGTCCATTTTAAATTTACATAAAAATTCACAAAAAAATATCTTGATCTCAATAAATGTCCCAGGAAATCCCCAATAGTCCCGAAAATGAGCAGGGGGGCAGGGACGGTAAAGACACCTCCTGCTCAAAAGGGCAAACCCCGCAGGTGACCTTAAGCCCCAAGGCCTCTGAAGGCTATGGATCCCCGCACTGTAGAATATTTTACCCATTATACCACCCGGAGAGCAGGAGGGTTTCTCCAATTCAGATTCCTTTTAGCTCCGTGGAGGGAATGAATTTCTGATTGCATAGGTTAATGGGGGTTTTTTTGGTTCCCTGGTTTCCAAAAAAAAAAACTTAAAACTTTTTTTGGCTCAATGGTGCCTTTGGGAAAAAAAGGCTACCGAAAACCTGTACCTTTCTATAAAGATTGAATTCATTGCATTTCGGAAAAGGTATATAAATTGTGTACCATAAAATAATTAGATCCCACTAGTCGGGAAACCCTGATTTTTTAAAAATGCCAGGTTTTTTATAAGGGGGAATTGTTAGAAATATGTATTTGTTTTGGACATTTTGACAAAAAAAAAAATTTAATTTTATATTTAAAAAATTAATTGAATCCTTTTTTTTAAAATTTCTCCATTTGAAAAAATTATTCTATTATAATAATATTTTGCTTCTATATAGCTCAGACCTTTGTACAGAAGCTCAACTATGATTTTTGAAAAATTCACATTATTTTCAGATTTACAACCAATTGAAATAATTATCGGCAATTTTTTCTTAAAATTTCTCTCCTCTGTGTGTTGTCGTATAAAACATGGATAAATCCACTAAGTTATATATTTTAAAAATTCTAGTTGAGCCTCTTTACAGAGGTCTGAGATATATACTGGCAAAATATTATAATAGAAGCATTTTTCACAAAAGGAGAACATTTTGAAAAAAGGTTATTCTAAGTTAATTTTTTTCCGAAATATTGTATTTAAATTTTTGTATCAAAATGTCCTTAAAACAATTTCATATGCATTTTCTAATCTAAGTGACACTAAATATCATACATATTATCCATTTATACGCTTTTGTGAAAAATCACGTTTTCGAACGTAGTCGGATACCATAACAATTAAACAAGTTAAGTAATAAGTTATATATTTATATAACTCATAGTTATATATTTATGTTAATAAGTTATATATTTTAAAAATTCTTGTTGAGCCTCTTTACAGAGGTCTGAGCTATATACATGCAAAATATTATTATAATAGAAGCATTTTTCGCAGGAGAATCTTTTGAAAATAGGTCATTCTATGTTATTGTTTTTGTTAAAATATTGTACTTAAATAATTTTTTATTCTAATACTATTCTTAAAATAATTTTATATACATTTTTTAATCTAAGTAAGACTAAATATCATAAATATTATTCCTTTATACGCTTTTGTGTGTGTGTGCAAAATCACGGCTCCGAACGGAGTCGGATACCTTAAAATAAGTTAAATTAAATAGTGGCAATATTATTGAGTATATTTACTGCACTTTTTTCATGCTGCAAGCCCATTTAACTTTAGATTCAGTTTAATGAGACAAATGTACTTTTCGATAAATTTTTAAAATGAGGAGTGAGATTTGCTAGTTTAAATTCTCATCACAGCCTGAAAGTTCATGTTAGCCAACTTGCACCTCCACTTACTTTTGTTGATCTTTATGCTAGAAAAATCTTACGTCAAATATAAAGAACAAATTCCCAACATCTTTCTTCATACATGGACATTTTTCAACGGACAAAAGTCAATTAATTTCACAGCATAAAACATTTCTTTCACACTGAGCTGTAACTGTATGTCAATAAGTCCAAGCTGTAGCTCCGCCGGTGCTGCATCAATATCACTAGTAATGAGGTAAAATAACAACTTGAATTTAGGCCAAAGGTTCTCAAACTGTGGGGTGGGTCCCCTAGGTTGGGGCGTGATAATCATACATGGGGTTCGCGAGTATATCGAAAATCTATAACAAAAGGTTATTTTAAGAAAATAATAATTTACTGAGAGAAAGAAAGGAGAAGCAAAATAAAATACATTCTGACATAATAATAATAATAATATATGTGTAAAATATACACATTTACACAGATGTAATATAAATGTATCGAAACTGCACAATGTATTTGATAATTAATATATCGATACTAAATTAAAAATAAGTTTAATAAGTAGAAAGTTAATACTAGATAATCTAGAAATACGACAGTTGCTTATGGTAATAGTATACGAAATACTCTCTTTCTTTTCTATGCAGAAAATTCATTATTCCACCCCTGCCCAAATTCAAAGAGTGTTTTATCACTAAATTGTCTTTTGATTCCGACATTTGATGAGAAATTTATCATAAATTTCTTCTTCGGCAGTTGAGAGCCTTTCTGTATCAAGGTACCTGTGTACTTGGTATATTTGGTATCTTAAGGTATCCGACTACGTTCGGAACCGTGATTTTAAAAAAACGTATAAATGGATATTTTTCGTGATATTTAATGTCACTTAGATTAGAATACACGTATAAAATTTTTTAAGGATATTTTAACTAAATAAAATATTTAAATACAATATTTTGGCAAAAAATTAACTTAGAATAACATTTTTTCAAAATGTTCTCCTCTTATAAAAAAAAGCTTCTAAAATAATAATATTATGTGTGTGTGTGTGTGTGCATATATAAAGTAAAGACTTCTCCAGAGAGTCTGAACTATTTTTTTTAAAAAATTCACATTGTTTTCAGAGTTACAACCCATTGAAATATAATTATCAGCGTATTTTTCTTAAAGTTTCTCCCCTCTGTTGTCGTAAAACATGGATAAACCCACTTCTAAATTATATATTTCAAAAATTCATGTTGAGCCTTTGTTCAGAGGTCTGGGCTATATACAGGCAAAATATTTTTATAATAGAATCATTTTTCATAATAAGAGAATATTTTGAAAATCAGTCATTCTATGTTAATTTTTGTCAAAATATTGTACTTAAATAATTTTTTATTGTAATAGTATTCTTAAAACAATGTTATATACATTTTTTAGTCAAATGACACTAAATATCATAAATTTTACACATTTATACGCTTTCGCAAAATCACGGTTCCGAACATAGTCGGATATCTTAAATTAAACATTGTTTTGAAATCCGTTCCAATTTAAAAATTAGAAAGGGAAAAGTAACATGGTACTTATTCTGTTACTTAAAAATAACTCTCTTAAAATATGTATTACTTAAAAATAACATATACAAAATTTATAATACTTATCTTACTCATTTTTACGATCTGTAATTATGGTCGTTTTGTAGATTTAGTGCCAAAGTGCATTATTATTGCATTCAAAATTGTTATTGTACAAAGGTAGGAAGGTACAGTTGAAAATTATGATAAAAATGTGGGTCGCTTATATTGGGGATGTTTGATATACAGCGATTTACGGTAAATTTTCTTAAAATCCTAAAATCTTCTTGTTGCCTCGTCCTTCAATCTCTGCAGATGAACTCTAATCTGAGCAGAAACACTTTCACATTCTTTCTATGTTTTCTTAATAAAGGAATTCTGTTTTCACAATATAGTGGAAAAACGAGATGAATTTTCTGTCGCTCATGGGAAAGAAATCTCTATTCAAAGCGGATTTTCGGACTGTCTTGGCGGGCTACAAAAAAAATCTTTTTACCCGCCGCTATTTGTTTACCCCTGCACCATTGGAGTGCTTAATTTAAACTCGGCTGTCATCTCCGACAATCCTCATGACAATTATTTCACATAATTTGCACATAGTGAACTGCATTAAAAATGCTTCATGATAATAATAATAACTCTTTATTTACTCATCATTGGAATCTTGGAATACATCAAGGAAAAAAACTGCTGTAGATGACGGCATGACCCCGAGAAGGCATGGATGTTTGTAAATGTACAGTGCCTTCGCGGCATGGGTTACCCAAAATAGCCGTCGAGCCGCAAGTCCTCTTGTGAGGTGGGTGTGAGGGAAAGAGAGGTGTGAGGCCTCTGACCACTCCCAGGGTGTTCACCCTCAAAATTGGGGTAGAACCGAGCAAAATCGTGCTGTCACCTGCATGGTGCTCATTGCTAAGACTAACTACTGGCTTAAAATTCTAGCCCTTAGCAGCGATGAATTTCGTGGACCTTCATCTGATGTTACTGACGATCAGGAGGCATAAGCAACAACAACAACATAACTGCGCGTACTTTTCATGATGCTCCTCATTTCGGATGGCGTGAGAACAAGAACTGCACTATTCATCTCACTTTCGTCATCGGAATCTGCATCAACGATATTTTTGTGTTTTGAACAAATTCCAAAATGCCTTTGTTCACCTTAATTGGATCTGTACACACATTATAATCACCTACTGCAAGGAATTCTTCCGATATTACGATATGATTCGGCTGGTAAATTCCGTACTTTGTTCATTCCCAGAAGGGAAATCTTTCCATGCTGATTTACGTTTCGTGTTAAGAGAAAAAAAAGCGTATAAAAATCTATAGTAATTTGTCAGGACCGTTGTAACTGTTTTGTGTTAACTTATATGTCGTCTTAAACATTTTCACGTTAAACGTATTTCACTGTACATGCACATTGATAATTACAATAGTAACGCAATATACCATTTATTTTGTTTCTAACAAGGGGAGGGCACTATTAAGGAAAGTCATTTGAGAACGAGACTTTGTCAAATAGTAGCACTCCCTTAGATTTTAAAACCTAAAGTAATTCGGGAAATGGGTCAATTCGGAAAAATAGTTCAAAAATTCGCGAAGCTTTTATACAACAACTTTTTAAATACCCCCCGATACAATGGTGCTTTTGGTGAAAACCCGTTTACCATACATGTCAGGTTTCAGTCGCGCGAACGGGTTTTTTTGTTTTTTTTTAAATTGATTTAATTTTTTTTACAATTAAATAAATTTATTTAAAAAAAATTTATTAAGATTAAATGATATTTTAGATAAACATTTTGATTTTAAAAAATAAAAAAATTTGTAATAATATAAATATTTATATTTATTTTATAAATATAATTATTAAAAATAATATTTATTTTAAAATTATTTAAAATAAATATTAAATGATATTTTATAAAAAAATCAGTTACAAAAAATTTTAAATAAGAAATAAAAGTTATAAAATAAACAATATTTTAAATATTAAAAATATAAAAAATATAATATAATAATTGTTTAAAAAAAATTAATAATATAATAATATATATATAAATATATATATATATATATAATATTTATATTATATCTTAAAATTTATGTTATTAATTGAATTTTCTTATAATTATTTAAAATTTTTTAAACCCTTTTTTTAAAAAATTGATGAATTTAAAAAAATAAACAATTTAAAAAAAAAACAAACAAAACAAAAATGGTCGCGACTCCAAACCTTGGCCAGTCGACAAACAGGTTTTCTCCAACTACGCCATTCCGTCGGTAAAAGAGTTAAAATTTAATTTTAAAAGCAAACATGAAATTCGAATGTTATTTTCCCCCGTTGCTTTTTCCGCTATTACTTTGGGGGTTCATCACCCAAAAGGGAGTACTACTAATACACGAAGTTTAGTCAACAAATGAATTTCGTAAATCATGCACTCCTCTTGTAAGTTACCGTTTATCAATTACAAAGTTTAGTATCATTCTTTCGAACAGGAAATTCCTAATGCAATAAGGAAAATGAAATTTCGGGGAACAAAACCCGGGAGGTCAAATGCATATTTTAATAATTTAAATGTTTTTTTGTTATTAATATGTGTCCCAAACGGGGAAAAATAATAAACAATTTTTTGGTTTAAATGGCCCCCATTGAAAGGTAACTTAAGCTACCAGCATTTTACCACCATTTACCCCTTCATATAAGCCCCCCCCCCTAAACATATGTTCCCAAAATGGTTCGGTGGACCCCTGGGGATCCATGTAACTTCTGAGGTGTGCCGTTGCAAATTAAAACAATTAGCCCCTTCAACGTAAAAAAAAAGAAAAAACTCAAACACTGTAAAATGTAAAAAATTTTATTTATTTTTTTTCCTTCAAAATCACCATTGGTTGTTTGATTCCCTTTTATTTTTGACACTATAATTTATTCATTTTAATCAATTGATTGGTTTTTTATTTCCTTTTGATACTCCAGGAAAAGTTCTACATAGATGGAATTTAAATTTAATTTATTGGGAAAGGATAAATAAAAATAACGGAAAATCGTTTGTAATTAATCATTAAGTTTTATGACGCACATTTATCATTTTCACCAAACCAGAAAAATGTCACCGAATGACATAATATTTCGAGAGTAATGTATATTGATTGACTGACATTGCAACAACTTTCATTACGGGATTTTACAGATGTATCTATTTAATTCCTTCACTTCATTTTCTTATATTTAATTCCTTCACATCAAATTGTTTTAATAAGTGTGTATTAAGGTATCCGACTACGTTCGCTACCGTGATTTTGCAAAAGCGTATAAATAGATAATATTTATGATATTTGGTGTCACTTAGATTAGAAAGTGTACATAAAATTGTTTTAAGAACAGTATTACAATAAAAAAGTTATTTAAATTACAATATTTTGATAAAAAATGAACATAGAATGACCATTTTCAAAATAGTCTCCTTTTGTGAAAAATGCTTCTACTATAATATTATTTTGCCTGTATATAGCTCTCAGACCTCTGTGCAGAAACTCAACTAGAATTTTGAAATATATAATATGTAACTTAGAAGTGGGTTTTATTCATATTTTACGACAACAGGGGAACAATTTTAAGGAAAAACGCCAATAATTACATTTTAGTGGTGGTAACTCTGAAAATAATGTGAATTTTTAAAACTTCTAGTTGAGCCTCTGTAGAGGTCACCGAAGCTTATATACAGGCAAAATATTCTATTATAATAGATGCATTTCACAAAAACATTGAAAAATTATTCAAATTGTTTTTGCCCGAAATGTATTTAAATAATTTTTATCAAAATCTGTCATAAAACAATTTTATGCGTGTCTAATCTAGTGACAACTAAATATCATGAAAATTATCCATTTATACGCTTTTAAAATCACGGTTCCAGCGTGATCCGGTCTGCCATATAGAGTAAACTGAATTTTCTAAGTTTTATAAATAAAATTACTCTGAGAAGTCGCCAAGAGGTGAGAACGGATAAATTGAATGGGTACTTACGTATTATCGCAACCTATTGGTGACATTATATGAAACGAAGCACCTGGTTGCCAATTCAGCGCGTACAATGTACAAGGAATCAGGGTTGTCAACTTGGCGAGTTATTAATAGAGGTGGCGATTGTTGCGATAATACGTAAGTACCGTTGAAAGCTTATATCCACTGAGAAGAATATACCTCTATATTTTGATAGTATCTAGCACGGAATTTTACTCTGCGATATTTCGAATATGTAGATACACTTAGATATTGATTCCGCTTTAACTGAAATTTATAGCCTGCTTTTTCCTCACATTATTTAGTTGCCTTCAGCAACAAAATAAATTAAGTTTTTTTTTTAAATTAAAAAAAAAAGGATTTTAATAGGAAAAATTTATTTTCGGATTATAGAATAATTATAATGAACACAATTAAATAAACAGAAAAATTCCAATTTCATAATTTTAGGAACAGAAATATTTTTGTGCTTGTTTTAATGATTCACTAGAGGTTTTTCAAGTATTTAAAATAGAGATGTAAGCGAGCAGAAACTCGTATTTTTCGCTAGCTATTTCGAATTCCCTTTTGTTTCCTTCAAATACATAATAATTTATATTTTTGAAATATTTTTTAAAATTTTTAATGGGGCTGTGGATTGGTGTCTTACAATTGCAGATCTAGTACATTCTCCGGGAGCTGGTACACTCTTTCAATTGTAGCTTACCTTTAAGCGGATTGCAAATGCTGCAGGTAATTTTGACGCCCAGTTTTGCTCCTCAGAGGAAGGCACCAGAGCTCCCTATCATTTTGAAAAAGAGCTAACAACACTTAGGATTTTAGTTTGGCGGTACTTAGGCAAAACAGGAACTTAAAGGGATCTTCTACATGTCACGACATGGTAGCTGTGGAATTTTCTGCATCTGAAATCACTGACATGGACCAGGGTTGGCCCCACCGGCACTTGTGCGTACTAAGACCGGCGACAAACCTTAAACTGCATACCCGCTGGTTATTTTGATACATACAAGTTCTAAAATGATGGGACAAACTTTGAGGGGTGGTGGAGATTACAAGAGTAAACAACTTTTGTTTTGGAATATATGGGAGGAAGTACCGCGTTGGCTGGGGCAGAAACCTAACACATTAGCGAGCATAAAATGTTCATTAGCAGCATGCTTAACGAGTGATTCCGTGAAATCGTTGGCTGGTTTTGAAATTGCTTGTGCATCATGTATGCTTGTCGATCTTTACGGCGTGATTGGCGTGATTAGCTGACAATATTGGTGACATATGAAAGCAGTAAAGCAGTGTGCCAGTGATATGCTGCACCACTAAAATGAACATTTGTTGCTTGAGATTTCGATCGCTATTGGAATTTAACCAGCAGTGAAAAAGGCAGACATACATTTAATGTAAGCCACAGCTGCATCAGGAATGGTTTCCAAGTAGACGTCAACCGAACCATAAATTTTTCCAGCGATTACATCGATAGTTGTGTGAAAATGGTTCATTTATCACCAGCACTGATGGAAGAGGTAGATAGAGGACTAAACGATGAACACACCCGAAAGAACTCAGAAACTCAACGGAAAGGTTTTCTTTTAATGTTGATTTGCTATCTCGCACTCTGTCTCATTGTCTTTACTTTTAAGCTCAGTTAATCCGTTTTAGTGGAGCAATGAAATTTGTGGATTAATTCTTCATTACTTCACGACATTAAGAAAGGAATGCAATGAGAGGTTGCCAGAAAGAGTCATTGCTGTTTTTATCATTCTAACGCAGTTAGTAAACTATGATGTCTAACTATGACTTCTTTCCGGTCTTGAATATTTGGACGGATGACTTCTTAGATTATGTGGATGAAATACCGGTATAAATTGTGACGTCCTCGCGTCTACTGCTGAAAACACCGCTCCTATGTTCTTTGACAGCCACGATTAATGGCAAAACCTTTCAACCCAATACACCAAGAAGATAAACGAAGATAATATGTAAACTGAATATCTTTTTAAAAAGGATAGAAGCTTTGATGATAAGCGCAGCAAGTTTAGAGATAGTTTAATTATTGGAATCATTCTGATCCAAGAGCGGCAGTTTAAGGAATGGTTTAGTGTGGAATCATTTGTTCCAAGCGCGGCAAGTTTAGAGATAGTTTAGTGTGGAATCTTTCAGATCCAAAAGGTTTAAGCCGTCTATAGCAGGAAAATAGAAGTTTATTATAAAAGTTGGAAATCTCACACATTCCGTTACATAAATATTTCTGAATCGTTGAAGGAAGGAGATCTGCAAAGGTAATATTTGGTCTAGGAAGTTAGATGAATCGGTTTTATTTAGTATAATTACAAGATAAATGTTCTAGTTGCGTGATCTGACTTGAATACAATTTAATTGGGTGTTAACTCTCAAAACTTTAATTAAAGTTGTCAATTAGAATTAAGTAATATAAGTTATTCTTAATAAAAAGTTGTAGTAAGAACCAACATGTCTATCATTTTGATAATCCACACCTCTAACCGCGGATCGGAACGACACTTAAATACATCAGAGGATGGCTATGTCGCAAAATGTTGTCTACATGTCTGTCAAACAAACGTTTGGAGAGTTTTACTGTTAGACTGTTGGCGGATGCATTTAAACTGTTTTAACAATTTTTGTGTACGGAATCATTCATTAAGTAGTGAACATTTTATGTTTCTGTTAATGCGATATTTTTTCTGTTTATGCCTCAACGCAGCACTTTCATCCATATATTTCTATGCAAAAATTGTTTGTTTTAGTGAGATCTACCTCTACCCCCACCCCCAAAGTTTGTCTCATCACTTTTGAATCCCCCTCCGTATATATTAGCAGAGGTATTTTGAGACTTCTTGAGGCGCTTGGCCCCTATGCAAATGTATGTGAACCTCCTCTGTGACAGTAAACAGTATGAATACAGTGGTGGCCAAAATTGTGGACACTTTTTTAAATTGTTATGTTTTTTAAGTTTGTATGATTATAGAAAATTTTACGTTCCACATTGTACAAAGTATTACATATCATTTTAAAGAGTATTTAATACTGAATTTAAAATAAAAGACATTATTCATATATTTTCAACAAAAAAAAAGTTATGCTACAATAACTATCGATATACATTACATACTGTTGACAGCAGTGAGTCTTCAGAATTTAGTAGGGTTGTCTTTATTTTTAATTACAACTTCACATCGATGTTTCATTGAGCTAAAAACAGTTTTAAGCTCTTTATTCGTTATTACATGATGCCAGGAAACAATTATATCCTCAAATAGTTCATTTTTATTTCATGGGTGCCTCATTCGGAGAAGAGTTTTCAAACGGTGCTACAAGTCTTCGACAGGATTGAGGTCAGGACAGTTTCCTAATACAGAACAACGACTTAATGATCTTAGAACAATACCAGAGTCTTTCAATTACTTTACTGTGGGGAAAGGAACGTAGTCTTGCTGAAAAATAAATGAAGCATTCTTGGTAAATAGATCCCTGATGGATGGCAGAAACTTGGTTCTAGAATGGTATCACTGTATTTTATGACACCCAGTGTCCCATCCGAGTGTCCATATGAAGGCGACCGATACCATTTGCTGATATGTGCTTGACTAAATGATAAAACTATGTGGGTACTTCACAGTTACCTGGATGCAGTCAGGATGTAGCATTTCTGCTATTTTACGTCTTACATATTTTAGGCTAGCACTACAGATTAACCATATTTTAGTTTCGTCCCTCCATATAACTTGTGATCAATAATTATTTGTGCAATTAATATGTTCCATTGCAAAATGTAGTCCTTTTAGCTCTGCTGTGAACTGAGATAAGGCATTTTTCGGGGAATTATTCCTTTTAGTTTTACATCCGCTAATCTACTCCTCATTGTTTTTGAACTGACAGAAACACCAGCATCACTCAGATCACTTCTGATGGCTGTCCATGAAATTCTTTTATTTCTGAGATATAATATGTTTGTTCTTCTGTCATGAACATATGTGGTGCACCTTTTTCGGCGTTTTCCTGCCTTTGTGTCCAATCTACTCTTTTATTTGATGTCTTTGCTTTTTGACTAAATATCATTGTTGTACTGGTCAGAAAACCATCCTGACTTCAATCTTATGGAAAACTTGTGGCACCGTTTGAAAACTCTTATCCGAATAAGGTAACCATGAAATAAAAAAGAACTGAGGATATAATTATTTCCTGGCATCATGTAATAACGAAGGAAGAGCCTAGAACTATTTTTCAAACTCCAAACGGCCATGAAGCTGTAATACAGAATAAATTCAACCTCACTCAGCTCTGATAACTCACTGCTATCATCAGTATTTTATGTATATCGACAGTTATTGCAGCATAAGTTTTTGTGCGCTCCAAATATTTGAATTTCTGTTTTTGTATTGAATTCAGAAATAAATTCGTATTAAAATGATATAAAATACTTAGCATTTTGTCAAACGTAAAGTTTTCTATAAGCATACAAACTGAAAAAACATAATAATTTAAAAAAAGTGTCCACAGTTTTGTCCACCACTGTTTAGTACACATTGTCGAATACTTGCACAGACGATAGCATAACAAATTAATGCATGTGACTCATGGTCTGACAAACCTAAGCACAAAACGATTCAAATGAATGCCGCCCTTCGATTAAACGAGGAACAATTGTGTAAGATAGTAGTCCTAGACATTGACGACGGAGACGTGACTTAACAATACAGTCTTGCCTCTGTTACCATTTGGCATATGGTTCGAAATTCGTAGTATTTGGAGAATATGTCGAGAAATAACATTTGTCGATTATAATATTACGGATCATGATTTTATTGAGGATGGATGGATAACGAGATGAGCACCCCCACCCTTTCCAAGCCCATGGGCTCGAACCCAGTTAGCCCGATTTTTCTGTTCTAACAAAAAATCGATTTGTCTACATACATATAAAAATAAACGTATGAATACAACCTCATTTAAAGTGCAATGGTAATAAAATATTTTTATTCTTGATTGAGTTATTTGTGAAAATGATGGAAAAACTGTAAAAATGCTATAAGTTCCAAACTGTGACGTCATTTAACGCCACAGATGACTACAATAATACATCAATTAGCGTCACGATCCTCAATCTTTAGTTCGCAAAACATTGGTTCTACGTGAAGTCACTTCAATCTTTCAAAAGTGACGATTTTAACACCTGAAAGACTGAGAGCTTACAAAGGCTGTTCAAAGAGTATCCCAAATTCATTTTTAAGATTGATGTTCGATGATCTTTGAAGCCCTACCATACACTTAATATCCTCTTTCTCCAAATAATCATCGACAATTTCCGTTCTTTGCGGTTAGGCGTTATCGCGCATAAATACGAATTAGGTTCCGACAGACAGATAGCTTAAACGTCCTTTACGTCAGGCAAACAATGATGTGTGTCATGAAACGTCACGAAATGCCTTATTTGTCTTGATGGCAGGAATATCACTTTTCAACAGAACAAGATGTCGTGGTACTTCTTCCTCATGTTGGTTAAGGTGAAGATCACGCTAGTTGGTTCGATTTTCCGGGGAATCCGAAAGAATGAATGAAGAACCCATTCAGTTAAACTCGAAATGAATACAATCAAAAAGTGTGAATAATTTACTTTTATAAGTTAATCACTAGAGATGACTACGTACGCGAGATGTAGACAAGACAAGCTAATGGGAATCAATTTATATTCTGAATCTGATTCAAACCCTTAAACTTAATAAGGGGATGATTCTCCGTAATCTCAAGGTGATAATTATCTTTCGTAAATGATTACGAAAATATGGGACTGATGCGAATTAGTGCAGCAATACTCTCTACATATGCATCTGCTACTATCTATAATCATCCCCATCATACACTTAATCGTCTACTTCGTTGATAATTTATATTTTATAAGGTAGTGACGTTTATCATGGTTCGGTGTTAATCTAGTTTAACCCCTTCCCCGTTTTTCCCGAGCTGGGCTCGGGCAGGCGAAAAGTATCATCCTGGTTCATCCCGAGTGCCGCTCGGGCACTGTGAAAATTTACACCATGCAATCAGTCTTTCTCTAATTATTTCACATGGGCTTTTTATGGTTTCGAATAATTGAAAGTACCACTCGGGGGAATTTTCTGCAAAAAGAGGACGTCTTTCTGCTGAACACCCCTTTCACACTTGTCAGAAAGACACTTTGTTGACTACATTTCCCCAGCATATTAGAAAACTAATCCAACACGACAGTGTATTATTTGAAGCTCCAAGAGAGGTAATAAGAGGAAGAAGGTAAGTAGAGATACAAGATTGTACTGTCCAGAGTACGATGTTAGGTTATATGCGAAGCACACAAGGGGGCCCAGGGGTCGGACCCCAAAACTTCGATTTTTGATTGATTATAATTCTAAATATATAATACGTAAAATTTAATTAAGTATTTATTTTATGATTAATTTTATTAATTAATGCTAATTATTTATTCAATAATTAGTTTTTTTACTGTGTTTTGTTCCCGAAAATCGAGGAGAAAAATACAAGAATGGTGTACTTTCGAACCCGGAGCCCCCCCCTTGAAAAATTTCTGTGTGCGCTACTGGTTAAATGTGATGTACCGTGTTTTCGAATTTATCTTACACGATCCAATTTTGATGAATAATTTCATTATCATTTATGTAAATGCAAAAGTGGCAATTAATTTGTAATTTAAGATAAAAACTAGGTATTCTAAGCTTTATACTTATACTCATAGTTCGTGTGAATTGACTCCAAAGTGTGATGATTTCTGCCATGCAGAAAGCCAACTTTACAGGTAATTTACTTATTTATTTATATAGATTATTTTCTTACATTAATTTTTAGGAGATTTTGCGTGTGGATGATGCTATAATGTTTTAAAAAAATATTTATGTTTGTAAATAAGCATAAAAAAGCAAACTTTTTGAATCATAATCCAGAAATAAAGTAAACCCGGGATGGCTCAAAGTGCTTACTTGGCTGGACGGAAGAAAACTCGAATTACAGAAAATAGATATCGTGGAGTGAGAGAGAGAGATAGCATATTGTTACAAAGATTGGGCTCGTATCCTCTTCAAGGATTACTTGAGATTCAACAACCGATTATTGTTGATTTTTTATCTAGAGAAAATATACTTAACGCTAATGTCAACAAACTTTCCCGGAAACCCACCATTTTGTGGATTTTTTGAAATGGGGGTTAAATCATTAAAAAGCGGGTCGTACACCACTGTCCATCCACCATGCCAGTATGGTAACCGCATTGTGCTATATTGTCAAAAAGTATGTGCAAGTCTTTTGAGGAGTTGTTGGAACCCTGTTCATTTTTGTGGAAGCAATGCCCAATCACGCAGATCTCTACCTGTCGAATATTATCTGGAGAAAGACGCCCCAATCCCCAATTTTTTGAGCAATTTCCATCAGAGGGTGTTAAAATCGTCATTTTTTAGAATGGTGTGGGTTTGGGAAAAAGGTTTCTCAAACTGGGGGGCCCCCCGGGGCCCGTGACAATTCTACTAGGGGTGGTGCGGGGCATTTTAAAAAAGTCAAAAGAAAAAAGTTTTATTTTTAAAAAATTATTAATTTACTGAAGTAAAAAAAACCCAAAAAAAATTCGGGCCCCAAAAAAATAAAATCCCACTTTTTACACTGGGTATTACATTTTAAAAATTTAATCAGTGCTACAAAATGTTTTTTTATAATTAATTTCCAATCTCAGTTAAGAAAAAAGTTTAATAATTACAAAGGGGCCCCTTTGTTTTGTTATACACTGGTGGCCAAAAACTTAGCAAAATTGGGTTTTTTTGCCATAAGTTCACAAAAAATCATCTGGGGGTTGAAATTCTGAAAATAAAAGGGAAAATTATTACTAAAGGTTTGGCCAAAACATCGGGGGCCTAAAAAGGGGAAAAAAACGCTTACGGTATGGAATCAAAAAAAAAACAAGCTTTATTGAACCCCATAGTATCGTGACTCATGATTGTCTTTTCAACAGGAAGAACAACAAACAGATGTTCCTTAATATGGTATACCCCCCCCTTACAAAGGTTTGCCACCCGTCTCCCCTCTCAAAAACCCCTGGTACATTTCTTAAAGGGAGGGTGCCCATTCCTAATCAACATCTATGTGAGTTGTTGGTTTTTACTCGGATGATTTGGGGGTGTGGCAATACGTCTCCCAAAGCATCCCCACATGTTCGATGGGATCTAAATCTGGGAGCACACTGGCCAATCCATTCGAGTGATATCTTCACTTTCCAGCAGCTCCTCAACAGCAAAGAGTGCGATGTGGCAGTGCATTGTCATCCATAAATATGAAGTCTGGGCCAATGGCACCTCGGAAAAAGATGCAGATGGGGAAGAAGTACCTCCTCACAATAGCGATTCCCGGTTATAGACCCTCTGTCGAAATGGGAAGCTCAGTTCCGCCGTTCACCATAATGCCAGCCCAGACCAGAACTCCAGGACCACCGTAACGATGTCTTTCCTTGATGTTACTGGGATAAAACCGGGTCCGATCTCTCTCCAAATCAAAACGCGTTGAGAATCGCTTCTGGTACTGAACCGACTCTCATCCGTAAAAGAACGACTCCATTGATCAGTTGTCCAGTTTTGTGCTCTCTGTCCCACTGTAAACGGTGGCTTCCTGGCCATCTTTCAACGGGAGGCAGCGTTCAGGACGGCGGGTGAACAGGCCCCCTTTGTGAAGGCGTCTGGCCACAGTAAACCGCTACACTTGTCGACCTGTTGCTGTACAGAGTTTCTGAGCTATGGCGCTTGCTGACTGCTGTCGAACTTTTTTCGCCTGCAGGATGATATATCGGTCATCCCCTGCAGTTGTCGTCCTCGGGCGGCCACACCAACCTTTCTAACAGCTGTACCTGTGGTTTGGAACGCTTTCCAAGCGCGCGAAATGGCACTTTTGTTGATTCCGAACTCTGCAGCTAAACTGGTGACAGTTCGCCCCTCCTCCAGCTTTCCGATCATTCTTCCACGTGTGAAGTCATCCAGATGATTTCTTCTAGCCATATTTCTCGAACTGACTCACTGGCACTTGCGAGAAATATGGTGAATTGCGTCTCCGTCCTTCATTTCATTCTACTGTTGAGCAGCGCGCGTGACATCACGCGTTTTGCGTACGCTCACATCGCTTCTGACGTTTTGTTCCTGATATTTGCATACGCATGACGTTTCTACTGACTTACGTGTTCCCTCTACTGATCTCCAGACCTCCTTATCTGCAATTTCATGGCTATCTGCTAAATTTTTACATTGTTGCTTAAGTTTTGCACACCAGTGTATAAAATTATATACAAAAATTAACACTCTTATCTTGATAATTCGTATGGTTTATAATGAATCCCTTTACTGCCGATTAAAAGTTACAGGGAGAAAAGGAATAAACAAACAATAAAAAAAGCCTCTGAAATGAGTAAATTCAACGCAAAACACTGACAAGGTCCTTTTATTAAATTTCCCAAAGTTTTTCAGAATAAATTTATGGATAACAGTACACAGAAAGTCGTATTTCGAAAGACGCATGTATACGTCTGGTAAGATTAGCCACTTGAGTGAGATGTTTATATACGCCAGTGGTAATTAAGAGGTTAAAGTTGTATCGTAGTTTTAGCATCAAAATAGAGTACTATTGAATTCAATATATTGTTATTGTATGAGAGGGGGGAGAGCGCGATGAATATTGAAACTTTGAGAAACACTGGGTTGAAGAACACACTCACACTCAAACATATATATATATATATATATATATAATATATATTATATATATATATATATATATATATACTTATATATATATATATATATATATATATATATATATATATATATATATATATATATATATATATATAAACCACAGCAGTAGGTTGGATATGGCCCCTCGTTTTGTAACTGTGATTTCGGGTTCGAATTTCGAGAAAAGGCATGGTTGTATCTTCTACGGGAAAAGAAGTCGAACTTTCGCCTGTAATAGATTCCCTTCTCGAAGGGAAAAGCGGCGCACCTTCTGTTATAGGGAAAGGGTTATCATTTTGTAATAAATGTCTATATTCTTCTGTTTATATTGTATGTTTCTGTTCTTCCACTTGTATTTCATATGTATTCCAGGATAAAAACACACGACAACAACAGATAGAGAGTGCTCTTCCGGAATTACAATCCACTAGATTAAACAGACAAAACTACGAAAAATTAATTTTCTTTTCCTTTTTAATAGTTCATACTAGAAGATCTGTTGAGATGCTGTCCTGGAATTCAGTCCATTTATATACTTCTAAGGCAAAAGAAAAATAAGACACCAGACTCCAGAAAAGAAGAATTATTCAAGAAGAAGAAAGAAATCTACTCTATCTTCATACCCAAAATTTTCTCCCCCTTTCCACTACCTTTTTAACATAAGTTTTGACCAACAAAATGTATAGATAGAGCTTTTAAAATTGCACATTAAGATTTTTGAAATATTTTGGGAAAGTTATTTTTTTTTTTCTAATGGGCTGCATTTTGGCATTAGCCTTTCAGGCAGGGGAAAGCCCCCAAGCGTGAGGCCTTTTCGCTGGGGGGTACCCTAGCGGCGGCTTCCTTACGTTTGAATTTTTTAAAGTAGATATATTAAAAAAAAAGGAAAAAAAAGTAAAAAAAATACAAACAAAAAATTCATTCTAAAATTCTAACCTTTATGAACTTATCTTTTTATGATCCCTTTTTTTTTTTTTATTTAACAGATTTACAAAAAAAAAAAGAAGAAAATCAGGGTTCTCAAAAGTTTTTGTGGTGCTGGCGACATCTCTCAACAAACCTGGGTTGAATGGGGAAGATGTACGCAAAATTTTTGAAAATATCCATGGTATTCCATTGTGCTGCTTCTAAAGCTTCTTTCAGAGCAATTTAAAATTTCCCGTGTAATTTTTGTTGGATTTGAACTTTTTTTTTCTTTTTTCATTATTTCGCGTTCATTTCCAAGTTTCATTATGAAATATATAAATTTTTGGATAACGACATCTTACTTTTTTTCACCTCCTTCCAATAATTAAGCATGGAGAGGAAAATGTTAATTTGCTTAATACAATCAGAATTAAAGAAGCTGAAATTTTCTGTAAAGGTAGATGGTAGTGTGCAAATATGTTATAGGTAACAGCAATCACGGTTTCACGTCGAAAAATATGCAAACCAGGCAGAAGTATAAGAACCCGGCATTGTGAAGGGTTACAAAAGTTACATATGAAAGTGCTGATGACGGTGTTTAGACTATTCACAGGATTTGTTGGCAAGTTAGACGTGTTTCTATGATAGACAAATGGAAGATTCTGAGCGCTGGAGGGCTGTTGGATGCATTGAAGCAGCACAGTCTATCACAGATGTTGCTCGGTTTTTCGGAGTGCATCATTTAATCATTTAACAATTAAGGAAACAATTCCAAATAAGCCCAAAAAGTTATCCCAAAGGTAAGTCTGTTTTGGGGGTTACGTTTCCCGCAGAGATAAATGTATTACTGTAGTGGCCAATCGAAGATCGACCTCCACACGTGTGACATTTATGGTTGCAGCGACCATTGGAAAGGCAATATCCTCATTACTTTAAGTCAAAGGCAATACTTGAATTGTCTGTACGCTCAGATACCACAAGTTTGTGTTCATTTATCCTTCCAATCCAGAGGCACGATTGAAGTGGTGCCGTCAGCATGTGAATTGGGGTGTGTCTGATAGCGGTGACGTAATTTTCACACATCAGTCCAGATTTGCCCTAAAACGCGATGATAAGCGTGTAAGGTCTGGAGGAAACAAGGCACTCTCAATCAGACCAAGAACATTACCGAGTGTCACGCTTTCGGTGGAGGAAGCAGCCTGGTCTGGACAGGGATTTCATTGTGATATCACACATCGAACTGCCAAACTACGGGCACGTTCCTGAGACTGCTGAAGTCCTACACCCCACGGTGAAACTGTACGCTACAGCAGTGGGTATTCCGTTCGTTTTAACACTCTGACCAGAACATCTGTCTCTCAGACGGGGATGATATGCTTTAATGCCTGTAGATAACGCTGTGGTGTGATTTTTTGGATGGGCTGCCGACCCT
>BMAV01011147.1:0-48069 GCA_019973955.1 Trichonephila inaurata madagascariensis
GTTGTTATTAAATCATCTATTAACGGTAAAGGGTATCGCGGATACTTTGTGATCAATTTAGTTTCTATAGTCTACTGCAATCTATATGCTTCCGGATTATCTGGTGGTAACCCATTATTTTTCTTGCATAACACAACTGGTGACGCGTATGGGATTGAATTGGAACAATCGTTTCCTCTTGTAACATTTTTGTATGTGAAAATCAATATTGCTTGCTTTGTCCGGTCGTTATATGGCCTTGAAGCTACTGGTGGGTTATCTCCCGTGTCAATTTCATGGTATAAAACATGAGTAAGACCTGGTTTGTCTGAAAATAATCCTTTAAAACTACTAAACAAATTTTGTAGTTTTTGTTTTTCTATATTATCATTCTGTGAACCCCTTTTTAATTTGCAAGAATACCTCTCTTCGAATTTAGCCAAGACTTCCAAAAGTTGTACCGTGTTCTGTGGATTGCGCACCTCCACATAGTCCTGGATCTGTGGTTCGAGTCGAACTAAAATATGATCCACCAATTCTGTTTGGGACATTCCTAGTTCTAAATTTCTCTCAATTTTTAATAAATCATATACGAAATCAGTTGGTTCCTGATTTCTTCCCTGCTGTGAAGCGAAAAATTTAGCTTGTAATTCTTTCTTATTTTTGACCGCGGGAAAAGCCTTCGCTAATTCAGCCTTGAGCTGCGCGAAATCCGTGGCTGTATTTTGCACTAACACCGATCCAAATATTGAGTACCAATCTTGAGCCCTTCCCTGAGATGACTTTTGTAGTAATGCACGACAGATTACTTGGGATTTCAAGTAACTGTATTTGGTTTTCAATTGCTTCTAGGAATTCTAAAATGTTCTCTGACCCTGAAAAGTACATTTCAGGTAGTACGTTTGAGACATAGCCATCCTGTGATGACTATGTCTTGCCGGTTCCGCGTAAGCTAGAGGTGTGGGATTATCAAAATGATGAGACATAATTCTTAATACAACTTTTATTAAGAGTAACTTATATTACTTAAATTCTAATTTGACAAATATAATTAGAGTGAGAGTCAAGCCCAAATTAAATCACGTATATAAGTCAGATCACGCAACTAGATCCTCTATCTCAATTATCATAAATAATTCTATTCCTCTAATTACTTATATCCAATATTACCTTTTTCAGTTCTGGTTCCTTGACCTAGAGAATATTATATATAAACTTTATATATGAAGATTCTTGATCCGCAATGCTGCTAATTCTTGGTCCGCAAGATTTCACACTAAGCTTTGTCACGCTATCGATCAGAATAATTCCACAATACTATCTCTGAGCCTGCTACGCTATATCTAAGCTTGCCACGATATCCTTTTATAGTATATCTCATTTACATATTATGATTGTTTATCTTCTTGGTATTGGGTTGGAAAAGTTTTGCCATTAATCGTGGCCGTCAAAGAACATAGGAGTCATGGTTAATCAGAAAGACGCGAGAGACGTCACAACCCCTCCAAGAAGAAAACGTGATTTACTTAAGGGTTCTCAATGCCTAATAAATTACGTCTAAATCTCTATTTCTAAATTTCTTCGCTTTCTGAGTTTTATTTAAATTTTAATCTTAAATCTTCATTTTAACTTTTATAATTTCCAATATCTATCTTGACTTTAATTTTCATTGCAATTTTAATCTTAAATTTTAACTTTTATAATTTCCAAAATTTATCTTGACTTTAATTTTCATTACTCATCTTAGAATTTTACGTTCAATTTAATTTTAAACTGTGACAATAAATTTTACTCCAATAACTAGGCCAACATTAATAATTACTGTTTAATTTGTGCCTCTACTTTCACTTTTACATTTCTGTTACTTAAAATATTTATACACTTAAAAATTATTATTCTGGGTGCGCAGACCCAATCTAACACTGCATATGCTGAGCTGGTACTTCTGCTCCCTTTCTTAACAGCCTGGAAACACGTTGAAGCTTATACTTTTCAAGATTTTCAGGTCGTCTCCCTGAAATGAAACTATTTGAGTCTCTATTTCCATAATATTAATCAATTTCACATATTATTTATATATCACAATAAATTTTTATCTCCATCCCCACACATCTGGTTTCAACAAAACTCCTGCAATGAGCCGCGCAGCGCCGTTATTATTATTGTTAGTGCCTTGACTACGCCAAGTGTTTCCCGAACCAGATGCCCTTATAATACGTAACAATACAACATATATATATATACAATATTATTATACAATTACAAAATATTTTTCAATAAAACCATTATAACAACAAATAACCAAAGGAATTTTCAAAGATCTCACGAAGTCATACATCGAAGTAAACAAATGTGTGAATACAAATGTTTTTCTTCAGAAAAATTTTTAACAAGTCAAAAGTTCCAAAATTAAATGAATACTCATTGTAGTGTTTGACTTGGCTTATAACTTTAAGCACCGCCTGAGACTTCCCTTCTTGCAATAATTCTTCCGACCACTTGTTGGAAGATCATAAAAAATGAAACAATACAACCTGATTTTATATATTCGGTCTCCCACATTCACGTTCAACGATGAGGTCATCACTCTTCATTCCTTGGTTGTACTGGAATTTCTTTGTTGTAGTTTGTAATCTCCCTTTGTCGTCCCTTTCCTTGCCTTCCCAACTGTGTTCTTGGCTGGTCGGGGTTCTTCTGTTCTCCGTCGTGGCCTTAAATTGTAGCTCTTTTTCATATGGAACTTCCGTTGATTCTCTTCTGCTTTTTTTTTCTATCTCTCAGAAATAGTACTAGATGACATTTGTCTTTTATTATTACTATTTGGGATACCTGTTCCTAATTCGACCTCGTCACATTTCCTATGACGATATATTCTTATTTGATCTACGCTAACTGTTAATCTTTTCCTGATTTATATTACAATATTATTAAAGTTCCTAACTTCTAAGACTTAAGGTCCCTCAAATTTTTGTTTAAATTCTAGCACACATACTTTGTTAGCTGCTGAATCGTTATGTATGTTTCCACAAAACCCAATCATTTACCTTTATTTTATGTCTTTTCTACGTCTATTATAATATTTTTCCACCTTTCCTGTTTAATTTTCGTACTTAGTCATTCAGCTTCTTGTGCTTTTCTGTATATTCTGAATTTTAACTTAGAGCTCTGATGTATCATAACTAGTTTTTGGAAGTCGGTGTAAATCTACTCGACCTAAAAAATAGGTTCAGCCGGTGTTTTCCCCGTTGTTTCATTCACCGCCGTACTAAATATGTAAGCAAACTCAATGCAAGAATTGATCCCAAGTATCATGTTGATCATTAACGTAATTTGCAATCATTTGCACTATATCTCGATTAACTCTTTTTCAGTCCGATTTGCTTTGTGGTCGATATGCAACAGCTCCTGGCCATGCCTTATGCCTAATCTTTCACTTAAGTGTTCAAAAATCTCGATATAAATTGGGGACCATTATCACTTATTAATTTTATTGGAGCTCCATAACGCGATATAAAGTTATCAAAAAAGGTCTCACATATACGAGATGAGGCTCTTTAAGAGGTATGTAATTTCAGCCCATTTGCTGTCGATCGGTTATTACTAAAATATAGCGGTTACGTCTTATTCTTTGATATAGATACGGGCCTAATACAAAATCTAACGCTGTCAATATCTCATTCGGATAAATTGATATAATCAATTGGATTTAACCGACCAGCTGGTACCCAAGTTTTTATAGTTATTAACTTGGCACATATGGCATGTAGAGACATATTGATCAATAAATTTTCTCATGTAATGGGAAAATAACAAACGTCCCGGAATTTTATGAGGATACGTTTTAAATCTGCCTACGTGTCCACTTATTGGCTTGTCAAAGTGAAATTCTCTCATTATTTCATTCCTTAAAGATTTTGAATGTATACACGCATTTCACCTTAATGACGTTGCGTGTGTTTCTGCATAAAATAACAATCCTTCCACTAAACGGAAATCGGGACCACTTCTCACATATCGTTGCATTAACCGAGTTATCTCTCCGGGTTTTCTAAATATCTATATATATGTGACCTACTCCTGGGTCATTTTTTCTGTCTCTTGTTATTAATTAATTCCCAAGAAGTAAGTAAGTACTAAATCCCTTGATTATGGCAATTAAATTTTTTCTTCCCACTATACTTCCTTCCCCACGGGATTCCCTTGGAAAGTATGTGTCAGCCACTCGTATTTTGAGTTCCCCGGTCTATGTTCCCATTCTATATTGAATTCTGCTAATTTGAGTGCCCATCTAATCATCCTACTTCGACAAATTTTGCCATGTGTTAGGCGTGTGCTGGCAGCGTAATCCGTTATTAAATTTTAATTAGCAATGATCCTAAATATGTTCTGAATTTATTCAACGCCCATACTACTGCTAGACATTCTCGGTTACCGTATAATTCCTCTCTGCGTTGTTCAGTGTACGTGAAGCAAACACGACTGGTCTGTTTTTGTTGATTAAGTACTGCTCCCAAACCGAACTGGCATCTGTAAATAACCTCGAATGGCTCCTGAAAGTTTGCACTCTTTTAAAACTGTCGCTTTTGTTACCGCCGCCTTGACCTCTTCGAATGCCTTTCTTTTTGTGGCTTCATTGGACCAGCATTTCACCCTTTAATTTTCAGCGAAGATTATAGTGCCTACAAAGATCCGTATAATTTTAATAAATTTCATGTACCACTGGAACATACCTAAAATTTGACACCTCTTTGTTACAAAGTAGTTTCATCTCTAGTATGGCTCTCGAACCTGTTTCATCTGTTTTAATTCCTTCTTTACCAATAATTAATCCTAAATACTTCAATTCATCGCACCCAAATTTGCATTTTCTTTAATATTTAATGTCAATCCTGCATCTTGTAACAACGAAAAAACTTCCTTAATGCTCAACATGGTGAGGTGAATGATGGAGATGAGATAATCACATCATCCATATAAACACTCACAAACCTCATCACCGGTTTTAGGATTGGTGTCAATTGCCTTGCAAAATTGGAGCTGCTCCTGATAAACCGAATGGCATCCGGCTTGAAAGCATAAGTGCCATACTTTTTACCAAGCAAATGCGGTCTTAAATAATATCACTGGGGTTTACTGCCATTTGAAAGTACCCAATTTAGATCACTAAGAGATGACATTGCTTGTTGTATATGGATGTTCGTTATTAAATCATCTATTAACGGTAAAATGGTATCGCGGATACTTTGTGATCGAATTTATTTTCTATAGTCACCTACTGCAAATCTATATGCTTCCGGATTATCTGGTGGTAACTCATTATTTTTCTTGCATAACACAACTGGTGACGCGTATGGGATTGAATTGGAACAAATTGCTTCCTCTTTGTAACATTTTTGTATGTGAAAACTCCAATTATTATGTTTTGTCCGGTCAAAATTCCTATATGTAATATCTTTGAAGCTACTGGTGGGTTACTCCCGTGTCAATTTCATGGTATATAAACATGAGTAGACCTGGTTTGTCTGTATAATCCTTTAAAACTACTTAAACAAATTTTGTAGTTTTTGTTTTTCTTATATTATCATTCTGTGAACTCTTTTAATTTGCAAGAATACCCCTTCGAATTTAGCCAAGACTTCCAAAAAGTTGTGTACCGTGTTCTGTGGATTATGCACCTCCACATGAAGTCCTGACCGTGGTTCGAGCCGAACTAAAATATGATCCACCAATTCTGTTTGGGACATTCCTAGTTCTAAATTTCCTCTAATTTTTATTGTAAATCATATACGAAATCAGTTGCCCTGGATTTCTTCCTGCAGGAAGGAAAAAATTTAGCTTGTAATTCTTTCTTATTTTTGACTCTATGGAAATTTCTCGCTAATCTGAAGCCTTTGAGTCAGCAAAATCCGTGGCTGTATTTTGCACTAACACCGATCCAAATATTGAGTACCAATCTTGAGTCTCTTCCCCTGAGATGACTTTTTAGTTACTACGACAGATTACTTGGGATTTCAAGTAACTTGCATTTGGTTTTCAAATCGCTTTCGTAATTCTAAAATGAAATGACCCTGAAAAGTACATTTCAGGTAGTATTGCTTGAGCACATACATCCTGTGATGACTATGGTGCCTCGTCGTTCCGCGTAAGCTAGAGGTGTGGGATTATCAAAATGATGAGACATAATTTTAATACAACTTTTATTATGAGTAACTTATATTACTTAAATTCTAATTTGACAAATATAATTAGAGTGGAGAGTCAAGCCCAAATTAAATCACGCATAAGCTTCTCAGATCATTTAAATCCAGATCCTATTCCACGGTCATAAATAATTCTATTCCCAATTTACTATATCCAATATTACTCTTTTCAGTTCTTGGTTCCTTTGACCTAGAGAATATTATATATATAAACTTTATATATGAAGAGACTCTTGATCCGCAAGTAATGTCACAATTTTTGTCCAAAAGATTTCACACTGCTTTTGTCACGCTATCGATCAGAATAATTCCACAATACTATTCTGAGCCTGCTATCTAAGCTTGCCAATGATATCCTTCATAGTATATATCCTATTTACATATTATGATTGTTTAGCCTTCGGCATTAGTTGAAAAGTTTTGCTATTAATCGTGGCCGTCAAAGCCATGAACATAGGAGTCATGTTAATCAGAAAGACGCGAGAGTCAACCCCTCCAAGAAGAAAAACGTGATTTACTTAAGGGTTCTCAATGCTCCCACAAAATTATGCCTAAATTCCCTATTTCTAAATTTCTTCGCTTTCTGAGTTTTATTTAAATCTTTAATCTTAAATCTTCACTTAACTTTTATAATTTCCAATATCTATCTTGACTTAATTTTCTACTGCAATTTTAATCTTAAATTGAATCTTTATAATTCCAAAAATTTATCTTGACTTACCTTTTCATTACCACTTAGAATTTTAATATTCACTTAATTTTAAACTGGGCACATGTAAATAAATTTTACTCCAATAACTAGGCCAACATTAATAATTACTGCTGAATTTTGTGCCTACTCTACCTCTTTACATTTCAGTTTAAAATACTATACACTTAAAAAACTATTATTCAGCAGACCTGAACTAACACTGCATATGGAGCTGGTACTTCTGCTCCCCTTTCTAAACAGCTCAAACACGTTGAAGCTATACTTTTCAAGATTTTCAGGGTCAGCCCCTGAAATGCAAACTACGAGCCCCTATTTCCCATAATATTAATCACTTACATATATTATTTATATATCACAATAAATTTTATCTCCATCCCACATCTGGTTTCAAATAAAAACTCCCAAATGAGCCGCGCAGCGCCAAGCATATTATCGTTAGCGCCTTGACTACGCCAAGTGCTTCCCCTGAACCAGATGCCCCATAATACGTAACAATACAACAACATATATATATACAAGAGCATACAACATGCCCATTTTTCACTAAACCATTATAACAAATAAATCCAAAGGAATTTTTACATCTCTACGAAGTCATACATCAGGCTTTTAAAACAAATGTGTGGAATACAATGTTTTTCTTCTATACCTTTAACAAGTCAAAAGTTCCAAATTAAAATGAACACTCATTGTAGTATGTTTGGACTTGGCTTATAACTTTTAAGCACCGCCTGAGACTTCCTTCTTTGCAATAATTCTTCCGACCACTTGCCAGCATCAAAAAATGAAACAATACAACCTGATTTTTTTATATTCAGTCTCCCCAGATATTCACGTTCACCGATGAGGTGTCATCACTCTTCATTCCTTGAAGTTGTACTGAATTTCTTTTGTTGTATGTTTGTAACTTCCTTGTCGTCCTTCCCAACTGTGTTCCCCTGGCTGGTCGGGGTTCTTCTGCTCTCCGTCGGCCTTAAATTGTAGCTCTTTTTTCATATGGAACTTCCGTTGATTCTCTTCGCTTTTTTCTATCTCTAGAAATAGTAAATTTGTATGGACATTTGTCTTTTATTACTATTTCTGGATACCGTTCTTACCCGACCCCATTTCATTTCCTAAGTGACGATATATTCATCGGATCTACGTTAACTGTTAATCTTTTCCTGATTTCCCCCATATTACAACATTATTAAAGTTCCTAACTTCTAAAGACTCTGGTATAAGGTCCCTCAAATTTCTTTTTTATGAAATTTAGCACATGTACTTTGTTAGCTGCTGAACTTACAGGGTGTGTTTCCAATAAAACCCCTAAATCTATTTACCTCCTTTTATTTTTATGTCTTTTCTACGTCTGCTATGGTATTGTTTTTCTAACTTTCCTGGGTTTAATTTTCGCACTTAGTCTAGCTTCTTTAAAGCTTTTCTGTATATCTTGAATTTTGAATTTAGAGCTTTCCCTGATATCATAACTAGTTTTTCTTTTGAAATGGTGTAATCAATTTCGACCTAAAAAGAATTCAGCTGGTGTTTTTCCCTGCTGTTTCATTCACCGCCGTATTTTACTATGGGCAACTCACGTAAGAATTGATCCCCAAGCATCAGTGCCACCACCTGCCCGCACCCTATTTGCACTATATCTCGATTAACCTCTTTCAGTCCGATTTGCTTTTGTAGTCGATATGCAACAGCCTCACACATGCCTTATGCCTAATCTTCACTCTAAGTGTTCAAAAAATCTCGATATAAATTGGGGACCATTATCACTTATTATTTTATTGAGCTCCATAACGCGATATAAAGTTACCAAAAATATCCGCTATTATACGAGATGAGGCCTTTAAGAGGTATAATTTCAGCCCATTTGCTGAAATGATCGGTTATTACTAAAATATAGCGGTTATTGCCCATTCTCGATATAGGATACGGCCTAATAAATCTAACGTCACTATCTCATTCGGATAATTTATAACATTTGAACCACCAGTTGGTAACGCGTTTTTATAGTTATTAAACTTGGTACATATGGCATATATTGATCAATAAATTTTCTCATGTACGGAAATAACAAACGTCCCGAATTTATGATATGCCTTAATCTGCCTACGTGTCCACTCCTATTGGCTTGTCATGAAATTCTCTCATTATTTCATTCCTTAAAGATTTTGGGAAATGTATACACGCATTTCAATCTAATGATTTCATGTGTTTCAAGTGACAAAAACAACAATCCTTCTCAATTAAACCAAACGTGGACCAATTCTCACATATCGTTGCATTAACCGAGCATCTTCCGGTTTTCTAACATCTATATATATGACCCACCTCAGTCATTTTTCTGTTCCTTTACAATGGTTCTCAAAGTGCTACCAAATCTTTTGATTATGGCAATACTAATTTACTACCACTATGGCCATTAATTGGATCTCCTTGAGAGAACAAGCAGCCACTTCTGCATTTGGAGTTCCCGGTCTATGTTCCCATTCTAGGCATGGAATTTGCTAACTTTAGTGCCCATCTAATCAATCCTACTCTGATGCAAAATTTTGCCATGTGTTAGGCGTGTTAATGCGGCGGATCTGTTATTACCTTAATTGGTATTATTCCTCAATAATATGTTCTGCAAATTTGTCTAACGCCCATAATACTGCTAGACATTCTCTTTTCGGTTACCGTATAATTCCTCTCTGCGTTGTTCAGTGTACGTATCATCGGCCTGCTTTGTTATTTAGTACTACTCCTAAACCAAATCGAACTGGCATCTGTAAATAACTCGAATGGCTCCTGAAAGTTCTGGTAATTTTAAAACTGGCGCTTTGTTACCGCCGCCTCCTTTGGACCTCTCTCGAATGCCTTTGTGCTTCATTGGACCAGAGCTAAATTCAAATTTTGCTTAAGATTATAAAGTGGTTTCGCCAAATATCCGCAGGCTAATTTTTAATAAATTTCGCGTACCACTGGGACATACCTAAAAACTTAGGATACCTCTTTTGAGTTACGGGTGGTTTCATCTCTGTATAGCTTCCCAACCTCGTCTCATCCGTTTTAATTCTTCTTTACTAGCCAATTAATCCCAAATATTTAAATTCATCGCACCTGAATTTAAGAGCATTTTTCCCGGCTTAATGTCAACCGCATCCTTTAACAACGAAAACTTCCTTAAATGTTCAAATATGGTGAGTGAATGATGGAGACGCGATAATAACGTCATCCATGTAAACACTCACAAACTTCCTTCTACCAGTTTAGGATTGGCGTCAATTGCTTTTTGAAAATTGGGAGCTGCTCCTGATAAACCGAATGGCATCCGCTTGAGCATAAGTGCCACTTTACTACAAATGCGGTCTTAATCTTATATCGCCAGTTTTACCGCCACGAAAATACCCACTTCAGGATCAAGAGATGACATTATTGTTGTGATATGGTATGTTCGTTAATAAATCATCTATTAACGGCAGCAAGTACCGCGGATACTTTGCGATCACCTCTAATTTTCTGCCCACGTAAATCTATATGCTTCCGGATTATCCGGTGGTAAACTCAGCCATTTTTCCGCATAATACAACAGGTGACGCGTATGGGATCAAATTGGAACAATCGTTTCCTCTGTAACATTTTTATGAAAATCTATTATTGCTTCGTTTAGTGCGATCATACTTATAAGGCTCCTAGCCACTGCAGGTGGTTATCTCCTGCCACCATGGTATAAGACATGAAAGTAAGCACTTGCCAAGTCTCTAGTAATAACTTCAAAACTACTAAAACAATTTTGTAGTTTTTGTTTTCTACTTCCCTACCTTACTTTAGATAAATTCATTCCAACTTTTTCCTCTTTTAATTGGTTCAACCACCTTATTTATTTATAATTGAATTTTCTCAACGATTTTTGATTAAAATCTAATAATGATTCTTGACGCACTGTATGAATCTATACCTAGAATATACATTCTAAATCTTTCTAACACATGAAAGGACCAATTTCTTTCTAGAATTGTCTGATTCAAATTTCACTTACAATCCCCGAGCTGGCATTTCCTGCACCCTGTGCTGTTGGCTATTACCTTAGTCGCTGATTTTTATTTGTTTATAGAAAAATATTTTCTGCATACTTCTTCCGATATAAAGATTTATCTGTCTGGTGTCCCATAGCGCTTTCTAAAAAAATGTGTGTTATTTAATAATATAGGTACGTGGGGAAGTTCCTCTACGGGTGCTATATTGGAGAAAGCTCCACTGGTTCTCTTTGTCGACACCTCTTGAGGTTGGATTTCATTAACCTTTATATAATATTTAATCGTCCCCTCGCAGTCCTACCGCCTGATTGAATATATATCACTGAACCCTTTTATTTCTACGGTCTCCTCTATTAAAATTATCATTTTGCCCATTTCGAAATGAGTAAACCCCTTGTTGTTGAATCTTGATCATTATTATTAAATCTATCTCCTCGAACCCTCTATTATTTTGACGGCTATTCTCGTAAAACTCATTTCTGTTATTTGGTCTACTCCTTATTTCCGAATTCCTCCAGTTTCTACCATTAGCTTCAAAAATTAGCATCCTATGCGCATTTTGGACTCGTCTTTCTATATTATGGTTCTGACAAATCCCTTTGTGATTTGCAAGTGAACATCTCTTCGAATTCAGCTTTATCTCTAAAAAGTTGTATCGTATTTTGTGGATTTCCTGCACCTCCACATAAGCCCGTACCTGTAGTCTGAGTCGAACTGTACACATGATCCACTAAGTCTGCTTGGGACATTCTAATTCTAAACTTCTCTATTTTTAGTAATCTATAATATTGTAAATCCAGCTGCCCCTGACTTTCTTCCTGCTGTGATGTACAAAACTCCGACTGTAGTTCTTTTATTTTTGATCGCGGGAAAAGCCTTCAAGCACCAGCTTGAGCCGCAAAAATCCGTGGCTGTATTCGCACCCAACAAATGAAACCAAACATCGAATAACACCCACCCTTGAGCCCCTTCCCTGAGATGATCCCTTTTTAAGTAGAAGCACATGACAGATTACTTGGGATTTCAAGCAACTGTATATTATTGTCACCGATACACTTGATAAACCAAAACATTGCCTCCGACCCTGAAAAGTATACCAGTAGAATCTATTTCCACCTGCACACTCTAAACCCAGAAATTAAATACGTTCTGGCGTCATTATATTGGCCATCCTGTGATGACTATGTTCCTAATGGTTCAAGTAAGCTAGAGGTGTGGGATTAATAAAATGATGAGACATAATTTAATACAACCTTTGCCATGAGTAACTTATATTACTTAAATTCTAATTTGACAAAATATAATTAGAGTGAGAGCTCAAGCCCAAATTAAATCACGTATATAAGTCAGGATCATAACCAGATCCTCTATCTCAATTATCATAAATAATTCTATTCCCCTAATTACTTATATCCAATATTTTCACTTTTCAGTTCTGTCTTTGACCTAGAGAATATTACATATAAACTTTTATATAAAGATTCTTGATCCGCAATGCAGCTAATTCTGGTCCGGCAAGATTTCACTAAGCTTTTGTCACGCTATCTTAATTCAACAATTCCACAAATAATATTCTGGAGCCTCGCTACGCTATATTTCAAGCTTTTTGCTACGATATCCTTATAGTAAGGTCTCATTTAGCATATTATGATTGTTTCATCTTCTTGGTATTGGGTTGGAAAAGTTTTGCCATTAATCGTATTGCCAAAGAACATAGGAGTCATGTTAAGACGCTGAGATGTCGCCATCGTGTTACATCCACCTGCATTACCAAATCCAACAAGTGCCTGGTGTTATTATGACATAGCCATCCCTGTGTGATGACTATGTTCATTAGATCCAAGTGTAAGCTAGAGGTGGGATTATCTAAATGATGAGACATCATGTAATTTCTTAACACAACTTTTATTAAGAATAACTTAAATTACTTAATTCTAATTAACAACTTCTTAAAGTGAGAGCTAATACCAATTAAACCTTATATTCAAGTCAGATCGCGCAATTAGATCACTTATCTTAATTATAATAAATTAACTGATCAATTTTAACTTCCTATACAAAATATTTACCTTTGTAGAGTCACCTTCCTTCATCGACTGAGGTAATACCTATAACGTACTTATGAGAATATCTTAGACTTTTCTTTATAATTTTAAGTAGATGAACGTATCCTTCTTCCAGAGCTATAGGACGACTAACACTTGATCCGAATGATTCCATTACTTCAAGTTATCTCTAGACTTGCCGCTCTTATCTCATCAAAGCTTCTATCCTTTAAAGTATATCTCAATGTCATCCTTGCTTTCTTGGTATTGGGTTGAAAAGTTTTGCCATTAACGCCGTCAAAGAACTTAGGAGTTATGTTAGAAGAAGGATGAGAGACGTCACAGTTTTATTTGCATCTTATTAATATTCTCACAGATTAAGATATTTAAGCTAAAAAGAGTTATAATAAAGCACAAAAATTTTATAAATCTTACATATAAAAACGCCGCGTAAAGTGTGACTAAACTCCTCCTAAAACGGCTGACCAATTTTTGATGAAATTTTGTGCGGGTACCCGTACATCTGAGGAATGGCTTATAACGCAACACCGTCCGATATACTAGTTAAAAAGGATATTAAATAAAAACATTCAAAATATACAACCTCAATTTTCACCTACAGATTGGTTGTAACAACGTTATGTTACAGTAAAGACGTAAGTTGGCGTCGAAAAATCGATTTTCAGCCAAACTGACCCAAACCGGGTCTTTATTATTACAAAATGCAGACGAATAAGGCTTTTAGCATTTTTAATTAATATCTTTTAAATAATTCCCTTATATATAAAATCTTCTGTGCGTGTGTATGTGACTAAACTCCTCCTAAAAGTCTGGCTGGACCGATTTTGGATGAAATTTTTGTGGGTTCAAGTGGATCTGAGAATGGTTTAGATTCACAATTCGGTCCAATATCGCAATTAGCTAAAGATATTAATTAAAACCAGTTTAACTACCAGTTTTAAGCGCCAATTTGATTTATTCGCATTGTTGTAAACACCGTTATTGTTAAGCAACAATGAATAAAAGCATAAGCCAAAAATCAGCCAAATGGAATCTCCCCATGACGTTACCTATTGACTGTATTAATTAACTTTGCTTAAAAAATAAATGTTTTAACATGTGATTAAATTCATAAAATATATTATTAAAATCTCAATTTCTATGACAATGTTTTTAAATTTTCTAATTTAAATTCCTAAAAAAAAAGATAAAACTATTTTTCAAGTAGATTGGTACATTTTTAACCTTTCCAGCGCTGCTACAAGTTAATTTGTAACAAATTATTGCAAAAACTTCAAAAAAATTTGGGAATTTTGTAATTAAAAAAATTTCTGCTTTTATATACAAAAAATATTTTTAGAAGAAGATGTATTTTTTTCCGCCTTGGGGAGCCATAAAATGTTGCCAACGAAAAAATTAGAAAAATTGCCAAATGCCAATACATCATAGAAAGCTACCTCAGAACTCACGAGTTTTGAGCGCTTAAACCGCACATGCGGAAAACACTTACGGAGAGCATCAATGTGTTGTATAAAAGATTTTTCTGTCAGAAAAGGATGTTTCTTTTCGAATGTTTCTTTTTTCTTTTATAATGAGTCTAAATAATGAATTTTCCAGTAATTTTTCAAAATCCAATTTATTAGGTTTGAAAGTATTCATTGTAAAATAATTAATATGATCTAGTTTTCACACACACATCGCAACTGATAGTTTCTTTTAGAGAAATAATTTACTGGAAAACCTTTAAAATATAAGAAAATGCTGCCCTGTTTTTATTAAATAGTACTCATTATTTCCTTTTAAATCTTTTTATACAAGTAAACAATGTAAACAAATTTTTAGCCACCCCCTCCCGTAGTTCTTTTTTCACAGTTACATATATTTAATCGAAAAATCAAACACCCAGATAAATGCAGTCGTTTCATAGCTAACGTATTCATAACTTCATATATTTTGATTCATTATTTAACGAAAATTGATGTAAATTAATATATTTTTAAGAATCAAAGTTATACAGTGTTTTATTATTTATTACTAAATTATTTATTTAATAATAAATTGTACAATGTCTGTTTTCTTGAGAACAAAACTGAATCAGCTTTGTACTCATCCTTGAAAACCCATGCAACGCTGGGCTAAGCGGATGGGGAAAAAACCTGTCTGACAAAGAGAAGAAGTGGAAGAAATGTTTGAAAAAGGGATTTAAATGAGATAAATGTAGAAATCACTCACATCGCTCACAGTAACACACACACACAGAAGTACTGGTAAGTCCAGAGAGAAAGGGAAAATTTCTCATGGGGATAAAATTGTACCCACGGAAAAGCCCCTTGCAATGAGCCATGGCGAGAAACAAACCCGCCCGACAGGACAAAAGATGTGGAAGAAACTTCCGAAAAAAAGAGTATTTTTAATGACATATATAGAAATCACACACACCAGAAGTGCTGACACCGGGAAAAGAAAGGGAATCTTCCAAGGTATAAAGCTGTAATATTCTGAAAAGCCTGTGCAACGCCGTAAAATATTCAGCTAGTGTATTGTAGTATTTTTATAATAACTAAATAATACAATCAGTATTGTCAGTTCACGGAATACGAAATGCCATCTGTGTCATTACGAGATTTGAGTGTGTATTATTGTGTCTTTAGAAACGAATGTGTGTGAACAGTGGTTGCAAAAATAAAGTGTTATTGGGTTAGAGACTCATGAATCCACTGCTTAAGTGTTGGAGTTATCGACACAAAATTTGATCCTTACGCAGCCGGAGTATAGAATTAACTATTATGGATTAAAAAATGACTGAGTGAAGCTAATGCGTTGTATTCGTATTACGAAACAACAGCCAAGTTCGGCAAACAGTGATTTGGGAAAAAAGCCAAGTTCGGCAACCAGTGATGTGAGGTAGGTGAAAGCAATGTTCTTTGAATTTTTGTGAGAATTTTAATTGCGTTCTTTAATTGCTAATTTGAGAAAGACGAATTAAAACTTGTTGCTGAGGAATTAAAACTAACTATGTCAGATAATGCAAAAGTTTTTGATTTGAAAATTTTAATTGTAAGAAGTAAAGTGTATAAAACAGACACAGAATTAGTTAAAAATATTATTGACTATTCTGTTGAAGAAACGAGAATTAAAAAATGTGCGAGGGAATTAAATTTAGAGTTAGAAAAAATAAAAGTAGCTCATAAGCGGTCAGAAAGTGAAGCAAATTTAGAGTTAGAGAAAATTAAATTAGAGCAGTTAGAGAAGCAATTAGAGCTTGCTCTAATATTCGGAAAGATTTACCACATGATTCTTCACTCTCACAGCAGTGCTACACCGAACAGGTAACACATAGTGAATTAAAACGTTAAAAAAATGTAAAAAACATTAACTATCTCTGTACCCTCACGTGTTGAGTCATATAATTTATATATTTTTTCAGTCATTAGGAGAAAGCATTCAAAACGAAAGAGGTTCCGAAGAATGGAAATCGAAATTCTTTTTTAAATTTCAGGAGAGAGAGCTTTCACAATCCTAATGATTGATGTGTCAGAGGAAGAATTGTGCAGTTATATGATAAACTAAAAAATTTAGTTTTGAAAGAATTTCAGCCTACACCGCAAGAATGCTATAATAATTTTCGTAAGACTCAAAAATTAAATTCAGAGAGTTATGTTCAATTTGGTGTCTAGGTTATGCAACATTTGAGCGCTTACTTACTAAGTTACTAAAATGTTAGTGAATTTAAGTCAGTATGTGAATTAATTGTTGTGATAAAATGATGAGCACTCTTGACAGAGAGAATTATTGACTCATATTAATGTTAAAACAAGGAGAACTTTTTAAAACCCCAATGAATTAGGCGAGAATGTGATATTTATTTATCTTCTAAAGGTAAAATTAAAAGTGAGTCTAATACATTTTCCAGGTCCTTCACTGGAAATGAAAATAAACAATCTGATTTCAATAAACAACAGAGATATAACAGCTCGCGAAGTCTGAGAGTAATTTAAAGCGTATTTTTTTCTTAAATATAGAGTGAAAAATGTGTGTTGTTTAAAAATGAAGCACATGCTTTGCAATTTTGCCCTCAGTTTAAAAGTTTTTCGATAAATTACAGTGATTCTACAAAATAATAAAATGTACTTTAAATGTGTCTATCCCTAGTATATTGTGTTAAAACAGGCCGCCTTAGAAATTTCATAATTTGTAAGAAGCCGCATAAAAAATTGTTTCATTTTCAAAGAGAAATAAAAATATCCAGGCTCCTCAAATTTGCCCTCCTTCTATCCTTGAAGAGAAACCGCAACGATATATCTTGAATTCCACTGCCCCTCCTTTTGTTCCTTCCTAATTCAAATATAAATAATTGTATACCGTGGCGACTACATTTAGTCATATTGAAAAATTAAAGATGCTTATTGAGCACTGCTAGCATCTTAATTAAGGATAAATCTAATTTGACAAATATACTAGAGTGGGAGAGTCAAGCCTCCAAATTAAATCACGTATATAAGCCGATCACGCAACTAGATCCTTCTTATCTCAATTATCATAAATAATTCTATTCCTCTAATTACTTATATCCAATATTACCTTTTTCAGTTCTGTTCCTTGACCTAGAGAATATTATATATAAACTCATATATGAAGATTCTTGATCCTAATGCTTAATTTTGGTCCGCAAGATTTCACACTAAGCTTTGTCACGCTATCGATCAGAATAATTCCACAATAATATTCTGAGCCTGCTACGCTATATTTAAGCTTTGCCACGATATCCTTTTTATAGTATATCTCATTTACATATTATGATTGTTTATCTTCTGGTATTGGGTTGGAAAAGTTTTGCCATTAATCGTGGCCGTCAAAGAACATAGAGTCATGTTAATCAGAAAGACGCGAGAGACGTCACAACCCTCCAAGAAGAAAACGTGATTTACTTAAGGGTTCTCAATGCCTTAATAAATTACGTGTCTAAATCTCTATTTCTAAATCTCTTCGCTTTCTGAGTTTTATTTAAATTTTTAATCTTAAATCTCTCATTTTAACTTTTTATAATTTCCAATATCTATCTTGACTTTAATTTTCATTGCAATTTTAATCTAAATTTTAACTTTTATAATTTCCAAAATTTATCTTGACTTTAATTTTCATTACTCATCTTAGAATTTTACGTTCAATTTAATTTTAAACTGTGACAATAAATTTTACTCCAATAACTAGGCCAACATTAATAATTACTGTTTAATTTGTGCCTCTACTTTCACTTTTACATTTCTGTTACTTAAAATATTTATACACTTAAAAATTATTATTCTGGGTGCGCAGACCCAATCTAACACTGCATATGCTGAGCTGGTACTTCTGCTCCCTTTCTTAACAGCCTGGAAACACGTTGAAGCTTATACTTTTCAAGATTTTCAGGTCGTCTCCCTGAAATGAAACTATTTGAGTCTCTATTTCCATAATATTAATCAATTTCACATATTATTTATATATCACAATAAATTTTTATCTCCATCCCCACACATCTGGTTTCAACAAAACTCCTGCAATGAGCCGCGCAGCGCCGTTATTATTATTGTTAGTGCCTTGACTACGCCAAGTGTTTCCCGAACCAGATGCCCTTATAATACGTAACAATACAACATATATATATATACAATATTATTATACAATTACAAAATATTTTTCAATAAAACCATTATAACAACAAATAACCAAAGGAATTTTCAAAGATCTCACGAAGTCATACATCGAAGTAAACAAATGTGTGAATACAAATGTTTTTCTTCAGAAAAATTTTTAACAAGTCAAAAGTTCCAAAATTAAATGAATACTCATTGTAGTGTTTGACTTGGCTTATAACTTTAAGCACCGCCTGAGACTTCCCTTCTTGCAATAATTCTTCCGACCACTTGTTGGAAGATCATAAAAAATGAAACAATACAACCTGATTTTATATATTCGGTCTCCCACATTCACGTTCAACGATGAGGTCATCACTCTTCATTCCTTGGTTGTACTGGAATTTCTTTGTTGTAGTTTGTAATCTCCCTTTGTCGTCCCTTTCCTTGCCTTCCCAACTGTGTTCTTGGCTGGTCGGGGTTCTTCTGTTCTCCGTCGTGGCCTTAAATTGTAGCTCTTTTTCATATGGAACTTCCGTTGATTCTCTTCTGCTTTTTTTTTCTATCTCTCAGAAATAGTACTAGATGACATTTGTCTTTTATTATTACTATTTGGGATACCTGTTCCTAATTCGACCTCGTCACATTTCCTATGACGATATATTCTTATTTGATCTACGCTAACTGTTAATCTTTTCCTGATTTATATTACAATATTATTAAAGTTCCTAACTTCTAAGACTTAAGGTCCCTCAAATTTTTGTTTAAATTCTAGCACACATACTTTGTTAGCTGCTGAATCGTTATGTATGTTTCCACAAAACCCAATCATTTACCTTTATTTTATGTCTTTTCTACGTCTATTATAATATTTTTCCACCTTTCCTGTTTAATTTTCGTACTTAGTCATTCAGCTTCTTGTGCTTTTCTGTATATTCTGAATTTTAACTTAGAGCTCTGATGTATCATAACTAGTTTTTGGAAGTCGGTGTAAATCTACTCGACCTAAAAAATAGGTTCAGCCGGTGTTTTCCCCGTTGTTTCATTCACCGCCGTACTAAATATGTAAGCAAACTCAATGCAAGAATTGATCCCAAGTATCATGTTGATCATTAACGTAATTTGCAATCATTTGCACTATATCTCGATTAACTCTTTTTCAGTCCGATTTGCTTTGTGGTCGATATGCAACAGCTCCTGGCCATGCCTTATGCCTAATCTTTCACTTAAGTGTTCAAAAATCTCGGATATAAATTGGGGACCATTATCACTTATTAATTTTATTGGAGCTCCATAACGCGATATAAAGTTATCAAAAAAGGTCTCACATATACGAGATGAGGCTCTTTAAGAGGTATGTAATTTCAGCCCATTTGCTGTCGATCGGTTATTACTAAAATATAGCGGTTACGTCTTATTCTTTGATATAGATACGGGCCTAATACAAAATCTAACGCTGTCAATATCTCATTCGGATAAATTGATATAATCAATTGGATTTAACCGACCAGCTGGTACCCAAGTTTTTATAGTTATTAACTTGGCACATATGGCATGTAGAGACATATTGATCAATAAATTTTCTCATGTAATGGGAAAATAACAAACGTCCCGGAATTTTATGAGGATACGTTTTAAATCTGCCTACGTGTCCACTTATTGGCTTGTCAAAGTGAAATTCTCTCATTATTTCATTCCTTAAAGATTTTGAATGTATACACGCATTTCACCTTAATGACGTTGCGTGTGTTTCTGCATAAAATAACAATCCTTCCACTAAACGGAAATCGGGACCACTTCTCACATATCGTTGCATTAACCGAGTTATCTCTCCGGGTTTTCTAAATATCTATATATATGTGACCTACTCCTGGGTCATTTTTTCTGTCTCTTGTTATTAATTAATTCCCAAGAAGTAAGTAAGTACTAAATCCCTTGATTATGGCAATTAAATTTTTTCTTCCCACTATACTTCCTTCCCCACGGGATTCCCTTGGAAAGTATGTGTCAGCCACTCGTATTTTGAGTTCCCCGGTCTATGTTCCCATTCTATATTGAATTCTGCTAATTTGAGTGCCCATCTAATCATCCTACTTCGACAAATTTTGCCATGTGTTAGGCGTGTGCTGGCAGCGTAATCCGTTATTAAATTTTAATTAGCAATGATCCTAAATATGTTCTGAATTTATTCAACGCCCATACTACTGCTAGACATTCTCGGTTACCGTATAATTCCTCTCTGCGTTGTTCAGTGTACGTGAAGCAAACACGACTGGTCTGTTTTTGTTGATTAAGTACTGCTCCCAAACCGAACTGGCATCTGTAAATAACCTCGAATGGCTCCTGAAAGTTTGCACTCTTTTAAAACTGTCGCTTTTGTTACCGCCGCCTTGACCTCTTCGAATGCCTTTCTTTTTGTGGCTTCATTGGACCAGCATTTCACCCTTTAATTTTCAGCGAAGATTATAGTGCCTACAAAGATCCGTATAATTTTAATAAATTTCATGTACCACTGGAACATACCTAAAATTTGACACCTCTTTGTTACAAAGTAGTTTCATCTCTAGTATGGCTCTCGAACCTGTTTCATCTGTTTTAATTCCTTCTTTACCAATAATTAATCCTAAATACTTCAATTCATCGCACCCAAATTTGCATTTTCTTTAATATTTAATGTCAATCCTGCATCTTGTAACAACGAAAAAACTTCCTTAATGCTCAACATGGTGAGGTGAATGATGGAGATGAGATAATCACATCATCCATATAAACACTCACAAACCTCATCACCGGTTTTAGGATTGGTGTCAATTGCCTTGCAAAATTGGAGCTGCTCCTGATAAACCGAATGGCATCCGGCTTGAAAGCATAAGTGCCATACTTTTTACCAAGCAAATGCGGTCTTAAATAATATCACTGGGGTTTACTGCCATTTGAAAGTACCCAATTTAGATCACTAAGAGATGACATTGCTTGTTGTATATGGATGTTCGTTATTAAATCATCTATTAACGGTAAAATGGTATCGCGGATACTTTGTGATCGAATTTATTTTCTATAGTCACCTACTGCAAATCTATATGCTTCCGGATTATCTGGTGGTAACTCATTATTTTTCTTGCATAACACAACTGGTGACGCGTATGGGATTGAATTGGAACAAATTGCTTCCTCTTTGTAACATTTTTGTATGTGAAAACTCCAATTATTATGTTTTGTCCGGTCAAAATTCCTATATGTAATATCTTTGAAGCTACTGGTGGGTTACTCCCGTGTCAATTTCATGGTATATAAACATGAGTAGACCTGGTTTGTCTGTATAATCCTTTAAAACTACTTAAACAAATTTTGTAGTTTTTGTTTTTCTTATATTATCATTCTGTGAACTCTTTTAATTTGCAAGAATACCCCTTCGAATTTAGCCAAGACTTCCAAAAAGTTGTGTACCGTGTTCTGTGGATTATGCACCTCCACATGAAGTCCTGACCGTGGTTCGAGCCGAACTAAAATATGATCCACCAATTCTGTTTGGGACATTCCTAGTTCTAAATTTCCTCTAATTTTTATTGTAAATCATATACGAAATCAGTTGCCCTGGATTTCTTCCTGCAGGAAGGAAAAAATTTAGCTTGTAATTCTTTCTTATTTTTGACTCTATGGAAATTTCTCGCTAATCTGAAGCCTTTGAGTCAGCAAAATCCGTGGCTGTATTTTGCACTAACACCGATCCAAATATTGAGTACCAATCTTGAGTCTCTTCCCCTGAGATGACTTTTTAGTTACTACGACAGATTACTTGGGATTTCAAGTAACTTGCATTTGGTTTTCAAATCGCTTTCGTAATTCTAAAATGAAATGACCCTGAAAAGTACATTTCAGGTAGTATTGCTTGAGCACATACATCCTGTGATGACTATGGTGCCTCGTCGTTCCGCGTAAGCTAGAGGTGTGGGATTATCAAAATGATGAGACATAATTTTAATACAACTTTTATTATGAGTAACTTATATTACTTAAATTCTAATTTGACAAATATAATTAGAGTGGAGAGTCAAGCCCAAATTAAATCACGCATAAGCTTCTCAGATCATTTAAATCCAGATCCTATTCCACGGTCATAAATAATTCTATTCCCAATTTACTATATCCAATATTACTCTTTTCAGTTCTTGGTTCCTTTGACCTAGAGAATATTATATATATAAACTTTATATATGAAGAGACTCTTGATCCGCAAGTAATGTCACAATTTTTGTCCAAAAGATTTCACACTGCTTTTGTCACGCTATCGATCAGAATAATTCCACAATACTATTCTGAGCCTGCTATCTAAGCTTGCCAATGATATCCTTCATAGTATATATCCTATTTACATATTATGATTGTTTAGCCTTCGGCATTAGTTGAAAAGTTTTGCTATTAATCGTGGCCGTCAAAGCCATGAACATAGGAGTCATGTTAATCAGAAAGACGCGAGAGTCAACCCCTCCAAGAAGAAAAACGTGATTTACTTAAGGGTTCTCAATGCTCCCACAAAATTATGCCTAAATTCCCTATTTCTAAATTTCTTCGCTTTCTGAGTTTTATTTAAATCTTTAATCTTAAATCTTCACTTAACTTTTATAATTTCCAATATCTATCTTGACTTAATTTTCTACTGCAATTTTAATCTTAAATTGAATCTTTATAATTCCAAAAATTTATCTTGACTTACCTTTTCATTACCACTTAGAATTTTAATATTCACTTAATTTTAAACTGGGCACATGTAAATAAATTTTACTCCAATAACTAGGCCAACATTAATAATTACTGCTGAATTTTGTGCCTACTCTACCTCTTTACATTTCAGTTTAAAATACTATACACTTAAAAAACTATTATTCAGCAGACCTGAACTAACACTGCATATGGAGCTGGTACTTCTGCTCCCCTTTCTAAACAGCTCAAACACGTTGAAGCTATACTTTTCAAGATTTTCAGGGTCAGCCCCTGAAATGCAAACTACGAGCCCCTATTTCCCATAATATTAATCACTTACATATATTATTTATATATCACAATAAATTTTATCTCCATCCCACATCTGGTTTCAAATAAAAACTCCCAAATGAGCCGCGCAGCGCCAAGCATATTATCGTTAGCGCCTTGACTACGCCAAGTGCTTCCCCTGAACCAGATGCCCCATAATACGTAACAATACAACAACATATATATATACAAGAGCATACAACATGCCCATTTTTCACTAAACCATTATAACAAATAAATCCAAAGGAATTTTTACATCTCTACGAAGTCATACATCAGGCTTTTAAAACAAATGTGTGGAATACAATGTTTTTCTTCTATACCTTTAACAAGTCAAAAGTTCCAAATTAAAATGAACACTCATTGTAGTATGTTTGGACTTGGCTTATAACTTTTAAGCACCGCCTGAGACTTCCTTCTTTGCAATAATTCTTCCGACCACTTGCCAGCATCAAAAAATGAAACAATACAACCTGATTTTTTTATATTCAGTCTCCCCAGATATTCACGTTCACCGATGAGGTGTCATCACTCTTCATTCCTTGAAGTTGTACTGAATTTCTTTTGTTGTATGTTTGTAACTTCCTTGTCGTCCTTCCCAACTGTGTTCCCCTGGCTGGTCGGGGTTCTTCTGCTCTCCGTCGGCCTTAAATTGTAGCTCTTTTTTCATATGGAACTTCCGTTGATTCTCTTCGCTTTTTTCTATCTCTAGAAATAGTAAATTTGTATGGACATTTGTCTTTTATTACTATTTCTGGATACCGTTCTTACCCGACCCCATTTCATTTCCTAAGTGACGATATATTCATCGGATCTACGTTAACTGTTAATCTTTTCCTGATTTCCCCCATATTACAACATTATTAAAGTTCCTAACTTCTAAAGACTCTGGTATAAGGTCCCTCAAATTTCTTTTTTATGAAATTTAGCACATGTACTTTGTTAGCTGCTGAACTTACAGTAGAAGTGTTTTGACCTTAAATTTATCAATCACTGTTTTTAAAAATTTACAGCCCTTTTATGTAAATATAATCCACTTTTTTTTTAAGAAACTCTTGTCACTAAAATAAGTCCTAGTTCTTGAAAAATTTTAAAAATATCTATTATCCTGAATATTTCAAACATGAATACAAAATTTAAAAAAATTGAAAATGGAAATTTGTTCAAAATTTTTTGTACAGAGGGGCCTGATGTGTAATTTTTGACTTTTTCACCGTTTTTCCCTTTTTTTAAAAAATTAATTTTTTTTTTTTCTGTTTTAAATTTTTTTACGTTTTTTTTCCTTAAAATATACAAAATTCTAAAAACCCCAATTTTCCCCCATATTTTCAAAAAAAGTTGTCGCAAGTAGTCGGATACCTTAAGTAAAAGAGCGTGATTGACATATAAATACATCGTATCCCAAATTTTAAAATTAATCAGCAACCACAATGGGATAATAATAATAATAATTATTATTATATATTATTTTGTACTATTTTCCTCTTAAACTTACTATAGTCGATGTGTTTTTAACGCAATTTAGTATATTTAAATTGGGGAAAACTTTCAGTTTATTGAATTTATTTTGCAACGACTTTCCGTTCTTGTATAAAAAGTGGTCTCTATAAAAGTGTATGAGAAAAGTGTTAAATTAGCCAAAAGTTAATTATAAAAAACATTTGTAGTTCTGATGCTTTTTTAAAAGAATATTATATTATATAGGTATTTTTAAATTTTTTTTATTATATCAAATGTAAAATACTTTTAAAAATTACATTTTAAAAAAATTCCTTACAAACAAAAATTGAATATACAAAAAATTTTACAAAAATGAATAGTATAAATTAAATAGGCATATTTTTGGTATGATGTTTTTAGTGAAAAAAACCAGTTTTTTGTGCTAATTTGGGGAGAAAGTATTTTATGACGAAAAAATTTTTCCGTTTCCCAAATTGTTATGGGGTTTGTCCATTCTATGGTTTGTAACGTCTAGTAGTTAGCAAACAAGAAAAAATTTTTCACCCTCATTTTAAAATTCAGTATTTATTTGCCCATGGACCCGTCCAATAAAATCCCAAACCGGGCGGACGTCTATTTCTGGGGGTTCATCCTTATTCCGAAAAGGCCCCGCTAATCCCCTTTTTTTTTTCAGGGCTCCTCCCAGTTTACCCCTCCCGGGCTCTCATCGTTTTCCATTCAGGGTCGATATCTAGTTTCCATCAGGGGGCTATCATCTGTCTCCATCAGGGCTCTATATCCGTCTCCTCCAGGGTTCTCTATCTTTCCCCCCCAGGGGGTCTATTCTCTGCCGCGGGCTCTCTATCTGTCTCCTCCCGGGCTTGATATCTCCTCAAAATCATCCCCATTTCACCGGGGGGGGGTCCACAACACGCCCCTCTCCTCTATTTGGGGCCAAAAAAAAAGGGCTGCCCTCGTCCCCGGGCCCCCAATTCGTCTCCCCTATTTGTGCGGCAAACACAAACACATTCCTGGTCTGTCAAAACTAAGGGCGCCATAATTCTCATCAACTTCTGAACACCCTTATTCATCACCCCACCTGGGTTTAAAACCCCATTCTCTGGTACCCCCGAGGTGACAGGATTCTTTCATACAGGCTTCGCCTATACGTCAACCTATTGTCACCAGCTCTCTTTGGATATTGTAACTTCCAGACTCGATGTCTGCGTTTGTCCGAGGTCAGACAATAAACAATGACCCCATGGCCACGTGCTCTTGTCACCTGTCTGTTTGGAGCCATAAAACTTCGCATGAGTAGAAAGGTAAGGTTCACCCCAATCGAAGACGTCACAGTATAAAAATTTGCTTACCTTTTAAATCAAGAGCATTCTTGTCTGTTTGACTAATGACGAGTGGTTTAGAAAATGGTGGTATAATAGGAGGTCGAGCATTATCGATCCAGAAGAATACATGTACATACGTTTCTCGAGATGAATTAAGATACGCATGAGCATTTCCATGAAAGGTAGAGGCAATGAGATTTAATATCTGTACGATGGAAATTAAATTTGTGATATATGTACGACTCACAGTTACTGTAACAGAATCAGTAGTAAATAGGTCGTATGGTAAACGCAGTGTAGTACCATACATAAGCTAAGAACTAGTTGCTTTTAAATCATATTTCATTGAACAGCGGAAACCAAATAATATTATTGGCAATATATCTGTCGTAGAGAAATGATTAAATTAGAGACTTCATCAAATTCCTAAGGGAGATGATCAATTCACGCAAGTTAAAATAAGAACTCTGTAAAGTAATTTCTCTAAGGAAAGTAAGTAAAAAAAAATGTGATCAAATCCCTAACCTGTTTCAGGGAAATGATGAAATAATATTGTCAAAAGTTTAGAAGTGTTTATTTAGCAAATATGGTGCATTATTAAAAGAAGAGTACTTAATACAACAATATATATAATCATTGAATTACAAATTATTTATCGGGAAATTAATTATACTTAGTTAATATAAAGCTGGTATTTTTTTAAAAAAAGGGATATTTGTAGTAGAATTTCAAACATTTTTTTTAAAAAACTATACATTAATGCAGTACTTCAGAAATATCCTGCTTTATTTGTATCTCCTTTATTTTAGTTATTATTTCTCTTTTTAAAATAGCTTTTTTTTTAATTATCAGAAAGCTTTCTGTATCTACAAAGAGGGCGTGGTCAAATTCCCAAATTTGTTTGTGTACATTTTTCAATTAAAATTTTATCCAGTTTCTAATTTTCAGGCTTACAAAAATGATGTATCAATCAAAAGATAATAATGCAAAGAATATAACTAAATAAAACTAAAAATGATAATTAGTTCATTTTGTTTTGGTGAGTCACGTCAGAAGCCCGGCGCTACCTGGCACAGACGAGAAGAGAGGGGGAGGTAAAAGGTAGTGTGGTAACAAGCGAAAACAGAGCTCTACAAATGCTGACTTGTTCATTTCATCATTTCACTTAAACAGTTTGGGGATTTGATCAAATCACTTACTTACATCAGGATCAATTGATCCTTAGAGATTTGATGAAAACCCTGATTTCATCATTTTCCTGCGACATATTCTTCCTTCCTCAGTGACTCGATAGACCAAGGTGGGCCTTGTGGCCTTCTCAAGAAACCTTTTTCAGACCAACCTTCTTGTTTCAATTCTTAGTTCTCAAAACTAGGATATCTTTTTTTAGACCATCTATCCATCTAAGATTTGGCCTGCCCTTTCTTCGCGTGTCTATTAATTGGGCATTGAAGATTTTTTTTAGTGGTGCGGTTTTCGTCCATTCTGATAACGTGACCTGCCCATTTAATTCGTTGTAATTTGATGAAGTTAACAATGTCAGATTCTGTATATTGTTACGCTCATCGGGGTTCGAGGATTTTAAGCAAATCAGTCGCAAAGATCAAGACAGCTCTTTAAGAGCGATGAGAATTTATTGTATTCAATCCTTGAAATACAAGATTCAGCAGCAATATTCGCAGAATAAATCTCAGAAGAACTTCACACCATCAGCACCACTCAGACACAATTTTCGGTGTATAAAATACACATATATAAAAGATTATTCACAAGCAATCGTTCGTTCAACAGCCGAAGTAATCACTAATCGCTTCAACAGTCAAAGTAATACAAACTGATAGCTGATCAAAACCAGACTGCCTGACTTTCGGCGAGCATCTCCCTATTTATATACCTCGCGAATAATTCGAGAAATATCCGCTTGCGTCGTAGGTCGTGAAATTAGTGGATTTCTCCACTAATATCTAGAAGAATTCAGAGGGTCCCGAACTCACCGAAAATGGTCGCCAACATGATCGCCAAGTCGCCTACTTGGTTGCCAAAAATGACGTCAACTTGGCTCTATCTCCAAGATTTCGCCAAGTTTCCATTGAATCACCATTATAACGTAAGGGACTGGGTTGATTGTGAATATTACGGATTCAACGTAAAATAAATATAATATAGAGTAATATAAATGCTTTACACATCCAAATACAAATTATTTACACTATTTTACACAAAATTCGTAATAGTATGATTGATATAGCTCTAAATTTGATCTTAATTCCTTTTTCTATCCATATAACTTCCTGTATAGCTAGAATATCCATCCGATAACTGTCTATCTGCTCTATTAGCATTTGCAGTACTTTATTTCTGTACAGAGACCAAATATTCCAGAATCCTATTCTCAAATCCTTTAAACCTTTTCCATGTCGTTTCCTAGAAGTCAGCCCGGTTATATTTTCTTCTCGAGATTTCGAAACAAGAATTTTTTATGGGGTAGGGTTGTTAGCCCTAAGTCCAACCTCCGAACCTGGAGGATAGATCCCATTTTAGTCGCTTACTACAGCACGCATAGGCTACGTTGGGACTATGCTTCCACACCAGGTCACCATGTGAAAGAATAATCTGGTGATTGGTAATATATCTGTCCATTTAATATATGTTCATGAACCAAGGTAACATCTCTGTAAAAGCGTTCGATCATACAATTTGACTGATGGCGTTATGAGGCAGAAAAAATTATATCACTTCCTAGTACATCTGTGAGTTTTCAGAAAAAAATTTATTGAAAATTTGTTCCCCGATCGGAAGTAATGCTAACTGGTGTGCCAAATCGAGAAATCTATCTGGGAAATACAGCACGAGCTATAGTTTCTGCTGGCATATCAAGAATAGGGATGACTTCAGTCCACCTTGTAAATCGATTATTTATGATGGTTATTACACCTTCAGGGGTTCACCCCATAAACCAACAGATTTTTAATTTTTACCATGGAGATTAGACCCTGGCGCTTTCTCGGTTTACGTTACTTAGAATGTAAGGCCAAGAATGTAGGTCCGTATACGCTACTGTTAATTGTGTCTGTGGTTCTGATGAAGATAACGGCATTGAATTTGTGACTGCATATTCATAAATCTTTTCATTTGCTTAATCCTACAGATTTTCCTCAAAATTTGGGATTTGAATAACTAAATAATTCCTTTAAAACTAGTTACTTGCTTTAAAGTATCCGACTACGTTCGGAACCGTGATTTTGCAAAGGCCTATAAATGGATAATATTTATGATATTTAGTGTCACTTGGATTGGAATACATGTATAAAATTGTTTTATATAAGGGCATTTTGGCAAAAAAAATTATTTAAGTACAATATTTTGACAAAAAATGAACATAGAATGACCCATTTTCAAAATATTCTCCTTTTGTGAAAAATGCTGCTATTGTAATAATATTTTGCCTGTAAATAGCTCAGACCTCTGTACAGAGGCTCAACTAGAATTTTTGAAATATATAACTTAGAAGTGGGTTTATCCATGATTTACGACAACAGAGGGGAGAAATGTTAAGAAAAAAACGCCTATAATTGTTTCAAATGGTTGTAACTCTGAAAATAATGTTATAAACGGTAATTAATTTCATATTTATATATTTAAATGTATATACCAGCCTTTACCAACCCACTTTGCTGGGTATTTTGTGATGTTGTTTGATTATATATTGTTTTTAAGCTATTGATATCTAAGTCCAAGCATTGCGCTTTTGATAACCTTCAAAAAATTCTTATAGCCCTCACGTCTTGATTTGAAAAATGCAGAATGTGAGTTTTTTAAAATGGAAATACATTTATCTTTTGCGTCCTCTAACAAACCTCTCTCTTGGGAGTTGATTCCCTTGAAATTGGACCTCTAATCAAAACAATATCTCTTAACGGATCTCAACTCCTCAAAAGAAACATACCTCTCAAATTTAAAGTTTATAGGTTTAATAGTTCGGAAACGGGGATCTTCTTCAGCAAAATTCTCCAGAGCCCCCTTCCCCCTCCATCTCGGAAGTCGATATCCACAAAACATGTTTTTAGGGGAACTCTACAAAACAAAAGATACATGGCATCGAAATTTCAAGTCTGTAATTCGAATAGTTCTGTATATCTTGTGATGAAAGTAAATGTCGATTTTCTCCTCTATGTGTGTGTGAATATATATATCTATGTTTATTTTAATTGTTATTCTTCAAGACGGACCAGCTACGCTTGTTTCTCTCTCTTTTTTGCTTTTTATTTGATCACACAACATCTATAAGCTATTTAGAAGCGCAGCAATTTTTTAATAATTTTATAATTGTGAGCTTCAAAGTATTAGAGTCCTATTATTGCTCACGCTAGCTTATTCCACAGAAAACTCTCGTCTCCCAGTACAGCCCGGCAGGGAAGAATAATAGCATATAGGTGCGCATGCGCCAAAAATTTATATATTTTTTTATTTTGATGCGTTTCGATTTTTTATGCCTGCTACTTTTCGTTTTCCTCGGCGTATTGAGAGGTGGTAGTCTTCCTGGAAAACTTTCTTAAAAGCTCCAGCACCTTGCTGGGTGAACTAACCTGGATAATAAACAAAAATAAAGCAAAAAACTTTCATTCTTTAGATTTCGTAGGGAAACTTACTTATTTATACTTAAAAATATAATTGCAGTATTTTTATATTGAGCTGTTTGGTTTGAATAAACATTGCTCATAGTAAGAGTCACTCAAGAGGTATATTCGATACCTCTTTATATTGAACTGTGGTTAAATGACGAATAGTAATATTCTCGAATGGGTATTTCCCACTTTTTCTACATCGTGTGGATAAAATAAATGTAGTACCATATAATACTTTATAATGCAGCAATCTTTCTTTTTTTACGTAGTAGGTCTGTAATGGAATCAAGAATCAAAACCATATCTAGCCAGTATGACGAATTGGAAAAATTGAAGAGTAGTATGAGACTTAAGAAATCTAATTATTGATTTATTACGTCTACACAGCTAATAATTACAATATTTACAGTTAGATACAAGTTATTCAAACTATTGAGTATTTTAACATCACAAATTATTTTATTGGTGATGGAGGAGTGCAAAACACAAGCTTCTTTTCAAGTGTTCAAGCGGTCTACTCTCTCCACTCTCTTGAAGTAGGGCGGTCTCTTCTTACACTTCAAGTGGCCACGGTAGCCTCTTGGTTAAGGTATCAGATCGTGGCTGGCTTGTCACGAGTTCGAACCCAGTACCAGTAAAGCGATGCACGTTAAATCTGTCGAAAGTTCAAACATCCTCCGGTTGGTGTAGTGTGGTAGAGGTAGGAGAGGGGGTGCCAGCTCAGGTGTCATCCTCGTCACTTGACCATGGTTTAAAATTGCGAGGTTCATTGCCAAAAGCCCTCGTGTAGCTGAACAGTGCGACTTTTTAATATTCACTCACTCACTTACACTTCGAATTTCCTTCATGATTCGGCTCGCAGGTGGAGTGCATAAGTAGTTTGATTCATGGAGATCGGTTGTCGGTGTGATGTCAGATAAAAGGTTCCAGCAATACCTTAGGGGTGCACGTTGTGGATACGAATGGCGTAATGTTATCTGCATAGGAAAGCCGATCTGGCAGCTGCGAGGCGGGAAAACGTTACACCAAGAACATCAGTGGTCACAAAGCTTACAATAGCGACTATACTTCGCTGATTAACCTTGAGATGTTATTTCACTAAACTCGTGCATTTTGGAAAGGAATGACATTCTGTTCCCTACAATTTAACAGTTGTTTATAGAGAGGAAAAATTTTATACGAAATATTATTAGTTTATTATGGATTAAAACTTTATTATAAGTTTTTATTTCAAATGAAATGCAGCGTGTGAATATCGTAGATGTACCAAGAAAATTACTGAAGATCACAAATAAAAATCTTTTTAAGCAAATTAAAAGCATACTAAGTGTATAAAAACCAAAACCTCTTTAAATGAATATAATTCCATATCAAAGCTATATAATGAATATCAATTGCTTAATTTCTCTGAAGTAAGTATAAAAAAAATCAACATTATGAAAATAAAAAAAGTAATCGTGAGAACTTCCTCTCAATGATACATTTGCATTAATCGGGCTTTTCAGTAACAATTATTACTAAAAATAAAAACTCACCGAGACTGCAAAATTTGACCTTGTGAAGATGATGCTGTCAAGAAATCTAACACTGATTTTAAATTTTAATTAAAAAATAAATAAATAAAAATGTTCTTTAAAACAGTTTTAATTAGCATCCTTTTTTTTGCGCTTTGAAAATTTAAGAGTGGTGGTGAAAGTTTGCTTGTGGATTAAAATGTGGGGTGAGACAAAAAAAAAGATTGAAAATCTCCTTATTTGTAGAAGAAATATTTTTACAAATACCAAAAATTATTTATAATATGCCTCTTCAAAATAAAATCATTTACTATTGCGGTAAGAATTTTTGTGGTAGTAAAAATATATTTGGATGAAAAGTTTTATCAGGTCTTCTATGAATAATTTTCACAAATTTTGTTTTTGAATTTTAAGAATCTAAAAAATAAGAAAAAATTAAAAAAAAATATTTTCAAATTCTGATTTTATTATGTTTTTACTCTGAAAATACAGCTTCTATTATGAAATTAGCTAGGAATAATTTCAATAATCTGTACTAATTTTCGCGAAACATCATTAAATTAATTGAATATTAAAAATTATTTAATTTTTTTGAAGTTTGTTATTACCTGCTTAGAGATCGTGTAAAATAAGTCTTAAAAGTTACACCAAATCAACTGATTTTGTTGGAAAACATAATGCAGAACACAATGATAGAAGATTGATGTATTTCTCAAAAACTGAAATGAAAGGTTTCTGTATCTTCATCAACGTGAAAAGAATTGATCTAAAAATCTTACAATCAGTGCGGGAGTCTTAAATTTATTTAATGAAAATGCATCATAAATTACGAAAAACATTTTAAATCAATTAAATGAAAGGTTGTTGGTCTTTAAACTGGAATATATATAGGATTAAAAACTTAAAATTTGAAAAAACAAGAAAGAATTTTTTTTTGTAGTTTATAAATCATTCTTCAACTAATCACAAATAGTTTGCGAAAATAAGATAAAGAAAATATTAAAATTGAAGAAAAAATAAACAATTTTAACAAAAAAATATTTGCAATTTCAAAAGAAGATTTATACTAAATCCTAAATAAAAAAATTTGTGTCTGCTCCGACCACAACTGTAGTTAACTCCTTAAGTACGGTTGTCGAGGTAAACAGGGTAAATAAACGCATCTCATATAATACTGAAACTATACATTATTTTCTTTATTCTATTCACATTTTTCATATTGATTCGGTAAAATAATATGTATATAAAATAATATACATCAATTATGTTATATAAATACATGTTACTCATAGTACATGAGTACATTGTTAAGAAAGTTGATTTACTTCACTATTAATATCACTGTGAGTATTAATTACATTCTCTCGTCAGATACGCGAACATCGGTAGATATGTGATTTACGAATCGTGAAAACATCGCATCAATGGTTGTACCATACCTAATTGTCCCCAGTGTTTTACCAGAAACAAAATCCACAAATTAAGCTCTTATTTTAAAAATTGTACTAATCTCAATCCCTCATCTTTATCGAAATCAATATTGAAATCGCCTCCAAGTATGAGTGAAAGTACATGTTACTGTTTCCGCAGTAGTTAGAACCACCTTATGTATATGCTAATAATGTGTCTCGGGGATACAATCTATAATGTCATTAACATTCTGACTGACAGAAATATAAACTGTGACGATAACCATGGGTTTACCGCTAGGTAAAGTGCATCTTGCGGCACATATATCTTATTCGTTACTTTGCTATTCAACGCATCAAAACAGTATTAAATTCATGCCGCCAAATTTGGTGATTTTCAGTTGTTGTAGTCAACTTTGTTAAAAGAGCTAAAGTTTTCGACGCCAATTACTCTAAAACGCTAGTAAACATAGTTTACGAATTTTTTAAAAGTTTTAATTTTTTTAGGGCTTTATTTTTAAAATATACTTTTCAAATTTTTCACATAGAAACCAAATAACAGTAATTTTTAAATAAAAAATGTAAGAAAAAAAATTGTATAAATGATTTTTTGTAAAAAGGGTATTAGACGAAACACACAAAAACTTTTCTTAAATCCGTAATTTTCAAGCAATTTTTTTCAATATTTGAACAAAACACGGATAACAACATTTGACACTTGGAAAAAAGGGGTCCCGTGCTATTATTTTTATAAATAACGAAGTTATTAAATGTTTAGTTAGAATTTTGAGTATTTTTTGAAAAATCGCGAAAAAAAAAAGGTTTTTTTCATTTTACATTTTTAATTCCTGATTCTAAAAGATCAAAGAATGGACCGTTTTAGTACAGAATTTCGATACATTACAATGGTAAGAAATCCGTACAGAACTTTTTTCATAAAAACGCATCAATATTGACTCATTTTAGAAAAAAAACGTAAAAAATACAAAATTTCGTTATTTTTGTAAAAAGAATTTATACGGTACCGTGGAGAAATAAGTGATATTTCCGATTCTGTAATTATTTTTTTGTCTGATTTTAATAAGAAAAGAATGATCGCAATTTTTAAAACGAAGAAAAAATAGACTCTTCCTTCTTTCTTCGAACAGAAATTTAGGGCATACGCAGAAGCGTGCATAACGCATTTTTGTTAACGCTTTTTTTAAATTTCACGCCTCATATTTTCTTACCGGGGGCTTTATCTGAAAATCGATTCTTAAGGAGTAAACTCCAAAAACAGTTACTTATTCATACCTTGTTATGTGTGTATTATTCTCATCTAACTCAAAATTGTTCAATATTTGTGATTTTTTAAAGTTTGCTAAGAAATGTTTTTTCTCCTATATGGCCTTTAGATGCAAAAACTCTTGAGAATTGCCGCATCTCATTGCCAAGATTGGCGTTATCGTTAAGGATCAAATTTTCAGCATTTTCAGGTTGAAAAATGCTCCAAAGTAAATTCAAATAGGAATAAGGCGGCCATAGATTTATTGTTTTTTGTTCTTAAAAGAAACATATGTAGTTTTTCTGAACTGAAAACTAGTTTTTAATTTTGTATGCATCGAGAAATAAAGAAGAGATAAAATGTGAAAGAAGAAAAAAAAAATTTTTTTTCCGAGTTTGGGTATTTTTCAAAACTTTAGACGAGAAATCTCTGGTATTATTCTTATCTTAACTGAAGTTCGGTTCAAACTTACGAAAACCATCGCCATTAGCCCCCATATTGCTTCGAAGTGCAACGTTAACCTTTTAACCGTCATACCCGAGATTATCTCGGGAACGGCTGTCACGTCCGAGTACAGTACGGGGTAATTTACTACGGGTGATGTGAGAATCACTGTGATCAGGAAATATCCTTTCATCCGACACTCCGAAAAAATATTACAAAGAAAAAAAAAAGGGGGTGGTGGTGGTAATATTTGCTAGGCAAAGTAGTCTGACATTCATTTTAGCTCTTATAAAAATGTAGTTGGGAAACATATTACATTTTTAGAATTTCGAATCCAAGTAGTAGAAGAGCTTTTACATAAATATGATGATGCAACTTCAGGACATAACCACCTACAGTAGATAACGCTGACCGTCTTGATGTACATGTTATATCTTATACTTCTATTCCTGCGAAACGAAAATGTACAAGATAGTTCAAAGTTTGTTGTGCAAAAAAGGATGCAAATGAAGAAAAAAAAAAGGATAAGGAAAGAAACAGGTTCTGGTGTAATGCGGAGTTGGTCTGTGCTTGGGAAAGTGCTTCCAGTAACACCGCCCAAAACTGAATTATTCAATTACTAATACGTTTATATATTTTTAGAAAATAAGCTACACTAGAAGAAAACTTTACCACTGTCTAACTGTGCGTGAATATCCAGTTATAAAATTTCAAAATTTTTATGCATGTAATTCAAAATACCAGTTTTTAATACTACTAAGTATATTTTATTTTATACTAGATATTTGATTTTTGAAATAAAAAAAATTGATATAGACCCAAATCATCAAAATAACTTGACTGTTAAAAGGTTAATAAGCAATCACAATCCCACAGTCAACATTAGATGAAGCTTGTTTTGATAAGTAACGAACTGTTCTAAAATCTATCATAAATGAGTATTGGAATTCATTAATTAGATAAAAATATATATTCAGATTCATGGTACACTCGAAATATCTCAATTCTTCATTCCAACTGAAAAATACATCAAATGCGTCTATTGATTTAAAAGGTAAAAATATAGTGTAGATATTTTCGGTACAAATTTAAAGGTAATATTCTAGGTCATCGATTTTAACATAAAAAAGTTGACATGCAATTCCATAAGAAAATAATAATAAAAAAAACCCAGTTAATGACTATTCAGACCATATTACAGAAGCATTAAATGAAGCAAGTTAAAAAAAAAAAATGGACGAATAAAAGGTTTCTGTTCATTCCCTCCCCCTCATTTCCTGGATACAATCATTGGAAGACACTTAAAGAGAAAAAAAATTCAATTTGTGCATGTGATGAGTGTTTCATATCATTTTCAGAAATCAGAAATATCATGTTACGAATAGGCTTTTTTCTTTAATTCATTTTCGAGATTTGGTTAAAGTGATAATAAGCATGTGTGAAATCGAATTTTTGATATTTGTGCAGTAATTAGTTAAAAATTTCGGGTAGATTAAATTATTTAATGTATCAAAATAAATTAATCTACTCAAAAATTAAAGGAATATTATGAATGAAATCTATTTTTACGAGAGTGAGTCGGAAAATAAGTTTCCCCTATCGATTGTGGTCAGAGTTATGTATAAAAATCAAAACATTGAATGAGACATTAAAGATAAGACATAACTTTATTTTTCCGCATAAGTACCAAGAACACTGAGACATTTGTCATACCGCTTGATAAGCTTCAAAAAGTCCCCCAAGAAAAATTCAGGGTTTTACTACGGAAGAAGAGTTTAACGTACGGTGGTCAGCCTGGAACATTTCGTGCGTTACCCTGAAGATTGCAATGACTTTCTGTTTCGGATTGTGACGGGGGTTGAATCGTGGGTCCACAATATCACGCCCGAAACTAAGGCCGCATCTACTTAGTGGAAATATCCGTCATCATCTGTCCGAAAGAAGTTCGAAACAACTCTCTCTGCAGGTAAAGTGCTCCTCACAGTTTTTTGGGACGCCCAAGGAGTTTTCTTGCGGGACTTTTTGGAGGTTGGAACTTTCAGTGCTACACGGTATTGTGACACCCTGTCGAAATTGAAAGCGATTTGAAAAAAGCGGCCTGGGCTTCTCAAATCTGACGTTCTGTTGTTGGATGACAATGCGAGACCACACACGGCGACGGAAACTCAAAATCATATTGCAACTCTTGGTTGGGAGCGCCTACACCACCTGCCGAACAGTCCTGACTTCACACCAAGTGACTTTCATCTGTTTTCGGTTTTGAAGAAGAATCTCGCCGGAAGGCGCTTTGGAAGCAATGTTGAAGTCCAACAACCCGTTAAACGCTTCTTCTGTATACAAATCCCTGAATTTTTCCTGGAGGGCTTTTTGAAGCTTATCAAGCGGTATGACAAATGTCTCAATGTACTTTATATTTATGTAGAAAAATAAAGAGTTATGTTTTATCTTTGAAGTCTCATTCTATGTTTTAACTTTCATACACAATCCTGACCACTGTCGACAGGGGAAACTTATTTTTCGACTCACCCTCATATATATAAGAGCTGTTCTAAGTCAGTAATGTTTGTAGTACTGCAGTATCCATATTTTGAAATGTCATTATCTGTTTTAATTTCATTTGTCTTATGTATTCAAATGATTTCTGTCTGTCTGTCTCTCTCTCTCTCTATATATATATATCATTCGAAATAGTGACAGCATTTTTATTCATTAAATTATTGCTTGTTCCTGAAGTAAGCTAAGATGCTAAGAATTTGACTATCGCGAGAAAGAAAGGCAATTATTGTAGATTAGTGCTCTATATTTATACTTTGTTCAAAAAAATGTGATTTGTTTCAACATAGCTTTAACTTAAAATGTTTTCTTCAGGATTTCCTAATCTTTTAACTAAAATCGCCAAGTTACAATCGCAATTTAAGATAATAATAATAATAATAATAATAACACTGGTCAACATGATTTTTGTCTCATGAGTACCAATAGTTGTACTTAATGCACTTTTTTTTATCGTGTTTTCAAATATGTATTTGGAATTTCTCCATCACCCACAGTTTTTTTTTTTTAATTTTAATTCAAATTAATTGATTTAAATATTTTTTTAATAAACGACCATTTGACCATTGTAAAATAAAAACTCCTAGAGCATTGTAAATGTGATGGAACCATATGAGCTAACTCAAATGGTATCATTGCTACTGTTGTGCAAGTTCAGACATGTACAGACCCTTGGCACCACACACAACAGACAGGCACAGACATACTCTAGACTAGCATGCATTCATTAGAACGATGTCAGTTGTGAGATAGTAGTGAACCAGAAACACGTAATTGTGAGTGGTTTGCGTCTAGATTGTTGTACGTTACATATATACAAATTTCTTTCTTTCAATTTGTTGTTAGTTACAAAATGAATAGATCTTGTTAAAATCATCATAACAACTTTTGTTATATATGTGGTGAAGTGACGCTCAAGTCCAAAGGCGAAACCTTACTCCATTAGTAAAAAAGTGTTATGAACTTTATTTTGGGTGTAAAGTGGGGAACCAAACAAGGATATGGGCCCCACATATTTGTTGTTTATAGTGCACTAGGCTTTTCACTGCATGGAAGAATGGCAGATGCCATTTACTATCCCTATGATTTGGGGGGAACCCAAGGATCACTCCTCTGACTGTTATTTCTGCTTAACAACATTAAAGGGATTACGTCAAAATCAAAACATACAGTGGTGTACCCTAACTTGTAATCTGCAATGAAACCAGTTCCACATAGTGAAGAATTGTCCATACCAAAGTCACCAGAACATGTGACATTAGATGAAGAGAGCTCAGATTCCGATAGAAGTAAGGAAGAAGAAACAGTTTGTGGTGATACAACTTTTGAACCAAGCTGTTCATCTGAGCCTCATTTATTGACTCAAGAAGATCTTAACGATCTCATACGAGATTTAAAAATATCCAAAAAACAGTCTAAAATGCTTGGTTCCCGGCTAAAAGAATGGAATCTTCTTCAAAAGGATACAAAGATTACTTATCACTTATGGAGCGTCACTTATGGTAGTCGTCATTCTCAATGTAAAGAATATTTTTCAGAAGAAACTGGCAAAGTGTTTTGCAATGACATTTCTTCTCTTATGGAGACATTTGGTATTGAACATAACCCTATAGAATGGCGCTTTAAAAGCAGTGCTTCTGTATAATGGAAATAAATTCCCCTCAATACTTGTGGCTCACTCTGCTAGTATGAAAGAGACATATGAAAACTTTCAATTTGTATTGACAAAACTTCAATATGCAGTGTATGAATGGAATATTTGTGGTAATTTGAAGGTAACTGCACTTATTCTTGGTCTGCAGCTTGGTTACACAAAATACTGTTGTTTTTTGTGTTTTGGGGATATAGTAGGGACAGAAAAACCATTACATCAGAAAAGAATGGCCTAAACACGAATCATTCATTCCTGGACAGAAAGATGTGAAACATGACGCATTGCGAAATCCTAAAAATGTGTATCTACCTCCGTTACATATCAAACTAGGATTAATGAAGAATTTCCTGAAAGCGCCACAGGCAATACACCTGGTTTCATGTACTTAAAACAGAAGTTTTCTAAAATTAGTGAAGCAAAAATTAAAGAAGGGATATTTGTGGGTCAACAAATACGATCACTAATGCATGATGAGAAGTTTGAGGAACTATTAAATCCACTGGAGAAAGCACCTTGGCAAGCATTCAAAAATGTAACTCACAGTTTTTGGGGAAATCTAAAGGCGGGAAATTACCGTGATATTGTTCATGATCTTATAACATCTTATAAAAATTTGGGCTGTAATATGTCCGTAAAAATACACTTCCTACACTGGAACTTAGATTTCTTCCCGGAAAATCTTGGTACAGGGAGTGAGATTTCAGCGATAGAAAAGGGATATCAAGGCAAATGGAATGCTAATATGCTTGCCGATTATTGTTGGATCATCAAGAGGGATACTCCACCGGCGAAATATAAAAGAAATAGTGATTACTTAATTTCTAGGTGAGTCCGAATATTCGAATATTGTGTACTTAAGAATGTAGGTAATATTAAAGTGTTTCAAATTATAAATGCCTATCTCTCTAAAACCCTGTGTGATGAAGAAAAATCGATATCATATTTGAATTCAGGAGAAGAAATGCTATCAGAATCACATATTTTTCTTTCTGAGACAAAAAAATATTTCTTTTTTGTTGCCCAGTGTAATACATCTGATTTTAGCAATTGAAAAAATAAGAGAATGTTTCATTACTTCATTATCACTTGATTCCTTTCGTTGACAATGACCTGTAAACGAAAACTAAACATGTATTTTTAAATAAATACTAATTCAAGCATTCCAAATTTCCTAGCGAGACCGCTACTAGATGGTACCACCGTAAAATGGCTCTCTCATTTGGGGACTTGTCATGTCTGCAAAAGGCTAAGTTGCTAAAAAAACAATCCATTAGAAAAAAAAATAAACATTAAATCCTAAGAAAAGCTCATGAATTAATCTTGAAGCATATGTAATTCATGATATTTTTATACAAATAATTGTAGAAGCAAAATAAGATAATTATACACATATGTTTGGTGAACAACATTAACCTATAATCTTTCAGTGGATTTTTTTAAAATTTAATACAATTAAAATTTTTTCAAGTCTAAAAATATGTCTTCGTGTTTATATGTAAGTAAGCAGAAAAAGAAAAGCTTCGGTCTATAAGTAAAATGTCAATTTTTTAAAAAAAATCTTTATGATTGTTAAAATTTGGTTAACTTTAGAATTTTGAATTTTTACACTGTTTTTGTACTTGTCTTAACATAAACCTCTTGGTATGTTTAATAAGGGAGAAAAATTCCAACGGCATTTGATGGAAACAGTCATAATAGGAGTTTTTGAATACATAAAAATTACTCGAATTTTATCGGTAATACCTATCCATTATTAATTTAAATAATTCTTAGAAATAACAGCTAAACACAGTTTGAAATATTTGTTTGAAAAATTACAATCATTAGGTTTACAAATTATATTTTATAATTTACAGATTATTTTTCAACAAATTTTATAAATTCGTTACACAGATATTTTACTTTTTAATTACTTAGCTGGTCCTTTTTCTAACCCTAAATGTTTTTAAAAAAAAGACGCAATATTTATTAAGTTTGTATAACTAAACACCATGCTTAATAGAATTAAAAAAAATAGACGAATTTTATTTTAATTTTAAAGTTCTTACGCCCCCCTTTTTTGTAATTATTGAACACCAAAACCCATTAATGTTTGCTTTTGTAAGTACATTCTGCATGCTACGAAAAATGTTTCATATTCTTCTTCTTTAGAAAAATCTTTCTCTTTGTACTTTTTCAAACGATTGAGGGATTTGTGCGTATAATTTGAAGCATGGATTAACAAAAAGTCATATTATTGCAATCAGAATTATTATTGTCTCTTTTTCAATTTCTACTATTAGCTCATAATCTCTATTTATTTATTTATCTTGGTGGAATTTTCAATCCTTAATAAAATACATTTTAAAGCGCTCAATTGAGCTGAAATTTTATATACATGATTATTTTGGAGGACAATACAATAATTTATACTTATAATTAATAAAAAATTAATTGATTAAAATTAATTATTTAAAGAATTACAAATACAGCCACGTTGGCATCATTTTTGGCGACTTATGTGAAACCTTGTAAAGGTTTTTTTCTCACGATTTAAAGCATTCAGTTGAAATGAAATTTTATATACACGATTGTTTTGGATGACAATACTATAATTTAATGATAATTAAAAAATTAATTACAACTTAATATTGTGATTCTGTCATATGCATATACATATTTATATTGATTGTAACTATTTAATTAAAAGTAGCTTAAATAAAATTTTTCTTTGTTGATCTATATAAGTAGGAATTGACTTAAATTTTTTTTATATTACTTGTTTTTGGATTATCTTTCTATTTCTGTTTCTTCTCAAGCAACAAAGGGCCAATTGTTTTGTCTAAATAATTGTTTTAAATAATTCAGTCTATGAAATCAAGATTAAATTCTATCAGTTTGGCTTCATCCTTTTTTTTACAGTAGACGGCCAATAGTTCCATATTGTAATGTAAAAAAAAATGTGGAAAAAAAAATCTTTCTGTAATATTTCTTCCTCTTATTTGATAATTTCCAAGCTTAAGAAAAACGTCAATATCATTGAACGATTCATCTGAAGCAAAATCCAGATAATCAATAGACAGTTCTGAATATATATTCGAATTTAATACATCCTTTCACAAGAAAGTGTTTTTGTTTTATTCATAATTTCAAACAGAGAGCTGTGCCCATCTGAACGCAAAAGCCTTGAACATAGAGTATAATACAAATTTCAAAGATATAAATCCCTTCCTTCATCAAAGAAAAATTCCCACCTTCGCCACAAAGAATATGCTGAAAGTAAAGCAGTTCAGTGTCATAAACAAACTATATCTTTTAAAAACACTAGAGCAGTAAACAGTATCACTACAAAATTAAAAATATGCGCAAATAAAAAAAGAAAATATTAGTGCCCATACAGCGTACTGGCAAACTGGTTAAGGGTTTAAACAGTTTCTTATGTCATTCTGAAAAAAGACTTTAAAAGATGAACGCTAGTTTAATATACACGTAAAGAAAAAATGTAAGACATAATTAAGTTAAATAAATGTTTTGAAACCAAACTCTCTCCTTAATAATTTATATGTAATTATTCGTGAAGGCGAGCTTATCTTTCAAAGATAATAAGAAAAAAAAATTTGAAGAATTTTTTTTATTAGCCAATTTTAAGCTATTTATATCACTTTTAATTAATTCATAATAATTCTACATAAAATGGAACATTTCACTATATGTGTTGTTGAAAAATCAAATATAGGGGATTTTACTTCAAGAATTGATTTTTGATATTTCTTAAAAGATTTGAATATATTTTTTCCCTCACAGAATTTTTTAAATAAAAAAAAAATCTAAAGAAAATTCTTTTTTTTTATATATATTTAAGATACAAAGAATATTTTTTTAAAGTTAAACAGTTATTATATATATATATATATATTTGACTTCAAAACTTGTGAAATTGTAAACATTCTAGCTTGCGCACATTTAATTTTGCAACATAATACAAACGTCATTTTTGCCAAAAATATCCTTGTGAAATGGACATATTTACACAGAAGACAATAGTATTTGATTTATAAAATATCATGTTTTAATTCGTTTCAAATAACATAAAATTGTTTTTAATACAAATGAATATAAAATATAACAGAAGAAAAATAAAAAATTCATTAAGTAGATACAAAACATGAAGACCTCACACCATTAAGAGTACACTAGAACAAGAGAGCATGAGAAACTGGAAAAGTTTATTTTGTAATTACTGTGCAGTTATAAAAAACACATTTGCTGAAAATTATGTAGGAAAAAGAACAAATGGATATTCTACCTACAAAATGAGTTTAACCATTTTATACAAAGAATACAATATTGCAAAATTAAAATATAAAAATGAATATTCTCTGTTAGTGGAGCTAGAATTTAAAAACAACAACAATGCACTAAATATAAATCAAGTTTGCATGCACAATCATGTTTGGAATTTTACAAAAATGAGTGTTAATAACAAAGCTCACTAAATACAGAACAATTTTTGTAAAATGCTTAAAAATAATGATGCGTTAGTAAATCCATAAAATGAAGAATCTCATGATAAGAGTTAAAGAGATTGTACACGAAGGAATTTACTGACATTTTACAATCGAGATTTATAAAACATTCAAAAGTATGATGGTACATTTTCCCTTCATACACACATTTGAATGTGAGTGTTAAGTTTCTGTAGATGTCTCCAGAGCTTTGATAATGACGCTGTTCGCAACTTCCAAAGATTTTCTCCAGGCCTCTTCAGCAGTGGGATTCATGATACGTGGTCCCAATGCTTCTTTCAAAAAGCTTACCAGCACTTTAGCGAGATTCTAAAAATAAAAAAAACAACAACAAAGAACAATATTTTCTCCATATTTTAAAATTCAGTCAATGCACAAACAGTTCTTTTTTTTTTCAAAAAAGTGTATCATTCTTCTGACAACAATTACTCACATTCTGCTAGGGCAAGTCAAAAACTGGCAACACTTTTGCTTATATAAACAGGGAAAATTATTATATATCTCTATATAATTATCACAATCTTACCACCCATACGTTGAGTAGAGAACATATATAGAGTAGAGCCGATTTATCTATTGGATGCTCGGGGTGGGCACCCAGGGGCCTGGATAAGCTGGATTTAACCAGATTTTCTGGTTATAAATTTCGATCCTCCAGTGCCAAAGGGGCCTATATATCTTCTGCACCCAGGGCCCGAAATGACCTTAAATCGGCACTGATGCGGAGTATTTTTAAAATCCCATTATATGCCTGCTGGCTATGCCAACATAAACTTGTCAGCTATGCTATCAATTGTACCTAAGGAGAAATAAGCAGAGATCCCATTGTAAAAGTCAGAAGGTGTTAAAGCGCAGAAATTCATCTAACTTTTATCACAATACGTAAGGGGACTCATTATCTCCCAAAAGTGTTTTGTGTCATGGATCGAAAAACTTTAAAGTGATCATTGTTGTTGTTGCTGCTAATTGTTCTGTCTGGCGATGTCAGATTGAGGCCACGAAATTCATCACGGCAAAGGGATAGTTGTACGTCTGCCGTTAGCCGTAGCTTTGAAACATTCAGGTAACAGTACGATTTGGCTCGGTTTTACTCCAATTTTAAGGAAGAACACCCTGGAGATGGTCAGGAGCTTCCTATTTCTCTACCCCTTCCACCAACCTCACGAGAGAACTTGTGACGACGGCTATTTAGAGTATCCCCATGCCGCACAGGCACAATACTTTTACAAACATTCTTGCCTTCTCCGGGATTCGAACCCAGGTCTTACGGGACAGCAGTCAAGTGTCACGAACCACTACACCGGTTGGGAGGTAGACTCCTCCCAAGGCTAAATACGGCCGCGAGACCGAAAAGGTTGCACAAGCATAAAGCAAAGAGAAGATTGACCCATCAACTTCGATAACATTCAGCAAATTTGAAGATGGTTTTACCTGATGGGAAAGTCCCCATATATGATATTGCGTCTTCTATAAACATAATAATTTTTCTGCCAACAAAAGTTGAATCAAGCACAAAATTCTGGAAGTGCAAAAGTAGCGTCAATTAACCGAAAACCTTTTTTTTTTCAAAGGCATACGAAATTTTGACTTTCGAGACAAGTGTACTGCTAGGGAAGGATATGATGAAAAATGTAAATGCTGCATACCTATTTTTGCTTAAATAAGTAATTGAATGGAAAGTGTAGATATATTTCGAATTACCCTCACACAACTCAAATTGAGCCTAAAATCTATGGCACGCAGGAACAAATTAATTATTTAAGATTTACTAAGCTTTTTTGGATAATTAAGGCTTTTATTTCTACACTTGCTTTATTGGGTTATGTAAGAAAACGTTCGACAAAATGAGCTTATAGGGTCTGTTAATTTATTCAGTGTTCTTAGCCTTGTACGACAATAATCCTCACTAATCTGTTTTAAATAATAAATAATCACTTCTCAAATGTAAATAGAATGAACTAAACTCGAAACACATTTTTCAGTATAAAAAATGTCTCAGTAGTATTCATGGAATTTCTTAACATTGTTATTCATGTATCTGTTTGTAAAACTGCATTTTTAAGATTTGGAAAATTCCATAAATAAGCAATTTTTAATATATACATTGAAAACTCGTTCAGAAATACGGTATAGAAAATGAATTGTAAGATAATTTTAATATTATTAATAGATCAGTTAAGACAAAAAAAATTAATAGAATGATAAAATAGTTGGCGAATAGTACTAATATTGGATGATTTTTGTATCTGAAAAGATGTTTCAATTTTAAGTCAAATTCTAAACATTACGCAAAGATAGCTATAATATAAAATCGATGAATTAACGCATGATAATGCAGTTTGTTAAGTATTTCTAGTCATGGCAAAGAAAAAGTTTTGAAAATACAAAAATGGTTTAAAATTTCGTAAAACGTTGTTGATGCATTAATTTAGTGTATTAATTTAATAATGATGATAAATATAACGAAGTATGTATATAGACAGTTCAAAATCATAAGTAAATAAAATACTGAGATATTTCGTTTAAATTTCTAAATATTTTGGGTCTTTTTTTTTAGTTTTCACAAAAAATTTTCTTGTATTATAAATATTTTGTAACAAACTATCTTCTTAGATGCTGATTGCCTAATTTCGTCTAACATTTTTAAAATGTATTATATAAACTTTGATTTTCTGTAATTCTTATTATAAAAACCTTAATGCTCGAATAATTCTTAGACAAATAATTTCTCTTATGTTTAGTTCTAAATTTTTATTTCAGTTTATGTTATTAAGCTAGATGTTAAATATTAAAACATCTAAATGTATAACGTTGAAATATCAAAAAGAACGAAAAAACGCCTATTTTATCTAATTTTAATTAATTGATTTGATTTAATTATATGTATTCATTTAATTTCATATACATTCAAGCCATTTTTGGCAAGCAAACTCTGAGATATAAAGCAAGATATAAAGAATATCATATTCGGAAATTACTAAAAATATTGGAAATAGATTAAGTCTAAATATCAAGTTTTCCATTTTTTTTCTATATTCTACATCTGTGGTGACTGAATTTAAATACACTTTCTTTATAAGGAAAATTGTATTGGATTTTCCTTAATTATAACCATCTAAAAGAGTTTACTCGTGCTCAAATTTTTTAAAAATAACACGCCCTCTGAAAACCGTTTTTTTTTTACTTAAAAATACAATTTAATAATTTTAATAACTTCTTTAGGTATTAAAAACACATTGAAATGTAACAAAAATTCCTTGTCTCACATTTACATTAATGTTACAATTGCAGGAAACCTATAAAATTTTTATTCGAATATTTCCTCTAATATTTCTGAAATTAGAACTATACCATAATTTTAACTACCTGAAAATGCGATCCATTTATTCTTCTTGGTTGATGGCTGATTCCAATTTTTTCTAATACTTGTAACAGACTTTCTACATCGCTGAGGTTGTCCACAATGGAATTCAATGCATACATAACGGACGCGCATGCTTTCCCATTCTGGGCCCAAATTTTGAAACAAAAATTTTTTGGTCTTCTCTTAAATTTAAAAGAACCTGAAAAAAAAAAATTTAAATAAATTAAAAGTATAAAATTAAAAACCCAGAAAAATCTAAATTTAATTTTTTTTTTTTAATAAAACAGCAAAAATATAAAAATTAGAAGTAATTTTGAAATTTTTGATAGGAAAATTTTGAAATTGCGTCACTTTTTAATCCT
>BMAV01011148.1:13169-27958 GCA_019973955.1 Trichonephila inaurata madagascariensis
CCATATTACTTTCATGACAGCAACACCGATGTAGCGAGGTCAACCATCAATTGGTATGGTGACAGTGGGATTAATCGAATATGCTGGACTGCCCAAAGCCCAAGGGATGATTAAGGGATGTGAAAACTGTCCAAAATCATTAAAGAAACATATCTGTCTTCTCCAAATCGAATGGAGAAAATTACCACTAGATGTCATACAAAGACTTGAAGAAAGGGTTGCGGCTCTTAGCTACTCATAGATGCTTTACAAACTATTTAATGTCAATAAATATCGTTTTCCTTTAGATCACAGGTGCCAAAAGACGTTTTGGTGGATAATGTACGAGCATATTAAAATATTATTTGTTATAGGACATTTTTCATCAAATAAACGGGAAAATTAAGATGTATAGTTCCTGCTGAGATGATTGTTAAAAACTTTAAAAATCAAAAACAGTGCTCAATAACCCTTTAAGCGGTCAATTATTTTACCAGAAATGCTTCCAAAAAAGGCATATTTTTTTATTGCATATAATTAAGTACCATACTTAATAGAATAAGAATATTAAGAATTTTTTTTTATTTTTTTTCACTTTTAATGCTTTTACAACATTTTTTATTTTACAATTTTGGACACAACACCCCCTAAATGTTTGCTTTTTTCAAGTACATTCTGCATGCAGTAAAGAATGTTTCATAAAATTGTAGAACATCACAGAAGTGTCGTCAAATTGTACACAGAGGGAATACCAGAAAATTTAAATCGAGGACACGGAACAGGTGGATTTTTCACATCAACCTCGGTAAAAATTCTTGCAGAACTCAAATCTTCATCAGAGCTGAGCTCACTGCACGAGTCATCTGAGGAATAATCCAAATAATTATAAGAAATATCTGTATCTGTATCAGAGAGTTCATCATCTAACAAGAAAGTATTTTCGTCGTCTATTCCATCCATAATTTCTATAAGATTCACAAGCACGGCATACAGTAGAACAAAAATTTCAAAGAAAAGTTCCTTCTTTCCCGCTACATAGAAACACCCGGATGAAAAGCATTTCATTTACATGGACAAGCCACGCCATCTGTTGAAAAATAATAATACTAAATAGTCTCTTTCAATAATGAAAAATGCGGGCAAACCAGAAAAGGAAAGGAGAAAATATCGATGCCCGTACGGCGTACGGGCAAACCAGATGAGGCCAATTTCGGGTAGCACGTACACTGTAAGGGCAAACTGCTTAAAGAGATAAGGGCTCTTAGTTTATATAATGTATTCAATTTAAATAAACTTACGAAAGGAGTCCGGACTCCATATTTGCTCCAGAAAGTCACCTTTCCTTTAGTCTTATGTCCAGTGCGTTGATCGAAGAGAAGCACTGATTCAAACGGCGGGCAGTAAAGATGAAGACTTACAGCAGTCTGGGTATGACTTGGGTTTTCCATCCGGTGGAGACCCAAGGAGTCTGCATAAAAAAGAAATGGTTTTTAATACATTAGTCCACTTATTGCTTTTCTTTTGCTCATAATTCTTTTGTTATAAAAACTGCTTTACAACTGAAGGGACTTGTTAGACTCATACTGAAAAAATATTAGATTTTTGCTTATATAACCCGCAGGAAATATTCTTAGAATATTCTTTAATGTGTAACTCATCACAGACACATTTTATTGTAATAGGATTTGTAGCTCTTCCAGTTATTTAAATGTTTGGAATTTTTGGGGTGTATATAAATTGTTTCTTTTATGACTTAAAATTTACATTTTATTGATTTTTATAAAGCTTTTTTTTATATTTAAACAGCAGTTATATAGTATTTACTCATGATTTTTTTTTTATTTAAGCATCCAAAAGAGAAGGAAAAACTTTTATGAACTTCGCAATTCATCTTTAGACTCTCAAAACTCTATTTACATTGCAAACTGTTTTGGTTAATTTTGAAAATAGCTAATAGCTATGCGTGATTTTTAAGGAAATAAAAAATACATAATTTTAAACAATAATAATTTGGGTACATTTTGAATCACAAAATGCATTTTGTATTTTTAAAAAATATTTAATCCAATCGAAGTCTCACTGAAAAGAACTAAGCCACTTGCACAAAAAAATACACTGGTTAGCTGAAACAATAATCCGTATTAACAAAATAGTAGCTTATAGCATGTTATTCGATTCTTAAATTTTTCCCCTTAAAGTTGTCTTTATAAAGACAAATATTTAATGTATTTTTTAAAAAAATTTCGATGTAAAACATAGATTTCATTAAAAAATTTTATGTTCTTAAGCAAATACCATTTAGCTAAATCTCAAGGATTAATGTTTAATCTCAATTAAAGTTTGATCTCAAGACATATTTTTGGCTTAAATGAATTCATCTGAAGAAATATAGGGAAATAAGATAATTTGATACTTCTCACAATTATATAAACACTGCCAAAGACATGTGAAAACTATTTGGTCTCTTGTTCGGGACCGGGGATGTAGCAACAGCTATTACTCTTAAGGTATCCGACTACGTTCGGAACCGTGATTTTTAAAAAAAGCATAAAGGGATAATTTTCATGATATTTAGTTTCACATAGATTAGACTGCATGTACAAAATTGTTTTATATATAAGGACATGTTGACAAAAAAAATTATTTAAATGCAATATTTCGGCAAAAAATTAACTTAGAATAATATTTTTTTCAAAATGTTCTTCTTTTGGGAAAAATGCTTCTATTATAATAATATTTTGCCTGTATATAGTTCAGACCTCTTTACAGAGGCTCAACTATGATTTTTGAAAAATTCACATTAGTTTCAGAGTTACAACCAATTTTAATAATTATCGGCATTTTTTTTTCTTAAAATTTCTCCCCTCTGTAGTCTTAAAATATGGATAAACCCACTTCTAAGTTATATATTTCAAAAATTCTAGTTGAGCCTCTGTAGAGAGGTCTGAGCTATATATAGGCAAAATATTATTACAATAGAAGCATTTTTTATAAATAGAGAACATTTTGAAAAAGGGTTATTCTAACTTAATTTTTTGCCAAAATATTGTATTTAAATAATTTGTTTTTGTCAAAATGCCCTTAAAACAATTGTATACACGTATTCTAATCTAAGTGACTCTAAATATCATGAAAATTATCCATTTATTCGCTTTTGCAAAATCCCGGTTCCGAACGTAGTCGGATACCTTAAAAATCATTGCAGCTTTTATTGTGTTTCTAAACTATATTGGGCAGACCGTCATGAGCAAATTGCTGTCGTACCCAAGTCTGGCGTAAGATTTAAAAAATATTCGCATTAAGTTAAAATTATTGTAAGAATATGTGTGCACATACAAAAAGAATCATAATAGCTTTTTATTGTAACTGTCAATTGAATTAAATAGTTTTCCAGAACTAAATTGTTCAACATTTTACACAGTTTTCTACTATATAACAGCGATTAATGTTTATGTAATTTGTCATATATGTGCTAGAAATAATTTTTGCTTACCTTTTATAACTTAACAAAATTGAAAGTGTATACTTATTCTACCCCTGTTGTTCATGATCAAAACCAAACTATTATGTATGAAATACCGAAAACAATCTGAAATTCTATAAGAAGATTTTAAGGAAGAGTTAAGAGAAACGTTTTGTTGAAGAGTTTTAAGAGTTTCTAAGAATTTTACATGCAGTTAAAACGCTTTATACTGTACAATTCAGACATTTACCTTTAGAAATGAAACTGAAACCACCAAAATCGATATCAGTAAAATTTTGAATATAAATATTAATAAAAACTGTGTCACAAAAAGTACCATTCATGTATGTCACTTCATTCGTCTTCAGGTGGGTTTCTTGAATGATCTCCATTTCTTTTTCATCCTCTTCCGAATCAGATGGCCAGGCAAATCGAACTTCGCACAGTTTGCCATCCAAGACCTAAAGACAATACAAACATGTATCTCGAGTTAGATACTTTAGATTCATAACGCGGACTAATAACATTATTATTTCTTATCTTTTCGAAAACTAAATTTTCCAAGACATGTTTCCTCAGAATTTTCCCTCTCTCAGCAGATATTTTAAACTTATTACTAAATCTTAAACATTAAAAAAACCTTGATACTGAAGTATTATACCCTTAACCAATTCATCAAAGGAATAGATGTCACCAAATACAGCGATATGCAGCCAAATTGTGGTAAACAGATTTCTGCTTCTGAAGACACATTCTTGTTCACACATATGATTTGTCGACGTATTTCGATTTGGTAAAATTGGTTGAAGATATAATACGTAAGTATTGAAATTTTACACATTTTTTTTTTTCGTTACGAGCTTACCAAATTTTGCTACTAAATAACATCTTAAGGTTGGACATAATGCTTGTGAGCATTTGAGCTTCATCAAGGATGAAAGAGTTATCTTGTGTCTTGACCTGTATGAGCTATTTTTGCTAAGTTTCATCCAAAAAACAGTTTTTCATGGAATTATATACTACAGTGATAAATTATTTGTGCAGTAAACTTTTTTACGTCTTGGAGTAATTTCGTACTTGAAAGGAACATATTTTGTGTGTTCTGCCTAAGAAATTATTACTACTGAGATATTGAAAATGAGAAAACAAAAACGATATCGAAAATAAAGGTTATTGCAGTGACAGTCGTCTACTTCAGATGAACTTTTTGTGGAAAGTGCGAAAAATATGTGAACATTCAATCAAATGAATATCCGACACATGTGAATATCCAAGCAATTTGCTTTAAAAATTCTTATTTTGAACAATGAAATAACTATCATTTACCTAATACTTCTAGAATTGAGTTTAAATTTGAGAATCAAATTTTATTGTCTAACGAAATGATAAAAATGAAACTGTAACATATATATTGCTTTGCTTTTGAAGAAAACTTTAAAAACTGTGAAGATCCCAATAACCAAAGTAAAGTAAATCTACTCAAAGTGAAAGAATGCAAGGGTGTGTATTCTTATTTATTATTTAAACCATGATAACTCCTATCTCGACTTTGACTCTTTCCTCACCAGTTGAAACTACTTATGACAGGAACAAAAGGTCTTTATAATTAGTTCAGACGGGGAACTTCCATTAAGATGTATGTCTGCGGACACAAGATTGTCAATGCAATTCAAATCTACCTTACTGTCAACATTAGTAGTTTCCTCTAAAGTGATAGCCCAAAAATTGAACACTAGATGGCAGCACAATTCAGTCTCAAACTATTGGAAGTATATATCCTCAACACAAATTTGCCTTTTCAAATCCAATTTTAACACTTGCCATAATTCCGTACAAGTGTTCTATGGCTACGGTGCAAACTTCAAGTAGACTGGCCTTTCTCAACTGGAAACAGCCAATGGCTTTAACCAGAGGCGCACACAAGGGGGGGGGGGGGGTCCCGGGGGCGCGCCCCCCCCAAGCCCTTGATTTTTTTTTCAGATTGATTACAATTTTAAGTATATAGTACAAAAAATTTAATTAAGTAATTGTTATTAATGATTAATTTTATTAATTAATGGTAATTATTTATTCAATAATTAGTTTTTTACTGTGTTTTGTTCCCGAAAATCGACAAAATCAAGAAGCATGATACAAGAATAGTGAATTTTCAACCCCGGGGCCCCCCCCCCCCCCTTGAAAAGTTCATGTGTGCGCTACTGGCTTTAACGGAACACCATAACTTTGTGACAGTTGACACAACAAAGGAAGTATATCAGTAGCAATAGTGACACGGAAAAATACTTTTATTATTTTACTAGTCATTCAGAAAGTCCCCAGAAAAGAGATGCATGGCGGCCTTTTCTGCCGCATATCGAAATTAGCAATTATAAGAACAAAAACATTTAAATGACTGGTCCTAAGGAAATAAGTTTTTAACTTAATTGTCTAAAACGCATGTTTGTAAATCTTAATATCAGAAAATTAGGATAAATTTCTTCACGCAGTAATCATCATCAATGTCAACAACGAATACCGAAACCTCTTCACGGACTAGAAGAGTTAAGTGGGCACAGCAATTTAAATTGACTATGGACTGTTTTATATTATGGCTTATGACATTGGAGTACAAATTTCTCTTGGAAAATCTTTTCCCCCTCAAATAAAAGTTCAATGGCAAAAATGATTGTACCAAATGATGAATAAAGAAACATAAAGGAAGATATACCTTCATGAAACAGTGGCTATCGGCATGATCATGAATACTACTTCCTTGACCTTCAGCCCAGGCAAGAAGCATGAGATTGTATCGACCATTACCTTCATCCACTAAGTTTCGAGTGTAACTGAAAAATAAATAATATGCATAAGAAGTTGAAAATATAATTATTCAATACCTTTTTAATAACTTATACATTTTTTCTTGTTATTTAAAAAACCAAAGACAAACATAATTACAAATACGCAATGGTCGTCAACAGCTAATAACTATGATGACTCGACAATGATGGAAATGCAACTTTTTAATTATTTTATATAGTTTTCTCGAATACGTTAAGAATATTAGAGTAAATCACTTAGGCCAAAATATTATTTGTACGAAAATATTGGGGCAGTTTTATAAAAAAAAAAAGTTAAGTCGGTAAAAATGTGTAATTAAAATGGCAAAACGAGGCTACTATCATGGCTACGGCAGGGCTATTATGGCTATGGTACAGCTACTATGGCTATGCTATCGCTACTATGGATATGAAATGTTATTGGTGATGGTTGGCTGGTTTTATTGGCGGAAGAGCCATGTTTGGCGAAATTGCACCCTAAACTCATTTAATGGCGACAGATTTGGAAATTTTGAACTTTGGGAAATGGCTACTAATCGAAATCTTCACTTGCCAAATTTCAGCATTATGTTACAAATTTGATTAGAATCAATATTAGCTCTTTATTTTTTCACACGCAAGATGTTTATTGTAAACAGGACTCGAATGTATGCCTCAACATGTACATAGCCAGCCACAAATCTCGAGACTATGATATTAGGAGACCACAGCCTTCTATTGGGCAAACAGAAATAAACGTGTATTACGAGTACTATGTTTGTGTGAATATATAACAGTATACTCTATATAACGAACCTATCTTATGGGGTACATTCTAAAAAACAAGTAGACGAATGTCCCGATGAGTAATTTCTACGGTAAAAATTAAAAATCTTTTTGTCTATAAAGGGGGTGAACTCCAAATCTCACCCTTACATTCACCACTGATATACGAGTATAAAATTGACAATACGCATTTGTGTAATAGCATATCTTTCTGCATTATCTTTTTAAAAGAATTTCAATTATTCTTAAGAAATTTATTATAACAAAATAGGTTATTTTTGCTTTTTTTCTTGTGAAATCTCATTTGTTTTGTTTTGTAGTTTTTCAACACAAAGGTCATGTTCTAGATCATTTCATTTAAAAAAGGGGCTTTCACAGTGTTTACTGTATCTTGATATTTTTTTACAGTCTTCTTAAAAATATTTCATCATATCTCACTACTCAAGTAAACTACTGATACCAAATGCTTCCCTTTCGGACTCATCATAAATCAACTGACGAAATCATTCTTGCACATTTCAATGCGACGTAACCTACTTCCCTCTCAAAATGTTTATAAATTTCGAAATGTCTTCCTGGCTTCTCGATTGAGTTGTGTTGAACAGTTCATGTGAATATGTTACTTGATTGAGGAGAGGTTTGAAGTCACTGACCGATTTTTTCTTCGTTGACTCCATCTTATCTCCTTAGTATATACTGTTATTGAGACTTCTGTCTGCGGTCCAATTTGAATTTTTGTACATGTAATATTCATACTATAAAAATTATACTACGTAATGCTAATTCTATGAAAATTGTACTACGCAATATTTATTCTAAGGAAATTCTACTACATAATGTTAATTCTATGAAATGTTATGTAATGTTAACTCTACAAAATGGAAATTCTATGGAATGTTGAGAATACCACGCAAAATAATATTTGGATGGAATGTTTTGTTTATAATATGGAAAGTAGGAATGTTATATATATTACGTTAATACAGTGCTTCTCAAACTTTCAACATTCGCGACCCAATATTCAATTATAATTTACATCTCGCCCCCCTTCATACAATAACAATGTATTGAATTTAATAATAATATACTATGATACTAAACCTGCAATACGACTTTAACCTCTTAAATGCCCCTTGCGTATGTAAGCGTCTCGCTTAACTAGTGTGTTAATTACCCCGGACGTATATATACGTCTTTTCGAAGTACGATCTTTTCTGAGCACTGTTATCCATAAAATTATTTTGTAGGCTTTGGAATTGAATAAAATAACCGTGACATTGTTTGCAAAGGATTAACTTATTTCAGAGAATTTGCTTAATTTTATTCCTTTTCTTCCCCAATACACCACATATGCGGGATGTGGAAAATGGTGGCATTGGGGAGCGAATCGCGTAACCTTTAATTGGTAGTTAAGGGAATAATTATAAATCGCACAAAAAAAAAATCAGTGGCGTAACGGAGTATATTAGGCCTCCCTACAAAATCAAGACTTGAGCCTTAAGCTCAAGTACGTACAGGACGTCAGTCAGGCTTCGAGCCCCCTAGAATCACTGCACCCCCACCCCCGCGCAATGAGAGGATTCCGGGGGTGTACGTTATGCCACTGGTACAAATCATCAAGATACATGTTAAATTTTGTGTATAGTTTTGTGTATGACAAGCCCATGAAGTCACTAGTATTTATTAAACTTGCTCTTAACTTAGAATTGTTAAATTAGTTATATATATCAAATACATTGAGCAGTACTGGTACACTTATAAGTGTATTTTATTACGTTAGAATGTATTTTGTTTGTTTACTTTCAGTAAATTAACAATTCTTTTAAATTATATTTTATTTTCGACTTTTGAATACTCACACGCCCCCCTTGTAGGGTTATCACGCCCCCTTAGGGGGGGCGTGCCTCACAGTTTGAGAAACGCTGTGTTAATACAATGGAAAATAACGTTTTTCCTTGTAATTACTTAATAAGTATCCTCTTATCTCAATAAATGCTAAAAAGTTCTGAAATGCTTGTTTTTCTTTAACAAAAATTGCTTTGACTGTTTAGCATATAAAAAAGCTCAAATACCTTAATTTTTCTCCCCTTGTGACAGTACTTAACATACAAATTAATTTTTTATTTTAATTCTTCTTTCATTTCTACGCCAGATAACATGTTTTTGTATAGGTAGATTTGGAAAAGTAAAAAAAAAAAAGAAATTAGTCTTACAGTAGTCGCATATGATGTGTAACATCTGACATGTTATCGTGGTAAATACGCAATATTAACTTTTTTCCTGAAAAAAATATGAAAAAAAAATCGCTTCCGTGTATGATTGGAAATAATTTTCTATCGAATAATTATATCTTTAATGAAAATTGTATTTAAATAAAAAAAGGAGTAATGCAATATTTTATTCAAACTAATTATTCTTGTTCAATTTGTCGAAACATTCTAATTTGTGTTTATTTCGAGCTTGAGTTCATCATTCATAAAAGCTATGAGTGTCTCAGATTTTGGCAAACTGAAGTTAAAGTTAAAATCACCTCTCAAAATCAGGGGAAGCGAGTGATATTTTTTAAAAGAGCAGAATCACGTTCGTTATATGGTAAAAGTACAAAATGCAGGAAATCTTTAATTTTTTTAACCGTTTCATTCGAAGAAATGTATACGACCACCGAAATCACTGTTTGTCCATTTTCAAATAAGCATTCTGCCGCACTTATGTCTCCCAACATCGTGACTAACGGATTTAGAGTCAAGCGCTCGAGTGCTTCATGGCTACTAGAGTTGGAATCCCATGCGAGGGTAGCGAAAAGATACAGCCACGCACTCTGATTGGTCAAATCAAGTAGCACGCTTACGTCCCATCCTGTTACACACATTCGTCCCTTTTCACGAAATCACTCCCACAAATATCCAGCAACCGAGAGGAAAGATGTTACACATAATGTGTGTGTGTGTGTGTGTGTGTGTGTGTGTGTGTGTGTGTGTGTGTGTGTGTGTGTGTGTGTGTGTGTGTGTAATAATTTCTCTCTAACATACTTTAAATTAACTCTCTTTAATGATCTATAAATAATCTTTTTTTCATTCTTAGATTTAAAATAAAACATTGTAATCTTAATCGTAATCGGTTAAACCTAAATCTAAATTCCGCGCATTCTAGCCAATCAGAACCACTATTACGTAATAGTCACGCGCTTGTGCACTGTTGGTATATAAACACCAAAAGCTGATGTAATCGCGCTCTTTCTCTGCTTGCCGCCATAATGTACGATTGAAAATACTTGCTGCTTTTTGTCTTTGTGTTGTGTCCTCCAAAATGCCACTGTGTGAAAATAGAATGTGAAAATAGAATGTAATTGTGCTTTAATCTGCTGATGCGTGCTCATAATAGAAGAGGTAAAGCTATTCTGAAGACGTCATTACTAAATCCAAATTGATAATCTTCCACTCCGGCCAACACTATTTCAATCTATTACATATATATATATATATATATATTCGATCCACCCCAATGCCTAACCTACTAATCTTAGAACAACTAGAATCAGTGAAATGTCAATAAAGACTGCATTGAGATAAATAACAATTTACTCTTATCCGTCACACAAAATATACAACATACTAAATTTTATCTGTATTGCAGATTACTCCAAAAGTAAAGAATGTGGCTTATGATGATAATACCAACACCTTCATCAACTGCTTTAGTATCGACAAAAACAACAACAAAAGCCCTTTGGCAAGACGAGCTCAATAATCAATAGCCAATCAAGTAAGAACTTTGAGACTTGACCTCTGTGGACACACCCTTTGTAAGGCTTCTATCTGAGGCCCAGTTTAAAGTAAGCGTAATTGCTCTAGAACGTTCCAAAAGGAAATACTCCCCTTTTTTACCCTCCAGGAACCCAGAATTTCATTTAAGTAGCAGAACGCTTTTTGTCTGCGAAGAAAATCTAAGATTGTTGTAAAGACTGTTGGCTGATCTAAGACAATTTTCTTTTACGATCTAATTTGCTGAAAAATGTTGCTAACGTTTAATAACTCAGAACTGTTTTCATGTTTATTTTTTAAACGTAAATATTGTTTGTAATATTTTTGAAAAATGTTGACTGTGGAAATGACACATTTTTTTACTGAGTAGTTTGTAATTTCCAAAAACTATTTTCTCCGGCACTCAAGTTGTGTTATAAGATACGGCGCGATTTATACAATATTCAAAATTCCTTAAGGTATCCGACTACGTTCGGAACCGTGATTTTAAAAAGGCGCATAAATGGATAATTTTTATGATATTTAGTGTCACTTTGATTAAAATACATGTATAAAATTGTTTTAAGGACATTTTTTGACAAAAAAAATTTATTTAAATACAATATTTTGGCAAAAAATTCAACTTAGAATAACCTTTTTGCAAAATGTTCTCCTTTTGTGAAAAATGCTTCTATTATAATAATATTTTGCCTGTATATAGCTCAGACCTCTGTACAGAGGATCAGCTAAAATTTTTGAAGCATTCACATTATTTTCAGAGTTACAACTCATTGAAATAATTATCGGCGTTTTTTCTCTTAAAATTTCTTCCCTCTGTTGTCGTAGAACATGGATAAACCCATTTCTAAGTTATATGTTTCAAAAATTCTAGTTGAGCCTCTGTACAGAGGTCTGAGCTATAGACAGGCAAAATATTATTATAATAGAAGCATTTTTCACAAAAGTAGAATATTTTGAAAATGGGTCATTCTAAGTTCATTTTTTGTCAAAATAGTGTACTTAAATAATTTTTTATTGTAATACTATTCTTAAAACAATTTTAAACGCATTTTCTTATATAAGTGACACTAAATATCATAAATATTATCCATTTATGGGCTTTTACAAAATCACGGTTCCGAACGTAGTCGGATACCTTAAGGCGCGATTTATACAATATTCAAAATTCCTTAATAAAATGTGTATAGAAAGATACATTTAGGATGTGCAATGAATAATGAATTGAAATTATTATACAACCATTGTCTTCTAACTACTATTTCCCAAATATTAAATAATCATATGTTTCTGAAATTACTGTCGTTACTGGTTAATCGTGAAACTTCAGTTCTATTTTTTTCTTTTAATATCCATCTGATATTTTATGACAAGTATTTAATTGATAATAAAAATAATATGTGTCTTGCTTATTTCGCTGTAAAGTAAATAGCTTTTCTGAATAAACCATTAATAATGCAAAAAAAAATTATTTTTCTTAAAGAAAAAAATAGGTACATTTGATTAGAAGAACACAGCTCGTCAAATGTTAGTACCACTCACACACTTTTGTTTCTACACATTTTGTGTGTCTCTCCAAAAGTGTTCTCTTGACGAGTTTACGTCACCTTATCAAACATTATCGATAAAAAAAATAGGAAATAAAGGAAGAATAAGGTGTAACAACTATAACAACTGTAACAACTATAATTTTAAGACTAAATTACATTTACTTCATCTCAAATCATTGAATGTTGCAGTTACCGCATAACAAATAACGCTTTAGTTATTATATATTCAGATAAAAAAAAAAAACTGAACAATTTGTCGCGCGGCTTTACGGAGTTTTTTCCTACTAACCCTCTTAGGGAATCTTTGGGGCCATCAATTGAGTTATTTCACAGCTAACCCTCTCAAGAAGAAATCTGGATATGCAGATTAGTTAGTAGATATATAATGGAAGTTTAGTAATCGAAAAGAAGGAGGAAAGGAAGCTGAGTTGCTGAACGCAGTGTGGTTATGGTAAGGATCTGAATTTACTCGCCTAATTATAGATCAGGCGTTAGCTATTCAAATAAATTTAGGAAGTTAGGATTCATAGGATAACTTTACTTAAAGTTAAGCGGTTAGGATTTCAGGTGCTTATTCACATAAGATTTAGAGCTGCGATATATCACTCTTGGTTTCTCCCCTAGTGTAAGATTGTATTGATTAGTAAGTAACCTCCCAAAGGGTTTGAAAAACATTTATTAAGCAAATGTTAATAAAGAGCGTGTATTAAAACTTTTACTCTTCCCCTTTTCGAACGTTTTGGACGTTAGAAACGAGGTTAAGCATACAGATGTTTTGAAAACTCCAATAATGCATATTTTGCTTTATAAAAACAAAACTCAGTGGCGCAACGGACTTTGAGGTCCTACTGTGTCCATCTCTGTTTTCACGACCTTAGGCACCAAGGTGCATGAGCAGAGGTTCCGAACAGGTGGTCGGTCTGACGTAAAAACTCCCAGTTCTTACGCTTGGTACTCATTTGTCGACTCACTGAAGGTATGAAAGGCTGAGTCGATCTTACCTAGCCCGGGGAATGGAATCCTGAACCTGTGGTGTGGAAGCGCGATACTCGACCTCTGGGCCTCATTTTGCTTTCTATTTCTTCTACTTTTTTGTAGGAATCTCATAAAAGATCTGTTTAGTAATCTAAGATTACACAAAGGAAATTCAGCTTTTTTGTACATAACGCTGCAGTTCTGTAAAAAATAATTTTAAAAAATATATGTTTAACATAAATTTCTCAATCATTTATTTTAATAATAAAAAAAAATTGCAAATTAAGAAATTCTGCTATTTAATAATCACATATCTGAAGATTTTTAGTAATGCCATTTATTTTAATAATATTAAATTTAAATAATTCAATACTTTATACAAATTTTTACGAGAAAGTATTTAAAAACGGAAACTGGAATTATGCATTTTTTTTTCTATATAGATTTCAAAAATGACGTGTTAGATAAGAAAAGAAACTAATTATAAGGTTGAGAGTAAATTGAATTTCTTACAAATTATAAAGACGCATTAAGTCACAGAAAGGCATCAATGAATCTTTCCTTCTTTGTCGATATAGCGCATTTTGTACTACGCCATATTTGTCGATGTGGGTGAATCAGATATTTTTATGACTTTAATAAGACAACTAGATGTGCAAAGATTTTTGTTATTGATTTTTAGAGATTGCTTTAAAAAAGCAATGATGATTGTCAATTTTATGAAGTGAGTAAAAAGAGTCAATTTTTTTAACAGATGAGTTAAAAGTTAATGGATATGTACTATTTGAAATGTGCATCACACTTAAGTGAACACACTGTTACATTTTTTTCAGAAGAGCTATCAAGTAAATCCGGTTAAAAATTATTTATATAAATATATATATACTACGTATACGAATATATTGATAGAACTTTTAATATAATAAAAAAGGTGAATATTTTTTATATCTATAACCATGATTCAATGATTTATATCGTTTTTTATATGATTTATGTCGTATTCGATCAATTGTTTCACCTGTTCCAAGAAAAGTGCATCATTCTGTTTTGCTATGCCTGTTTCTCAAAATTAACAGCTGTTCGTATGATCTTACGATTATTTAGGAAAATATTTTTCCTTCGAATGCTGTTAAATGCTTATGGATAGCGTGACAGATGTTTATATGTATTTGAATAACAAGAATTTCAAAGAAATTTGATTGCTTTAACAATTTTACGATGCCTTTATCGGTCTGACTCAAACATTCCTACACGTGAGTGAAGTTTGTTCTTTGAATTTGAAATAAAACTTTCAAGAATATTATATTGCAAATTGAATTATAAAATTTTTTTGATATTTGATTTTTTCAGGTGTCTCTTCTGGATCATTTTTTGTGAGGAACATAGAGTAATGAAGATTACCACATACATTTTTATTTCTGTGCAAACAGAAATTCCTGAAGTTCGCAAATTGCGAGTTTTTCAGGACTATGAAAAAAGA
>BMAV01011149.1:0-49890 GCA_019973955.1 Trichonephila inaurata madagascariensis
AGTACTTAAAAATGTATTAGTGGTTTTAAATACACAAAAAATACCCCCGGCGGGAATCGAACCCGGTTTTCCCCGTGACAGGCGGGGATACTGACCACTATACTACCGGGATGCTAGAATCTGCGAAACCCGGGATTAACCAGGGACCTTTAGATCTTCAGTCTAACGCTCTCCCCCAAATGAGCTATTTCGGCACGTCTGCAAAAGAGTTTTTATTTTTTTTTTCCTTTGCTACGAGTACTTAAAATGTATTAGTGGTTTTAAATACACAAAAAAAAAAATACTCCCGGCGGGAATCGAACCCCGGTCTCCCGCGTGACGAGGCGGGGATACTGACCACTATACTACCGAGGATGCTAGAATCTGCCGAAACCGGGATGAACCAGGGACCTTTAGATCTTCCCGTCTAACGCTCTCCCAACTGAGCTATTTCGGCACGTCTGCAAAGAGTTTTTTTTTTTCTTTCCCTTATGCTACAGTACTTAAAATGTATTAGTGGTTTTAAATACACAAAAAAAAGTACTTCCCGGCGGGGAATCGAACCCCGGTCTCCCACGTGACAGGCGGGGATACTGACCACTATACTACCGAGGATGCTAGAATCTGCCGAAACCCGGGATTGAACCAGGGACCTTTAGATCTTCAGTCTAGCAGCTTCTCCCAACTGAGGCTATTTCGGCACGTCTGCAAAGAGTTTTTTATTTTCTTTCCCATGCTACGAGTACTTAAAAATGTATTAGTGGTTTTAAATACACAAAAAAAAAAAATACTCCCCGGCGGGGAATCGACCCGGTCTCCCCCGTGACAGGCGGGGATACGACCCCCCTATACTACCAGGTGCTGGAATCTGCCGAAACCGGGATTGAACCAGGGACCTTTAGATCTTCAGTCTAACGCTCTCCCCAACTGAGCTATTTCGGCAGTCTGCAAAGAGTTTTTATTTTCTTTCCCCTTTTGCTACAGACTAAAATGTATTAGTGGTTTTAAATTTCACCCAAAAAAAAAACTCCCCGGCGGAATCAACCCGGTCTCCCGCGTGACAGGCGGGGATACTGACCACTATTCTACCGGGACCTTTTGAATCTGCGAAACCGGGATTGAACCAGGGACTTTTGATCTTCCGGGCTAACGCTCTCCCAACGGCTATTTCGGCACGTCTGCAAAAGAGTTTTTATTTTCTTTCCTTATGCTGAGGGACTTAAAATGTATTAGTGGTTTTAAATACACAAAAAATATTTCCCCCGGGGGAATCGAACCCCGTCTCCCGCGTGACAGGCGGGGGTACTGAACTATACTACCGAGGATGCTAGAATCTGCCGAAACCCCGGGGTTGAACCAGGGACCTTTAGATCTTCCCGTCTAACGCTCTCCCAACTGAGCTATTTCGGCCCTCTGAAAAGAGTTTTTATTTTTTTTTTCCTTATGCTACGAGTACTTAAAATGTATTAGTGGTTTTTAAAAACACAAAAAAAAATACTCCCCGGCAGGAATCGACCCGGTCTCCCGCGTGACAGGCGGGGATACGCCACTTACTACCAAGGATGCTAGAATCTGCCGAAACCGATTGAACCAGGGACCTTTTGATCTTCAGTCTAACGCTCTGGGAAAAATTTTCCCCCCGGGGGGGGTTCCAAAAAATTTTTTTTTTTATTTTTAAAAAAAAAATTTTTTTTTTTAAAAAAATTTTTTGGGGGGGAAAACCCCCCAAAAAAAAAAAAACCCCAAAACCCAAGGGGGGGGGAAACCCCCGGGTTCCCCAAATTTTTTTAAACCCCCCCCAAAAATTTTCCCCGGGAAAATTTTTTTTTTTTTTTTCCCAAACCATTTTTTAAAAAAAGGGGTTTTTTTTTTTTAAAAAAAAATTCCCCCGGGGAAAAAAATTTTTTTTTTAAAAAAAAAAAAAAACCCCCCGGGGGGAAAAAAAGGAAACCCCCCGGGGAAACCGGGGTTTTTTTTTGGGGGGGGGGCCCCCCCCAAAAAAAAATTTTTTTTTTTTTTTTTTCTTTTAAAAAAAATTTTTTAAAAAAAAAAAAAAAAAAATTTTTTTTTTTTTTTTTTAAAAAAAAAATTTTAAAAAAAAACCCCCGGGGGGGGAATCCCCCCCCCAAAAACCCAAACCCCCAAAAACCCCGGGGGAAAAAACCCCCAAAAAAGGGTTTTTTTTTTTTTTTCCCCCCAAAAAATTTGGGTTTTAAAAAAAAAAAAAAATTTTTTTTGGGGGAATCAAAAGGTTTTTTAAAAAAAAAAAAAATAAAGGGGGGAGAATCCCCCCCCGGTTTAAAGGGGGTTTTGACCCAAACCCAACCCCCCAAAAAACCCCCCCCCCAAAAGGGTTTTTTTTTTTGGGGAAAAACCCCCAAAAAATTTGGGGTTTTAAAAAAAAAATTTTCCCCCGGGCCCCGGGTTCCCCAAAAAAAGGGGGGAAAAAAAAAAATCTGGGGGAAAAAACCCGGGTTCCCCGGGGAAAAATTTTTAAAAAACCCCTTCCCCCCGGGGGTTTTCCCCCCCCTTTTTTCCCCTTTTTTTTTTTTTCCCCAAAAAAAAAAATTTTCCCGGGGGGAACCCCTTTTTTTTAAAAAAAAAAAAAAAACCCCCGGGGGGGCCCCCCCCCCCGGGGGGGAACCGGGTTTTTTTAAATCTCCCCTGGAAAAGGCCCCCTTTTTTTTTTTTTTTTCCCCCCAAAAAAATTTGGGTTTTAAAAAAAAACCCCCCCCAGAAAAAAAGGGGGGTTTTAAAAAAAAAATTCCCCCGAGGAACCCAAAATTTCCCCCGGGGGGGGGAAAAAAATTTTAAACCCCCCCAAAAAAAAACCCCCCCCCTTTTTTTTTTTCCCCCCCTTTTTTTAAAATTTTTAAAAAAAAAATCTCCCGGGGAAAAAAAAATTTTTTTTAAAAAAAAAAGGGGGGTTTCCCCCCCCCTGGGTTTGGGGGGGGAAAAAAAAAAAAAAAATTTTTTAAACCCCCAAAAAAAAAAATTTTTTTTTAATTTTTTTTAAAAAATTTTTTTTTTTCCCCAAAAAAAAAAAGGGAATGGGGCCCCCCAAAAAAAATTTAATTAAACCCCCCCCAAAAGGGGGGAAACCGGGGAAAACCCCTTTTTTTCCCCCCCCGGGGGGGCCTTTAACCCAAAAATTTTTTTTCCCCCTTTTTAAAAAAAAAGTTTTTTTTTCCCAAAAAAAATTTTTTGGGGGGTTTTTAAAAAAAAAAACCCCCCCGGGGGCCCCCCCCGGAAACCGGGGAAAAAAAACCGGGGGTTTTCTTCCCGGTTCCCCCCTTTTTCCCCCCCCCCCTTTTTTTTTTTTCCCCCCTTTTTTTTTTTTTTTTTAAAAACCCAAAAAAAATTTGGGGGAAAAAAACCCCCCTTTCCCCCGGGGGGGCCCCTTCCCCCCCGGGGGGGGGGGAAAAAAGGGGGTTTAAAAAAACCCCCCCTTTTTTTTTTTTATTTTTTCCCCTAAAAATTTTTTTTTTTTTTAAAAAAAAAAAAAAGGGGGGGGAAAAAAAAAAAATTTTTAACCCGGGGGGAAAACCCCCCCTTTAAAGGGGGGAAAAAATTAAAAGGGGGGTTTAATTTGGCCCCAAACCCCCCCCCAATTTTAAAATTTTTTTTTTTTTCCCCCCAAAAGGTTTTTTTTTTTTCCCCAAAAAAAAAAGGGGTTTAAAAAAAAAAACCCCCCCCCCAAACCCCCCCCGGGGGGGGGGGGAAAAATTTAAAGGGGTTTAAATTTTTGCCAAACCCCCCCCAAAACCCCCCGGAAAAAATTTTTTTTCCCCCCCCCCCAAAAAAAAATTTTTTTTTTTTTCCCCCTACCCCCAAAAAAGGGGGGGTTTTAAAAAAGGGGAAAAAAAAAATTTCCCCCCCAAAAAAGGGGGGGGGGGCCCCGGGGAAAAAATTTTTAAAAAAACCCCCCCCCGGGGGGAAAAGGGACCTTGTTTTGGTTTTTTTTTTTTTTTCCCCTTTAAAAAAATTTTTTTTTTTTCCCAAAAAAAAATTTGGGGGAATTTTTCCCCCCAAAAAAAAAAAATCCCGGGGGGCCCCCCCAAAAAGGGGGGCCCCAAAATTTTCCCAAAGGTTAAAAAAACCCCCCCCCAAAAAATTTTTTTTTCCCCCAAAAATTTTTTTTTTTTTAAAAAAAAACCCCCCAAAAAAATTTTTTAAAAAACCAAAAAACCCCCCCCGGGGGGGGCCCCCCCCAAAGGGGGAAAAACCCCCCGATTTTTTTAAAACCCCCCCCCGGGGCCCCAAAAATTTTTTTCCCCGGGGTTTTAAAAAAAAAAGGGGTTTTTTTTAAAAAAAAACCCCCGGGGGGGGCCCCCCCGGGAAAAAAAAAACCCCCCAAAAAAAGGGGTTTGGGAAGGGGGGGTTTTTAACCCAAAAAAATTTTTGGGTTTTTTTGGGGGGGGGGGTTTTTTTAAAAATTTTTTTTTTCCCCCCCCTTTTTTTTTTAAAATTTTTTTTTTTTTAAAAAAAAAAATACCCGGGGGGGGGGCCCCCCCCCAAAAAAAAAAGGGGGGGGGGGGGGGCCCCCCCCCTTTTTTTTAAAAAAAAACCCTTAAAAATCCCCCCCCCCCAAAAAAAAAAAGGTTTTTTTTTTTGGGGGGTTTTTTTTTTTTTTTTAAAACAAAAAAAGGGGGGAAAAAAAAAGGGGGGGGGGGGAAAAAAAGGGGGGGAAACCCCCAAAAAGGGGGGCCAGGGCGCTGGGCCCCCGGGGTTTTAACCGGGTTTTTTTCCCCCCAATTTTTTTCCCCCCTTTTTTTAAAAAAAAATTTTTTTTTTTAAATTCCAAAAAAAAAAAAAAAGGGGGGGGGGAAAAAAAAAAAAAAGGGGGGGGCCCCCCCCGGGGGAAGGGGAAACCCCAAAAACCGGGGGTTTTCCCGCCCCCCTTCCCCGGGGGTTTTTTTTCCCCCAAAATTTTTTTTTTGCCCCAAAAAAAAAATTTTTTTTTTAAAAAAAAACCCCCAAAAAAATTTTTTCCCCCCCCCCCAAAAAAAATTCCCCCGGGGAACCAAAACCCCGGGGGGGGGGGCCCCCCTTCCAAAAACCCCCCCCCAAAAAAGGGGGGGTTTTTTTTCCCCCCCCAAAAAATTTTTTTTTAAAAAAAAAAAAAAAAGGGGGTTTAAAACCCCCCCAAAAAACCCCCAAAAAAAACCCCCCCAAAAACCCCCCAAACCGGGGGGGTTTTTTTTTCCCCCCCCCCCAAACCCCGGGAAAAATTTTTTTTTAAAATTTGGGTTTTAAAAAAATTTTTTTTTTTTTCAAAAAAAAAAAAAGAATTTTTTCCCCCCCAAAAAAAAAGGGGGGGGAAAATTAAAAAGGGGGGGGGGCCCCTTTCCCCCGGGGGAAAAACTTCGGGCCCCCCCCCCCGAACCCCCCAAAAAATTTTTTTTTTTTTTTTTTAAAAATTTTTTTTTTTTAAAAAAAAAAAAAAAGGGGGGGCCCCCCCAAAAAAAAAAAGGGGGGGAAAAACCCCCCCTTTGGGGGGGGGGCCCCGGGGCCCCCCTTTAAAGGGGCCAAACCCCCAAAAAAAAAAAATTTTTTTTTTTTTAATGGGGGAAAAAAAAAAGGTTTTTTTTTCCCCAAAAAAAAAAGGGGAAAAAGGGGGGTTTTTAAAAAAAAAATACCCCCCCGGGAACTTTTCCGGGGGGGAATTTAACCCCAAAAAAAAACCCCCCCCCGGGAAAAGGGGCCTTTAAAAATTTTTTTTTTCCCCCCAAAGGGGGAAAAAAAAAATTTTTTTTTTCCCCAAAAAAAAGGGGGGGGGAAAAATTTTTAAAAAAAAAAAACCCCCCAAATTGGGGTTTTTGGGCCCCGGGGAAAGGGCCCTTTTTAAAAACCCCCCCAAAAAAAAAAAAATTTTTTTTTTTCCCCCCCCTTTTTTTTTTGGGTTTTTTTTTTTAAAAAAAAAAAAAATTTTTTAAAAAAAAAAAAACCCCCCCGGGGGGGGGGCCCCCCCCCCCCCCCGGGGGGGGGGTTCCCCTTTTTTTTCCCCCCCCCGGGGGGGAAAAAAAAAAATTTTTTTTTTTTTAACCCCCCCAAAAAAATTTGGGTTTTAAAAAAAAAAAAAAAAAACCCCCTTTTAAGGGGTTTTTCCCCCCAAAAAAACCCCCGGGGGGGCCCCCCCGGGGGGGGGGAAAAAATTTTTGGGGCCCAAACCCCCCCCAAAAAAAAAAGGGTTTTAATTTTTAAAAAATTTTTTCCCCCCCCCTTTTTTTTAAAATTTTTTTTTTTAAAACCAAAAAAAAAAAATTTTAAAAAAAAGGCCCCCCGGGGAAGGGGGCCCCCCCCCAAAAGGGGGGGGGGAAAAAATTCCCCAAAAAATTGAACCGGGGGTTTAAAACCCCCCTTTTTGGAACCCCCCCAAAAATTTTTTTTTTTTTTTTTCCAAAAAAAAATTTTTTTTTTTTTTTTTAAAAAAAATTATGCTAGCGTAAGTACTTATAATGTATTAGTGGTTTTAAACGCACACAATAAAAAAAAAAAAAAAATACTCCCGGCGGGAATCGAACCCCGGTCTCCGCGTGACAGGCGGGGATACTGACCACTATACTACCGGAGGATGCTAGAATCTGCCGAAACCCGGACGGAACCAGGGACCTTTAAATTTCAGTCTAACGCTCTCCCGCTAACTGAGCTATTTCGGCATCGCGTCTGTAAAAGAGTTTTATTTTCTTCCCTTTAAGCGTTATTACAAGTACTTTATAATGTATTAGTGGTTTTAAATACACAAAAAAATACTCCCTCGGCGGGGAATTAACCCCGGTCTCCCGCGTGGCGGTATGTGATACTGACCACTATTACTACCGAGGATGCGAATCTGCCGAAACCCAGGATTGAACCATTGTAACTTTTAGATCTTCAGTCTAACGTTTCTCCCAACTGAGTTTATTTCAGCGTCGCCTGCAAAAGAGTTTTTTATTTTTCCTTATGCTACGAGTACTTAAAATGTATTAGTGGTTTTAAATACAAAACAAAAAAATACTTCCCCGGCGGGGAATCGAACCGGTCTCCCGCGTGACAGGCGGGATACTGACCACTATACTACCGAGGATGCTAGAAATCGCCGAACCCCGATTGAACCAGGGACCTTTAGATCTTCAGTCTAACGCTTCCCAACTGAGCTATTTCGGCACGTCTGCAAAGAGTTTTTATTTTTCCTTATGCTACGAGTACTTTAAAATGTATTAGTGGTTTTAAATACACAAAAAAAAAAAAATACTCCCTTGCGGGGAATCGAACCCCGGTCTCCCGCGTGACAGGCGGGGATACTCGACCACTATACTACCGAGAATGCTAGGACACCGCCGGTTCCCGGATTGAACCAGGGACCTGACCAGTCGAACGCTCTCCCAACTGAGCTATTTCTCGGCATCGCCTCTGCAAAAGAGTTTTTTATTTTTCCCTTATGCCGCGAGTACTTAAAATGTATTAGTGTTTTAAATACACAAAAAAAAAAAAAAATACTCCCCGGCGGGGAATCGAACTCCCGCCCCCGCGTGACAGGCGGTGATGGCCAATCACCATATTCGTACCGAGGATGCTAGAATCCGCCGAAACCCGGATTGAACCAGGACCTTTAGATCTTCAGTCTAACGCTCTCCCCAACTGAGTTTATTTCGGCATCGTCTGTGTTGAAAGTATTTTCTTCCCTTATGCTACGAGTACTTAAAATGTATTAGTGGTTTTAAATACACAAAAGAAATACCCCCGGCGGGGAATCGAACTCCGCCCCCGCGTGACAGGCGATACTGACCACTATAATTACCGAGGATGCTAGAATCTGCCGAAACCCGGATTGAACCATTAGGACCTTTAGATCTTCAGTCTAATCTCCAACTGAGCTATTTCGGCACGTGTCTGCAAAGAGTTTTTTATTTTCTTCCTTTATGCTACAGCATCTAAAATGGCTAGTGGTTTTAAATACTCAAAAAAAAATACCCCCGGCGGTGAATCGAACCCCGGTTCCCGCGCGTGACAGGCGGGGATACTGACCACTATACTACCGTGGATGCTGTGAATTCGCCGAAAACACGGATTAAACCAGGGACTTTAGATCTTCAGTCTAACGCCTTCCAACTGAGCTATTTCTGGCACGTCTGCAAAAGAAAGCTTTCTTTTTTATTTTCTTCCCTTTATGCTGCTACGAGTACTTAAAATTTACAGTGGTTTTAACAACTCAAAAAAAAAGAAAAATACTCCCCGGCGTAAATCAATCCCCGGTCTCCCCGCGTGACAGGCGGGGATACGACCACTATACTACCGAGATGCTAGAATCTGCCGAAACCCGGATTGAACCAGGATATGCTTAGGATCTTTCAGCTCAACGCTCTCCCAACTGAGCTATTTCGGCACGTCTGCAATAGAGTTTTTTATTTTCTTTCCCTTTATGTTACAAGTACTTATAATGTATAGTGGTTTTAAATACACAAAAAAAAAAAAATACTTCCCCGGCGGGGAATCGAACCCGGTCTCCCGCGTGACAGGCGGGGATACTGACCACTATACTACCGAGGATGCTAGAATCTGCCGAAACCCAGGTGATTGAACTATTAGGACCTTTTAGATCTTCAGTCTAACGTTTCCCAACTGAGCTATTTCGGCACGTCTGCAAAAGAGTTTTATTTTCTTTCCTTATGCTACGAGTACTTAAAACGTATTAGTTAGTGGTTTTAAATACACAAAAAAACAAAATACTCCCGGCGTGGGGAATCGAACCCCGGTTCCCGCGTGACAGGCGGGGATACTGACCACTATACTACCGAGGATGCTAGAATTGCCGAACCCCCGGATTGAACCAGGGACCTTTTGTATCTTCTCACAGTCTAACGCTCTCCAACTGAGCTATTTCGGCATCGTCTGCAAAAGAGTTTTTATTTTTCCCTTATGCTACGAGTACTTAAAATGTACAGTGGTTTTAATACACAAAAAAAATACTCCCTTGCGGGGAATCGAACCCCCGGTCTCCCGCGTGACAGGCGGGGGATACTGACCACTATGCGTACGTCGAGAATGCTAGAATCTTCGCCGAAACCCGGATTGAACCAGGGACCTTAGATCTTCAGTCGAACGTGCGCTCTCCCAACTGAGCTATTTCGGCACGTCTGCAAAGAGTTTTTATTTTCTTTCCTTATGCTACGAGTACTTAAAATGTAATAGTGTTTTTAAATACACAAAAAAAAAAATACCCCGGTGGGGCCTGAACCCCGGCCTCCCGCGTGACAGGCGGGGATACTGACCACTATACTACCGAGGATGCTAGGAACCGAAACCCGGATTGAACCAGGGACCTTTAGACTTTCAGTCTAACGCTCTCCAACTGAGCTATATTTCGGCACGTCTGCAAAAGAGTTTCTTTTATTTTCTTTTCCTTATGCTACGAGTACTTAAAATGTATTAGTGGTTTTAAATACACAAAAAGAAATACTCCCCGAATCGAACCGGTCTCCCGCGCGTGACAGGCGGGGATACTGACCAATTATACTACCGAGGATGCTAGAATCTGCCGAAACCCGATTGAACCACAGGGACCTTTAGATCTTTCAGTCTAATCGCTCACCCGAGCTTATTTCGGCATCGTCTGCAAAAGAGTTTTTTATTTTTCTTTCCTTATGCTACGAGTAATTAAAATGGCCAGGTTTAAATACTCAAAAAATACTCCCCGGCGGTGAATCGAACTCGGTCTCCCGCGTGACAGGCGGGGATACCGGACCACTATACTACCGTGAATGCTGTAGAATCTTGCCGAAACACGACGAAACCAGGACTTTATCTTCAGTCTAACGCTTTTCCTCCCGGGAGCTATTTCGGCAACGTTCTGCAAAAGAGTTTTTATTTCTTTCCCTTATGCTACGAGTACTTAAATGTATTAGTGGTTTTAAATAACTCAAAAAAGAAAATACTCCCCGGCGGGAATCCAACCCCGGTCTCCCGCGTGACAGGCGGGGATACTCGGACCACTATACTGCCGAGGATGCTAGAATCTGCCGGAAACCCGATTGAACCCTGTGATATTTAGATCTTTCAGTTCAACGCTCTCCCAACTGAGCTATTTTACACGTCTGCAAAAGAGTTTTTATTTTCTTTTCCTTATGCTACGAGTACTTAAAATGTATTAGTGGTTTTAAATACACAAAAAAAAAAAAATATCTCGGCGGGGATCGAACCCGGTCTCCCGCGACAGGCGGGGATACGCACCACTATACTACCGAGGAAGCTAGGATCTGCCGAAACCCGGATTGAACCAGGGACCTTTAGATCTTCAGTCTAACGCTCTCCCAACTGAGCTATTTCGGCATCGCCCGCAAAAGAGTTTTTAATTTTTCTTCCTTATGCTACGAGTACTAAAATGTATTAGTGGTTTTAAATACACAAAAAAAAAAAAAAAACTCCCCGGCGGGGACCGAACTCCCGGTCTCCCGCGTGACAGGCGGGGGATACTGACCACTATACTACCGAGGATGCTAGAATCTGCCGAAACCCGGATTGAACCAGGGACCTTTGGATCTTCAGTCTTAACGCTCTCCACTGGAGCTATATTTCGGCATCGCCCTGCAAAAGAGTTTTTTATTTTCTTTCCATGGTGCTACGAGTACTTAAAATGCATTAGTGGTTTTAAATACACAAAAATATTCCCCGGCGGGGAAATTTCAACCGGTCTCCGCGTGACAGGCGTATACCCGGACCACTATACTACCAAGGATGCTAGAATCTGCCAAAACCCGGGATTGGAACCAGGAACCCTTTAGATCTTTCAGTCTAACGCTCTCCCAATCCAAGCTTATTTCGGGACGTCTGCAAAAGAGTTTTTATTTTCTTCCTTATGCTACGAGTACTTAAAATGTATTAGTAGTTTTAAATACGCACAAAAAAAAACAAAAATTACTTCCCCGGCGGGGAATCGAACCTCGGTCTCCCCGCGTGACAGGCGGGGATACTGACCACTATACTACCGAGGATGCTAGAATTCGCCGAAACCCGATTGAAATAGGGACCTTTAGATCTTCAGTCTAACGCTCTATCAAACTGAGCTATTTCGGCACGTCTGCAAAAGAGTTTTTTATTTTCTTTCCATGGTGCTACGAGTACTTAAAATGTATTAGTGGTTTTAAATAATAACAAAAAAAAATATTTCCCCGAGTGGGGAATCGAACCCCGGTCTCCCCGCGCGTGACAGGAGGGGATACTGACCACTATACTGGCCGAGGATGCGAATCTGCCGAAACCTGGGATTGAACCAGGGATCTTTAGATCTTCAGTCTAACGCTTCTCCCAATCGAGCTATTTCGGCATCGTCTGCAAAGAGTTTTTATTTTCCCCTTATACTACGAGTACTTAAAATGTATTAGTGGGTTTTAAATACACAAAAAAAATACTCCCCGGCGGGGAATCGAACCCCGGTCTCCCCGCGCGTGACAGGCGATACTGACCACTATACTACCGAGGATGCTAGAATTGCCGAAACCCGGATTGAACCAGGGACCTTTAGATCTTCAGCCCAACGCTCTCCAACTGAGCTATTTCGCATCGTCTGCAAAGAAAGTCTTTATTTTCTTTTCCTTATGCTACGAGTACTTAAAATGTATTAGTGGCGAATACACACACAAAAAAAAAAAAAAAAAATACTCCCCGGCAGGGAATCGAACCCCGGCCTCCCGCGTGACAGGCGGGGATAGTGACCACTATACTACCGAGGATGCTAGAATCTGCCGAAACACGGGATTGAACCAGGGACCTTTAGATCTTCAGTCTAACGCTCTCCCAACTGAGCTATTTCGGCACGTCTGCAAAAGAGTTTTTATTTTCTTTCCCTTATGCTACGAGTACTAAATGTATTAGTGGTTTTAAATACAAAATACTTCCCGGTCTCCCGCGACAGGCGGGATACTGACCACTATACTACCGAGGATGCTAGAATCTGCCGAAACCCGGATTGAACCAGGGACCTTTAGATCTTCAGTTCAACGCTCTCCCCAACTGAGCTATTTCGGCACGTCTGCAAAGAGTTTATTTTCTTTTCCTTATGCTACGAGTACTAAAATGTATTAGTGGTTTTAAATAATACCGTAATACCCCCGGCGGGGAATCGAACCCGGTCTCCCGCGCGACAGGAGGGGATACTGACCACTATACTACCGAGGGATGCTAGAATCTGCCGAAACCCGATTGAACCACAGGGATCTTTAGGATCTTCAGTCTAACGCTTCCTCCCAACTGAGCTATTTCGGCACGTCTGCAAAAGAGTTTTTTATTTTCTTCCTTTATGCCATGAGTACTTAAAATGTATTGTTTCCAATAACAAAAATACCCCGGCGGGGAATCGAACCCCGGTCTCCGCGTGACAGGCGGGGGCTACTCGACCACTATACTACCGAGGATAGAATCTGCCGAAACCCGGGATTGAACCAGGGACCTTTAGATCTTCTTCAGTCTAACGCTCTCCCAACTGAGCTATTTCGGCACGTTCGCAAAAGAGTTTTTATTTCTTTCCTTATGCTACGTGTAATTTAAAATGTATTAGTGGTTTTAAATACACAAAAAAATACTCCCCGGCGGGGAATCGAACCCCGGTCTCCCCGCGTGACAGGAGGGATACTGACCACTATACTACCGAGGATGCTATAATCTGCCGAAACCCGGATTGGAACCAGGACTTTTAGATCTTCAGTCTAACGCTCTCCCAACTGAGCTATTTTCCGGCACGTCTGCAAAGAGTTTTTTATTTTCTTCCTTATACTACGAGTACTTAAAATGTATTATGGTTTACACAAAAAAAAATACTCCCCGGTCTCCGGCGTGACAGGCGGGATACTGACCACTATAATACCGAGGATGCTAGGAATCTGCCGAAACCCGGATTGGAACCCGTGGACGCTTTAGATCTTCAGTCTAACGCTCTTCCAACTGAGCTATATTTCGGCATCGCCTGGGCAAAAGAGCGCCTTTTATTTTCTTCCCTTATGCTACGAGTACTTAAAATGTATTAGTGGTTTTAAATACACAAAAAAAAAAAAAAATACCCCCGGCAGGGAATCGAACCCCGGCCTCCCGCGTGACAGGCGGGGATACTGACCACTATACTACCGAGGATGCAAGCAATCCGCCGAAACCCGATTGAACCAGGACCTTTAGATCTTCAGTCTTAACGCTCTCCAATTGAGCTATTTCTGGCACGTCTGCAAAAGAGTTTTTATTTTTCTTCCTTATGCTACGAGTACTTAAAATTTATTAGTGGTTTTAAATACACAAAAATATTCCCCGGCTCGGAATCGAACTCGGTCTCCCCGCGTGACAGGCGGGATGTATTTCGACCACTATAATACGGAGTGATGCGCTAGAATCTGCCGAAACCCGGATTGAACCAGGGACTTTTAGATCTTTCAGTCTAACGCTCTCCCAACTGGAAGCTATTTCGGCATCGTCTGCAAAAGAGTTTTTTATTTTCTTCTTATACTCATGAGTACTTAAAATGTATTAGTGGTTTTAAATACACAAAAAAAAAAATACCCCGGCGGGGAATCGAACCCCCGGTCTCCCGCGTGACAGGCGGGGATACTGACCACTATACTACCGAGGATGCTAGAATCTGCCGAAACCCGGGATTGAACCAGGGACCTTTAGATCTTCAGTCTAACGCTCTCCCAACTGAGCTATTTCGGCACGTCTGCAAAAGAAAGTCTTTATTTTCTTTCCTTATGCTACGAGTACTAAAATGTATTAGTGGTTTTAAATACCACAAAAAAAATACTCCCCGAATCGAACCCCGGCCTCCCGCGTGACACAGGTGCGGGATAGTGACCACTATACTACCGAGGATAGAACGCCGAAACACGGGATTGAACCAGGGACCTTTAGATCTTTCAGTCTAACGCTTTCCAACTGAGCAATTCGAAAGTCTGCAGAGAGTTTTATTTTCTTTCCTTATGCTACGAGTACTTAAAATGTATTAGTGGTTTTAAATACACAAAAAAAAAAAAAATACTCCCCGGTGAATCGAACCCCGGTCTCCCACGTGACAGGCGGGGATACTCGACCACTATGTACTACCGAGGATGCCAGGAATCTGCCGAAACCCGGGATTGAACCACAGGGACCTTAGATCTTCAGTCTAACGCTTCCTCCCAACTGGAGCTTATTTCGGCACGTCTGCAAAAGAAAGCTTCTTTTATTTTCTTCCCTTATGCTACGAGTACTTAAAATAAATTAGTGGTTTTAAATACAAAAGAAAAAATACCCCCGGCGGGGAATCGAACCCCGGTCTCCTTCCGCGTGACAGGCGGGGATACTGACCACTATACTGCCGAGATGGTGGAATCTGCCGAAACACGGATTGAACCAGGGACCTTTAGATCTTCAGTCTAACGCTCTTCCAACTGAGCTATTTCGGCACGTCTGCAAAGAGTCTTTTATTTTCTTTTCCCTTATGCTACGAGTACTTAAAATGTATTAGTGGTTTTAACACACAAAAAAAATACTCCCCGGCAGGAATCGAACTCGGCCTCCCGCGTGACAGGCGGGGATACTGACCACTATACTGGCCGAGGACAAGAATCTGCCGAAAACCCGATTGAACCAGGACCTTTAGATCTTTCAGCCCTAACGCTCTCCAATTGAGCTATTTCAGCATCGCCCGGTAAAAGAGTTTTTTATTTTCTTTCCTTATGCTACGAGTACTTAAAATTTATTAGTGGTTTTAACACACAAAAATATTCCTGCCTGAATCGAACCCGGTCTCCCGCGTGACAGGCGGGGATACTGACCACTATACTACGGAGGATGCTAGAATCTGCCGAAACCCGATTGAACCAGGACTTTAGATCTTCAGTCTAACGCTCTCCCCAACTGAGCTATTTCGGCACGTCTGCAAAGAGTTTTTTATTTTCTCTTATACTACGAGTACTTAAAATGTATTAGTGGTTTTAAATACACAAAAAAAAAAAAAAAATACTCCCGGCGGGGAATCGAACTCGGTCTCCCGCGTGACAGGCGGGATACTGACCACTATACTACCGAGGATGCTAGAATTGCCGAAACCCGGGATTTAACCAGGGACCTTTAGATCTTCAGTCTAACGCTCTCCCAACTGGAGCTATTTAGGCACGTCTGCAAAGAGTCTTTATTTTCTTCCTTATGCTACGAGTACTTAAAATGTATTAGTGGTTTTAAATACACACAAAAAAATACTCCCCGGCAGGGAATTGAAAACCCGGCCTCCTGCGTGACAGGCGGGAGCAAGTAATCACCATGCCGCCGAGGATGCTAGAATCTGCCGAAACACGGATTGAACCAGGGACCTTTAGATCTTTCAGTCTAACGCTTTCCAACTGAGCAATTTCGGAAAGTTCGGTAAAGAGTTTTTATTTTTCTTTCCTTATGCTACGAGTACTTAAAATGTATGGTTTTAAATACACAAAAAAAAAAAAAAAAAAATACCTCCCCGGCGGGGAATCGAACCCCGGTCTCCCACGTGACAGGCGGGGATAATGCACCACTATACTACCGAGGATGCTAGAATCTGCCGAAACCCGGATTGAACCAGGACCTTTAGGATCTTCAGTCTAACGCTCTCCAACTGAGCTATTTCGGCACGTCTGCAAGAGTTTTATTTTCCTTATGCTACGAGTACTTAAAATAAATTAGTGGTTTTAAATACAAAAAGAAAATACCTCCCCGGCGGGGAATCGAACCCCGGTCTCCCGCGTGACAGGCGGGGGATACTGACCACTATACTACCGAGGATGCTAGAATCTGCCGGAAACACGGATTGAACCAGGGACCTTTAGATCTTCAGTCTAACGCTCTCCCAACTGAGCTATTTCGGCACGTTCCGGTAAAAGAGTTTTTATTTTCTTTTCCTCTTTATATGCTACGAGTACTTAAATGGCTAATGGTTTTAAATACAAAAAAAAATACCTTCCGGCGGGGAATCGAACCCGGTCTCCCGCAAGTGACAGGCGGGGATACCGACCCACTATACTACCGAGGATGCTAGAATCTGCCAAAACCCGGATTGAACCACAGGGACCTATAGATCTTTCGGTCTAACGCTCTCCAACTGAGCTATTTCGGCATCAAAGTCTGCAAAAGAGTTTTTATTTTCTTTCCCTTTATGCTACGAGTACTTAAAATGTATTAGTAGTTTTAAATACACAAAAAAAAAAAAAAAACCAAACAAAGCGGTCATTCCCCGGCGGGGAATCGAACCCCGGTCTCCCGCGTGACAGGCGGGGATACCGGACCACCATACTACCGAGGATGTTGTGAATCTGCCAAAACCCGGATTAACCAGGGACCCTTTAGATCTTCGGTCTAACGCTCTCTCCAACTGAGCTATTTCGGCATCGTCTGGCAAAAGAGTTTTTTATTTTCTTCTCTTATGCTACGAGTACTTAAAATGTATTAGTGGTTTTAAATACAATAAAAAAAAAAAAAATACCCCCGGCGGGGGAATCGAACCCCGGTCTCCCACGCGACAGGCGGGGATACTCGACCACTATACTACCGAGGATGTAAAGAATCTGCTCAAACCCGATTTCTCGAACCAGGGACCTTGATCTTCAGTCTTAACGCTCTCCCAATTGAGCTATTTCGGCATCGCCTGCAAAAAGAGTTTTTATTTTCTTTCCATGGTGCTACGAGTACTAAAATGTATTAGTGGTTTTAAATAACAAAAAAAAAAAAAAAAAAAATACTTCCTCGGTGAATCGAACCCCGTCTCCGCGTGACAGGCGGGGATATTGACCACTATACTACCAAGGATGCTAGAATCTGCCAAAAACCCGATTGAACCAGGGACCTTTAGATCTTCAGTCTAACGCTCTCCAACTAAGCTATTTCGGCACGCTCCAAAAGAGTTTTTATTTTCTTCCTTACGCTACGAGTACTTAAATGTATTAGTAGTTTTAAATACACAAAAACAAAAAAATACTACCTGGCGGGGACCGAACCCCGGTCTCCCCGCGTGACAGGCGGATACTGACCACTATACTACCGAGGATGTTAGAATCTGCCGAAACCCGGATTGAACCACAGAGACCTTTTTAGGATCTTCAGTCTAACGCTCTCCCCAACTGATCTTATTTCGGCATCGCGTCTGCAAAAGAGTTTTATTTTCTTTCCCTTTATGCTACGAGTACTTAAAATGTATTAGTGGTTTTAAATACACACAAAAAGAACAAAAAATACCCTGCGAATGAACCTTCGGTTCCCCGCGTGACAGGCGCGCATACTGACCACTATACTACCGAGGATGCTAGAATCTGCCGAAACCTGATTGAACCAGAGACCTTTATTCCTTCAGTCTAACGCTCTCCCAACTAAGCTATTTCGGCATCGCCCGCAAAAGAGTTTTTATTTTCTTTCCCTTATGCTACGAGTACTTAAAATGTATTAGTAGTTTTAAATACACAAAAAAAAAAAAAAAAAAAAATGACTCCCCGCGGGGAATCGAACCCCCGTCTCCCGCGTGACAGGCGGGATACTGACCACTATACTACCGAGGATGCTTAGAATCTGCCGAAACCCGATTGAACCAGGGACCTTTAGATCTTCGAAGTCTAACGCTCTCCCAATCCGAGCTTATTTCGGCACGTCTGCAAAAGAGTCTTTTATTTTCTTTCCCCGGCAAGCAATGAGTTACTTAAAACGCTTAGCGCTTCTAAATACACACAAAAAAATACCCCCGGCAGGGGAATTCCAGTCCCGCCTCCCCGCGTGACACAGGCGGGGATAGTGCACTACCATACTACTGAGGATGCTAGAATCTGCCGAAACCCGATTAAACCTAGGGACCTTAGGATCTTCTCAGTCTAACGTTTCCTCCCACTGAGCTATTTCGGCACGTCTGCAAAAGAGTTTTTATTTTTCTTTCTCTTATGCCATGAGTACGTAAATGTATTAGTGGTTTTAAATAATAACAAAAAAAAAATACTCCCCGCGGGGAATCGAATTCTCGGTCTCCTGCGTGACAGGCGGCCGACCACATGTACGTCGGAGGATGCAAGAATCTGCCGAAACCCGATTGAACTACAGGGACCTTTGATCTTTCAGTCTTAACGCTCTCCCAATTGAGCTATTTTCGGCATCGTTCGTAAAAGAGTTTTATTTTCTTCCATGGTGCTACTATACTAAAATGTATTAGTGGTTTTAAATACACAAAAAAAAAAAACTCCCCTGGTGGGGAATCGAACCTCGGTCTCCGCGTGACAGGCGCGGGGATACTGACTAATTATACTACCAAGGATAGAATCTGCCAAAACCGGACGAAACCAGGACCTTTAGATCTTCAGTCTAACGCCTCCAATCCGCTTGGCTTCGGGATCGGCAAAAAGAGTTTTTTATTTTCTTTTCCTTATGCTACGAGTACTTAAAATGTATTAGTAGTTTTTAAATACACAAAAAAAAACAAAAAAAAAATACAACCTGGCGGGGAATCGATCCCGGTCTCCCGCGTGACAGGCGGGATACTAATCACTTATACTACCGAGGATGCTAGAATCTGCTTGGAAACCCCGATTGTCCGAAAATTTTTAGATTCAGTTCAACGCTCCTAACTATTATTTCGCGATCGTCCGGCAAAAAGAGTTTTTTATTTTCTTTCCCTTATACTACGAGTACTTAAAATGTATTAGTGTTTTAAATACACAAAAAAAAAAAATACTCCCCGGCGGGGATACTGACCACTACTACCGAGGATGCTGAATCTGCCGTGAAACCCGGATTGAACCATAGGACCTTTGTAGGATCTTCGTACCTTAACGCTCTTCCAACTGAGCTATTTCGGCATCGCCTGCAAAGAGTCTTTATTTCTTTCCCTCTTATGCTAATGAGTACTTAAATGCGTTTGCTGGTTTTAAATACACAAAAAAAATACCCCGGCAGGGAATCGAACCCCGGCCTCCCAAGGCGTGACACAGGCGGGGATACGGGACTTCACTATACTACCGAGGATGCAAGAATCTGCCGAAACCCGATTGAACCAGGACCTTAGACTTCAGTCTTAACGCTCTCCAATTGGAGTTTATTTCGGCATCGTTCGCAAAGAGTTTTTTTATTTTTCTTCCCTTATGCTACGAGTACTTAAAATTTATATTAGTGGTTTTAAATACACAAAAAAAAAAATATTCCCGGCTCGAATCGAACTCCGGTCTCCCGCGTGACAGGCGGGGATAATGACCACTATACTACGGAGGATGCTAGAATCTGCCGAAAACCCGGGATTGAACCAGGGACCTTAGATCTTCAGTCTAACGCTTCCAACTGAGCTATTTTCGGCACGTCTGCAAAAGAGTCTTTTATTTTCTTTCCTTTATGCTACGAGTAATTTAAAATGCATAGTGGTTTTACCACACAAAAATACTCCCCGGAAGGGGAATCGAACCCCGGCCTCCCGCGTATTGCAGGCGGGGATAGTGACCACTATACTACCGAGGATGCTAGAATCTGCCGAAACACGGGATTGAACCAGGGACCTTTAGATCTTCAGTCTAACGCTTTCCCAACTGAGCAATTTCGAACGCTCCGTAAAAGAGTTTTTTATTTTCTTCCTTATGCTACGAGTACTTAAAATGTATTAGTGGTTTTAAATACACAAAAAAACAAAAATACTCCCCGGCAGGGAATCGAACCCCGGTCTCCCACGTGACAGGCGGGGATACTGACCACTATACTACCGAGGATGCTAGAATCTGCCGAAAACCGATTGAACCTAGGACCTTTAGATCTTTCAGTCTAACGCTCTCCTTAACTGAGCTATTTCGGCATCGTCTGGTAAAAAGAAAGCTTTATTTTCTTTCCCTTATGCTACGAGTACTTAAAATAAATTAGTGGTTTTAAATACAAAAGAAAAAATACTCGGCGGGGAATCGAACTCGGTCTCCCTGCGTGACAGGCGGGGATACTGACCACTATACTACCGAGGATGCTAGAATCTGCCGAAACACGGGATTGAACCAGGGACCTTTAGATCTTCAGTCTAAATCTCCCAACTGAGCTATTTCGGCATCGTCTGCAAAGAGTCTTTTATTTTCTTTCCTTATGCTGGCGAGTAATTTAAAAATGTATTAGTGGTTTTTTAAATACACAAAGAAAAATACTCCCCGGCGGGGAATCGAACTCCCGCCCTCCCGCAAAACAGGCGGGGATACTGACCCTACCATACTACCGAGGATGCTAGAATCTGCCGAAACACGGATTAAAACCGAGGGACATTTAGATCTTCAGTCTAACGCTCTCCCCAACTGGAGCTTCGGCATCGTCTGGTAAAAGAGTTTTTATTTTTTCCATGGTGCTACGAGTACTTAAAATGTATTAGTGGTTTTAAATACTCGTATCACTCCCCGGTAATCGAACTCCGGCCACCCGCGTGACAGGCGGGGATAGTGACCACTATACTACCGAGGATAAAACCAGAATCTGCCGAAACACGGATTGAACCAGGACCTTTAGATCTTTCAGTCTAACGCTTTCCCCAACTGAGCACTTCGGAACGTCTGCAAAAGAGTTTTTATTTTCTTCCTTTATGCTACGAGTACTTAAAATGTATTAGTGGTTTAAATACACAAAAAAATACTTCCCCGGTGCGGGGAATCGAACCCCGGTCTCCCCACGTGACAGGCGGGGATACTGACCACTATACTACCGAGGATGCGTTAGAATCTGCTGAAACCCGGATTGAACCAGGGACCTTTAGATTCAGTCTAACGCGCTCTCCAACTGAGCTATTTCGGCATCGTTCCAAAAGAGTTTTTTATTTTCTTTCCCTTATGCTACGAGTACTAAAATGTATTAATGGTTTTAAATACACAAAAAAAAAAAAAATAATTCCCCGGCGGGGACCGAACCCCGGTCCTCCCCGCGACAGGCGATACTGACCACTATACTACCGGAGGATGCTGTGAATCTGCAAAACCCGATTGAACTAGGACCTTAGATCTTCGATTCAACGCTTCTCCCCAACTGAGCTATTTCGGCACGTCTGCAAAAGAAAGTTTTTTATTTTCTTTCCTTATGCTACGAGTACTTAAAATGTGTATTAGTAGTTTTAAATACACAAAAAAACCAAACAACAAATACCCCGGCGGGAATCGAACTCCCCGGTCTCCCGCGTGACAGGCGGGATATTACTGACCACTATACTACCGAGGATGCTAGAATCTGCCAAACCCGGATTAACCAGGGACCTTTAGATCTTTCGGTCTAACGCTCTCCCAACTGAGTTTATTTCGGCACGCCTGCAAAGAGTTTTTATTTTTCTTCCCTTATGCTACGAGTAATTTAAAATGTATTAGTGGTTTTAAATACACAAAACAAAAAATTTCTCGGTGGGAATCGAACCCGGTCTCACACGTGACAGGCGGGGATACTGACCACTATACTACCGAGGATGCTAGAATCTGCCGAAACCCGGATTGAACCATAGGATCCCTTAGACTAGTCTAACGCTTCTCCCAACTGAGCGCTATTTCTGGTACGCCCTGCAAAAGAGTTTTTTATTTTCTTTCCTTTATGCTACATGAGTACTTAAAATAAATTAGTGGTTTTAAATACAAAAAAAAGAAAAATACTCCCGGCGGGGAATCGAACTCGGTCTCCCTGCGTGATTGCGGGGATACTTCGACCACTATACTACCGAGGATGCTGTGAATCTGCCGAAACACGGGATTGAACCAGGGACCTTTAGATCTTTCAGTCTAACGCTCTCCCAACTGAGCTATTTCGGCAGTTCGCAAAAGAGTTTTTATATTCTTCGCGTGCTACGAGTACTAAAATGTATTAATGGTTTTAAATACACGAAAAAAAAATACTCCCCGGCGGGGAATCGAACCCCGGTCTCGCGACAGGCGGGGGATAATGACCACTATGTTACCGAGGATGCTAGAGTTCGCCAAAACCCAGGATTGAACCATTAGGACCTTTAGATCTTTCGGTCTAACGCTCTCTCCCAACTGAGCTATTTCGGCACGCTCGCAAAAGAGTTTTTTATTTTCTTCCTTATGCTACGGCGTCTTAAAATGTATTAGTAGTTTTAAATACACAAAAAAAAAACAAAAAAATACTTCCCCGGCGGGGAATCGAACCTCGGTCTCCCGCGTGACAGGAGGGATGGCCGGACCACTATACTATTGAGGATGCTAGAATCTGCTGAAACCCGGATTGAACCAGGGACCTTTAGATCTTTCAGTCTAACGCTCTCCCAATCCGGAGCTATTTCGGCACGTCGCAAAAGCTTTTTATTTTTTCTTTTCCTTAAAACTGCTACATACGAGTACTCAAAATGCATAAGTGGTTTTAAATACACACAAAAAAAAAAAATACTCCCCGGCGGGGAATCGAACCCCGGTCTCCCCGCGTGACAGGCGGGGGATACCACTATACTACCGAGGATGCTAGAATCTGCCGAAACCCGGATTGAACCAGGGACCTTAGGATCTTCGCCAGTTCAACGCTCTCCCCAACTGAGCTATTTCGGCACGTTCGGTAAAAGAGTTTTTATTTTCTTATGCGCTACGAGTACTTAAAATGTATTAGTGGTTTTAAATACACAAAAAAAAAAAAAAAAATACTACACGCAGGGGAATCGAACGACTGGTCTCCCCGCGTGACAGGCGGGGATACCGGAACACTATACTACCGAGGATGGAAATCTGCCGAAACCCGGATTGAACCAGGGACCTTAGATCTTCAGTCTAACGCCTCCCCAATCCGAGCTATTTCGGCACGTCTGTAAAAGAGTCTTTTATTTTCTTTCCCTTTATGCTACGAGTACTTAAAATGTATTAGTGCGGTTTTAAATACACAAAAAAAAAAAAAAATACCCCGGCGGAATCGAACTCGGTCTCCTGCGCGTGAGATTGTGCGGGGATACTGACCACTATACTACCGAGGATGCTAGAATCGTCTGCAAAAAGAAAGTTTTTTATTTTCTTTCCCCTTATGCTACGAGTACTTAAATGTATTAGTGGTTTTAAATACACAAAAAAAATACCCCCGGCGGGGAATCGAACCCCGGTCTCCCGCGCGTGACAGTCGGGGATACTGACCACTATAAGTACTACCGAGGATGCTAGAATCTGCCGAAACCCGGGAATGCAACCAGGACTTTAGATCTTCAGTCTAAAGTTCTCCCAACTGAGCTATTTCGGCACGTCTGCAAAAGAGTTTTTATTTTCTTCCCTTATACTACGAGTACTTAAATGTATTAGGTGGTTTTAAATACACAAAAATACTCCCCGGCGGGGAATCGAACCCCGGTCTCCCGCGCGTGACAGGCGGGGATACGCTGATCTCACTATACTACTGAGGATGCTAGAATCTACGAAACACATGATTGAACCAGGTACCTTTTAGATCTTCAGTCTAACGCTCTCCCAACTGAGCTATTTCTGGCACGTTCCGCAAAAAGAGTTTTTTATTTTTCTTTATGCTACGAGTACTTAAATGTATTAGTGGTTTTAAATACACAAAAAAAAAATACTCCCCGGCGGGGAATCGAACCCCGGTCTCTCGTGTGACAGGCGGGGATACCGACCACTATACTACCGAGGATGTTGTGAATCTGCCGAAACCCGGGACCTTTAGATCTTCAGTCTAACGCTTCCTCCCAACTGAGCCATATTTCGGCATCGTCTGCAAAAGAGTTTTTGGCTTTTCTTTCCCTTATGCTACGAGTACTTAAATGTATTAGTGGTTTTAACACACAAAGTACCCTCCCCGGCGAGGACCGAACTCCCGGTCTCCCGCGTGACAGGCGCGGGGATACCACCACTATACTAACAGGATGCTAGATCCGCCGAAACACGGATTGAACCAGGGACCTTATGATCTTCAGTTCAGCTCTCCAACTGAGTTATTTCGGCATGTCTGCAAAGAGTTTTTATTTTCTTTCCTTATGCTACGAGTACTTAAAATGTATTAGTGGTTTTAAATACACAAAAAAAAAAAAAAAAAACTCCCCGGCGGGAATCGAACTCCCGGTCTCCCCGCGTGACAGGCGGGGATACTCGACCACTATAATGCCGAGGATGCTAGAATCTGCCGAAACTCCGGATTGAACCAGGGACCTTTAGATGTTCAGTCTAACGCCTCCCCAACTGAGCTATTTCTCGGCACGTCTGCAAAGAGTTTTTATTTTCTTCCCCTTATGCGCTACGAGTACTTAAAACGTATTAGTGGTTTTAAATACAATAAAAAAAAATACTCCCGGCGGGGAATCGAACCCCGGTCTCCCGCGTGACAGGAAGGATACTGACAACTATACTACCGAGATGCTAGAATTTTCCGAAAACCCGGATTGAACCAGGGACTTTTAGATCTTCAGTCTAACGCTCTCCCCAACTGAGCTATTTTCGGCACGTCTGGTAAAGAGTTTTATTTTCTTCCTTATGCTACGAGTAAAACGTATTAGTAAGTTTAAATAACCAATAAAAAAAAAAAAAAAAAAAAAAATACTCCCGGCGGGGAATCGAACTCGGTCTCCCCGCGCATGTGCGATACTGACCACTATACTACCGAGGATAGAATCTGCCGAAACCCGATTGAACCAGGGACCTTTAGATCTTCTCAGCTGTCTAACGCTCTCCCAACTGAGCTATTTCGGCACGCTCCGTGTGTTATTATTTTTTATTTTTCTTCCTTATGCTACGAGTACTTAAAATGTATTAGTGGTTTTAAATACACAAAAGAAAAAAAAAATACTCCCCGGCGGGAAATCGAACCCCGGTCTCCCGCGTGATAGGCGGGGATACTGACCACTATACTACCGAGGATGCTAGAATCTGCCGGTTCATTACGATTGAACCAGGTACCTTTAGATCTTCAGTCTAACGCTCTCTCCCAACTGAGCTATTTCGGCACGTCTGCAAAAGAGTTTTTATTTTCTTCCTATGCTACGAGTACTTCCTTAAAATGTATATGGTTTTAAATACACACAAAAATACCCCTCGGCGGGGAACTGAACCCCGGTCTCCCGCGTGACAGGCAGGATACTGACCACTATACTACCGAGGATGCTAGAATCTGCCGAAACCCGATTGAACCAGGACCTTAGATGTTCAGTCTAACGCTCTCCAACTGAGCGCTTATTTCGGCATCGCTCAGTAAAAGAGTTTTATTTTTCTTTTCCTTATGCTACGAGTACTTAAAATGTATTAGTGGTTTTAAATACACAAAAATACTCCCTGGCGGGAATCGAAACCCCGGTCTCGTGTGACAGGCGGGGATACTGACCACTCATACTACTGGAGGATGCTAGAATCTGCCGAAACCCGACCTTAGATCTTCAGTCTAACGCTCTCCCAACTGAGCTATTTCGGCATCGCCCGCAAAAGAGTTTTTATTTTCTTTTCCTTATGCTACGAGTACTTAAAATGTATTAGTGGTTTTAAATACACAAAAAAAATTCTCCCGGCGAGGAATCGAACCCCCGGTCTCCCCTGCGTGACAGGCGGGGATACTGACCACTATACTACCGTGGATGCTAGAATCTGCCGGAAACACGGATTGAACCAGGGACCTTTAGATCTTTCTCAGTCTAACGCTCTCCAACTGAGTATTTCGGCATCGTCTGCAAAGAGTTTTTTATTTTTCCCTTATGCTGCTACGAGTACTTAAAATGTATTAGTGGTTTTTAAATACACAAAAAAAAAAAAAACTCCCCGGCGGGGAATCGAACTCGGTCTCCCGCGTGACAGGCGGGGATATCGACCACTATACTGCCGAGGATGCTAGAATCTGCCGAAACCCGGATTGAACCAGGGACCTTAGATGTTCAGTCTAACGCTCTCCCAACTGAGCTATTTCGGCATCGTCTGCAAAAGAGTTTTTTTTATTTTCTTTCCCTATGCTACGAGTAAGTAATTAAAATGTATTAGTGGTTTTAAATACACAAAAAATACCCCCGGTGGGGAATCGAACCCCGGTCTCCCGCGTGACAGTGTGAAGCGGGATACTGACAACTATACTACCGAGGATGCTAGAATCTTCCGAAACCCGGGATTGAACCAGGGATCCTTTAGATCTTCAGTCTAAACGCTTCCTCCCAACTGAGCATTTCGGCACGTCTGCAAAAGTGGTGCTTTTTTATTTTCTTTTCCCTTATGCTACGAGTACTTAAAATGTATTAGTGGTTTTAAATACAAAAAAAAAAAATACTCCCCGGTGGGGAATCGAACCCCGGTCTCCCGCGTGACAGGCGGGGATACTCGGACCACTATATTACTGAGGATAGAATCTGCCGAAACCCGATTGAAACAGGGACCTTTAGGATCTTTCAGTCTAACGCTCTCCCAACTGAGCTATTTCGGCACGTCTGCAAAAGAGTTTTTATTTTCTTTCCCCGCGCTACGAGTACTTAAAAATGTATTAGTGCGGTTTTAAATACACAAAAATACTCGGCGGGGAATCGAACCCCGGTCTCCCGCGTGACAGGTGGGGATACTAACCACGATACTACCGGAGATGTGCTAGAATCTGCCGAAACCCGGGATTGAACCAGGGAATTTTAGATCTTCAGTCTAACGCCTCCTAATCCGAGCTATTTCGGCACGTCTGCAAAAAGAGTTTTTATTTTTCTTTCCTTATGCTACGAGTACTTAAAATGTATTAGTGGTTTTAAATGACAATACCACAAAAAAAAAATACCCCGGCGGGGGACCGAACTGGTCTCCCCGCGTGACAGGCGGGGATACTGACCACTATGTAATTACCGAGGATGCTAGAATCTGCCGAAACCCGATTGAACCAGGGACCTTTAGGATCTTCAGTCTAACGCTCTCCCAACTGAGCTATTTCCTGGCACGTCTGCAAAGAGTTTTTTATTTCTTCCTTATGCTACGAGTACTTAAAATGTATTAGTGGTTTTAAATACACAGAAAAAAAAAATACTCCCGGCGGTTAATCGAACCCCGGTCTCCCGCGTGACAGGCGGGGATACTGACCACTATACTACCGAGGATGCTAGAATCTGCCGAAACCCGGGATTGAACCAGGGACCTTTTAGATCTTCAGTCTAACGCTTCCCAACTGAGCTATTTCGGATATCGCCTGAAAAAGAGTCTTTTGCTTTCTTTCTTATGCTACGAGTACTTAAAATGTATTAGTGGTTTTAACAATAAAAAAAAAAAATACTCCCGGCGGGGAATCGAACACCGGTCTCCCGCGTGAAAGGCGGGGATACTGACCACTATACCGAGGATGCTAGAATCTGCCGAAACACGGGATTGAACCAGGGACCTTTAGATTCAGTTCAACGCTCTCCCAACTGAGCTTTCATATTTCGGCACGTCTGCAAAGAGTTTTTATTTTTCCTTAGTGCCGCCAGTACTTAAAATGTAATAGTGGTTTTAAATACACAAAGAAAAATATTCCCCGGCGGGGACCGCATCCCTACAGTCTCCGCGTGACAGGCGGGGATACTGACCACTATACTACCGAGGATGCTAGAATCTGCCGAAACACGGATTGAACCAGGGACATTTAGATCTTCAGTCTAACGCTCTCCCGAGCTATTTCGGCATCGCCTGTAAAAGAGTTTTTATTTTTTCCATGGTGCTACGAGTACTTAAAATGTATTAGTGGTTTTAAATACACAAAAATACTTCCCCGGTGGGAATCGAACCCCGGTCTCCCGCGTGACAGGCGGGATACTGGACCACTATACTACCGAGGATGCTAGAATCTGCCGAAACCCGATTGAACCAGGGACCTTTAGATCTTCAGTCTAACGCTCTCCCAACTGAGCTTTGGTTACGGCACGTCTGCAAAAGAGTTTTATTTTCTTCCCTTATGCTACGAGTACTTAAAATGTACGCGGGTTTTAAATACACAGAAAAAAATACTCCCGGCGGGGAATCGAACCCCGGTCTCCCGCGTGACAGGCGGGGATACTGACCACTATACTACCGAGGATGCTAGAATCTGCCGAAACCCGGGATTGAACCAGGGACCTTTAGATCTTCAGTCTAACGCTCTCCCAACTGAGCTATTTCGGCACGTCTGCAAAAGAGTCTTTATTTCTTCCCTTATGCTACGAGTACTAAAATGTATTAGTGGTTTTAAATACACAAAAAAATACTCCCCGGCGGGGAATCGAATGACCGGTCTCCCGCGTGAAAGGCGGGTATACTGACCACTATACTACCGGAGGATGCTGGTGAATTGCCGAAACACGGGATTGAACCAGGGACCTTAGATCTTTCAGTCTAACGCTCTCCCAATCCGAGCTATTTCGCACGTTCAGTAAACGAGTTTTCTTCCCTTATGCTACGAGTACTTAAAATGTAATAGTGGTTTTAAATACACGAAAGAAAAATACCCCCGGCGGGGAATCGAACCCGGTCTCCCCGCGTGACAGGCGGGGGATATCGACCACTATACTACCGGGAGGATTTTGTGAATTGCCGAACCCGGATTGAACCAGGGACCTTTAGATCTTCAGTCTAACGCTCTCCCAACTGAGCTATTTCGGCATCGCTCAAAGAGTTTTTATTTTTCCTTTTATGCTACGAGTACTAAAATGTATTAGGCGTTTTGGCACACAAAGAAAAAAAATACTCCCCGGCGGGGAATCGACCTCGGTCTCCCGCGTGCGTGACAGGTGGCGGGGATACTGACCACTATACTGGGTCGAGGATGCTAGAATCTGCCGAAACACGGGATTGAACCAGGGACATTTAGATCTTCAGTCTAACGCTCTCCCAACTGAGCTATTTCGGCACGTCTGCAAAAGAGTTTTTTTCTTTCCTTATGCTACGAGTACCTTAAAATGTAATAGTGGTTTTAAATACACGAAAGAAAAAAAATACTCCCCGGCGGGGAATCAATTGGTCTCCCGCGTGACAGGCGGGGATACTGACCACTATACTACCGGGATACACTGAAATCTGCAGAAACCGGGATTGAACCAGGGACCTTTAGATCTTCAGTCTAACGCTCTCCCAACTAGGCTATTTCGGCGATCTGCGAAGTTTTTATTTCTTTCCTTATGCTACGAAGTACTTAAAAATGTATTAGTGGTTTTAAATACACAAAGAAAAAAAAATAATCCCCGGCGGGGGAATCGAACCCCGGTCTCCCGCGTGAGCAGGCGGGGATACTGATATACTACCGAGGATGCTAGAATCTGCCGAAACACGGGTTGAACCAGGGACATTTAGATCTTCCAGTCAACGCTCTCCTAACTGTGACCTGTTCAGCACGTCTGCAAAAGGAGTTTTTATTTTCTTTCCCTTATGCTGAAATTACTTAAAATGTATTAATTTGGTTTCGGCCACAAAAAAAAAAATACTCCCCGGCGATTGTCCGGGCCCCAGTCTCCCGCGTGAAAGGCGGGGATACTGACTTCACTGCTACCGAGGATGCCAAAATCTGCGAAACCCGGGATTAGACCAGGACCTTTGAGTCTTTAGTCTAACGCTCCCCCATCTGAGCCTATTTTCAGCACGTCTGCAGAGTCTTTTATTTTTGCTTTTTCCTTATGCTGCAGTACTTAAAAATGTATTAGTGGTTTTAAATACACAAAGAAAAAAAAATACTCCCCGGCGATCGAACTGATCTCCGCGCGGCGACAGGCGGGGATACTGACTCACTATACTACCGAGGATGCTAGAGATCTGCCGAAACACGGGATTGAACCAGGACATTTTAGATCTTCAGTCTGGCAGCTCTCCCAACTGAGCTATTTCGGCGTCTGCAAAGTTTTCTATTTTCTTCCCTTATGCTACGAGTACTTAAAATGTATTAGTGGTTTTGATAGAAAAAAAATACTCACCGGCGGGGGAATCGAACCCCGGTCTCCGCGGCGACAGGCAGGGATACCCCGAGCCACTATACTACCGGGGATGCTAGAATCTGCCGAAACCGGGGATTGAACCGGGGACCTTAAGATCTTCAGTCTAACGCTCTCCCCAACTGAAATTTCGGCGCGTCTGCAAGAGTCTTTTATTTTCTTTCCTTATGCTACGAAATTGCCCAAAATGTATTAGTGGTTTCAAGCCACACAAAAAAATATCTCCCCAGCGAGAATCAAACCCCGGTCTCTCCCGCGTGACAGGCGGGTATGCGAGCCACTATACTACCGAGGATGCTAGAATCTGCCGAAACACGGGATTGAACCGGGGGCCTTTAGATCTTCAGTCTAACGCTCTCCCAACTGAGCTATTTCGGACGTCTGCAAAAAGTTTTTATTTTCTTTCCCTTATGCTACGAGTACAAAATGTATTGGTGGTTTTAAATACACAAAAAAAAACTCCCGGCAGAATCGAACCCCGGTCTCCGCGTGACAGGCGGGATACTGCCACTATACTACCGAGGTGCTAGATCTGCAACCGGGATTGAACCAGGGACCTTGTCTTCAGTCTAGCTCTCCCAACTGAGCTATTTCGGCGTCTGCTTTTATTTTCTTTCCTTATGCTGATCTTAAAATGTATTAGTGGTTTTAAACAAAAAAAAAAAAAATACTCCCCGGCGGGGAATCGAACCGGTCTCCCGCGTGAAGGCGGGGATACTGACACTATACTACCGGGATGCTAGAATCTGCCGAAACCGGGATTGAACCAGGGACCTTAGATCTTCGTCAACGCTCTCCCAACTGGCTATTTCGGCACGTCTGCAAAGGATTTTTTTCCTTGCTCAGTACAAAATGTATGTGGTTTTAAATACACAAAAAAATCCCCCGGCGGGAATCGAACCGGTCTCCGCGTGGGATACTGACCACTATACTACCGGATGCTAGAATCTGCCAAACCGGGATTGAACCAGGGACCTTAATCTTCGTCTAACGCTCTCCCCAAATGAGCTATTTCGCATCTAAAAGAGTTTTTTTCTTTCCTTATGCTACGAGTCTTAAAATGTATTAGTGTTTAATACACAAAAAAAATACTCCCCGGCGGTCGAACCCCGGGCTCCCGCGTGACGGCGGGATACTGACCACTACTACGAGGATGCGAATCTGCCCAACCGGGATTGAACCAGGGACTTTAGATCTTCAGTCTAACGCTCCAACTGGCTTTCGGCGTCAAAGAGTTTTTATTTTCTTTCCTTATGCTACGAGTCAAAATGTATTAGTGGTTTTAAATACAAAAAAAAAAATACTCCCGGGGAATCAACCCTCTCCCGCTGACGGCGGGGATACTGACCACTATACTACCGAGGATGCTAAATTGCCGAAAGGTTGAACCGGGACAATCTTCAGTCTAACGCTCTCCCAAATGAGCTATTTCGGCGTCTGAAAAGAGTTTTTATTTTTTTCCTTATACGAGTACTTAAAATGTATTAGGGTTTAAATACACAAAAAAATACTCCCCGGCGGATCGAACCCCGGGCTCCCGCGTGACAGGCGGGATACGACCACTATACCGAATGCTAGAATCTGCAAAGGTTTTTATTTTCTCCTAATGCTTTTGACTTAAAAGTTTATTTTTTAAATACAAAAATATGGAAAAAAATCTCCCGCGGGTGACGGGGCAGGGGATACTGACCCTATACACCGGGATGCTAAATTGCCGAACCGGGATTGAACAGGGACCTTTAGATCTTCAGTCAACGCTCTCCCACGATATTTCGCACGTCTGCAAAGAGTTTTATTTTTTTCCTTATGCTACGAGTACTTAAAAGTATTGTGGTTTAAATACACAAAAAAAATACTCCCCGGCGGATCGACGGTCTCCGCGTGACAGGCGGGATACTGACCACTAACTCGGGATGCTAATCTGCGAAACCGGATTGAACGGGACCTTTGATCTTCAGTCTAACGCTTCCCCACGGCTATTCGCACGTCTGCAAAGAGTTTTTATTTTTTCCTTGCTGGGCAAAATGTATTAGTGGTTTAAAACAAAAAAATACCCCCGGGGAATCAGCGGTCTCCCCGTGACGGCGGGATACTACACACTACCGAATGCTAGAATCTGCCCAAACCGGTTGAACCAGGGATTTAGATCTTCAGTCTAACGCTCTCCAACTGAGCTATTTCCACGTCTGCAAAGAGTTTTTTTTTCTTCCTTATGCTACGGTACTTAAAATGTATTAGTGGTTTTAAAAACACAAAAAAAATACTCCCCGGCGGGATCAAGGTCTCCGCGACAGCGGGGATCGACCACTATACTACCGAGATGCTGAATCTGCGAACCGGGATTGAACAGGGACCTTTGATCTTCAGTCTAACGCCTCCCAACTGATATTTCGGCACGTCTGCAAAGAGTTTTATTTTCTTTCCTTATGCACAGTCTTAAAAGTATTAGTGGTTTAATACACAAAAAAATACTCCCGGGGGTGAACCCGTCTCGCGTGACGGCGGGGATACGACACTATACTACCGGGATGCTAGAATCTGCGAACCGGTTGAACAGGGACAATCTAGTCTACGCTCTCCCACTGGCTATTCGGCACGTCTGAAAAGGTTTTATTTTCTTTCCTTATGCTACGAGTACTTAAATGTATTAGTGGTTTTAAATACACAAAAAAAAAAATACTCCCCGGCGGAATCGAACGGTCTCCCGCGTGACGGCGGGGATACTGACCACTATACTACCGGGATGCTAGAATCTGCCGAACCGGGATTGAACCAGGGACATTTAGATCTTCAGTCTAACGCTCTCCCAACTGAGCTATTTCGGCACGTCTGCAAAGAGGTTTTATTTTCTTTCCTATGCTACGGTACTTAAAATGTATGTGGTTTTAAATACACAAAAAAAAAATACTCCCCGGCGAGTCGAACCCGGTCTCCCGCGTGACAGGCGGGGATACTGACCACTATACACCGAGGATGCTGAATCTGCCGAAACCGGGATTGAACCAGGACCTTTAGATCTTCAGTCTAACGCTCTCCCAACTGAGCTATTTCGGCACGTCTGCAAAGAGTTTTTATTTTCTTTCCTTATGCTACGAGTACTTAAAATGTATTAGTGGTTTTAAATACACAAAAAATACTCCCGGCGGGAATCGAACGGTCTCCCGCGTGACAGGCGGGGATACTGAAATATACACCGAGGATGCTGAATCTGCCGAAACCGGGATTGAACCAGGGACCTTTAGATCTTCAGTCTAACGCTCTCCCAACTGAGCTATTTCGGCACGTCTGCAAGAGTTTTTATTTTCTTTCCCTTATGCTACGAGTACTTAAAATGTATTGGTGGTTTTAAATACACAAAAAAAAATCCCCGGCGGGGAATCGAACCGGTCTCCCGCGTGACAGGCGGGGATACTGACCACTATACTACCGAGGATGCTAGATCTGCCGAAACCGGGATTGAACCAGGGACCTTTAGATCTTCAGTCTAACGCTCTCCCAACTGAGCTATTTCGGCACGTCTGCAAAAGTTTTTATTTCTTTCCCTTATGCTACGAGTACTTAAAATGTATTAGTGGTTTTAAATACACAAAAAAAAATACTCCCGGCGAATCGAACCCGGGCTCCCGCGTGACAGGCGGGGATACTGACCACTATACTACCGAGGATGCTTAGAATCTGCCGAAACCGGGATTGAACCAGGACCTTTAGATCTTCAGTCTAACGCTCTCCCAACTGAGCTATTTCGGCACGTCTGCAAAGTTTTTATTTCTTTCCCTTATGCTACGGTACTTAAAATGTATTAGTGGTTTTAAATACACAAAAAAAAATACTCCCCGGCGGGAATCGAACCGGTCTCCCGCGTGACAGGCGGGGAACGCCACTATACTACCGAGGATGCTAGATCTGCCGAAACCGGGATTGAACCGGGGACCTTTAGATCTTCAGTCTAACGCTCTCCCAACTGAGCTATTTCGCACGTCTGCAAAAGAGTTTTTATTTTCTTTCCCTTATGCTACAGTACTAAAATGTATTAGTGGTTTTAAATACACAAAAAAATACTCCCGGCGAGAATCGAACCCCGGGCTCCGCGTGACAGGCGGGGATACTGACCACTACTACCGAGGATGTAGAATCTGCCGAAACCAGGATTGAACCAGGGACCTTTAGATCTTCAGTCTAACGCTCTCCCAACTGAGCTATTTCGGCACGTCTGCAAGAGTTTTTATTTCTTTTCCTTATGCTACGAGTACTTAAAATGTATTAGTGGTTTTAAATACACAAAAAAATACTCCCCGCGGGATCGAACCGGTCTCCCGCGTGACAGGCGGGGATACGGTATACTACCGAGGATGCTAGAATCTGCCAAACGGGTTGAACCAGGGACCTTAGATCTTCGTCTAACGCTCTCCCAACTGAGCTATTTCGGCACGTCTGCAAAAGAGTTTTTTTTTTCTTTCCCTTTGCTACGAGTACTTAAAATGTATTAGTGGTTTTAAATAACAAAAAAAAAAAACTCCCACGGGGATCGAACCGGTCTCCCGCGTGACAGGCGGGGATACTGACCACTATACTACCGAGGATGCTAAATCTGCCGAAACCGGGATTGAACCAGGGACCTTTAGATCTTCAGTCTAACGCTCTCCCAACTGAGCTATTTCGGCACGTCTGCAAAAGAGTTTTTATTTTCTTTCCCTTATGCTACGAGTACTTAAAATGTATTAGTGGTTTTAAATACACAAAAAAAAAAAAATACTCCCCGGCGGAATCGACCGTCTCCGCGTGACAGGCGGGGATACGACACTATACTACCGGGATGCTAGAATCTGCCGAAACCGGGATTGAACCAGGGACCTTAGATCTTCAGTCTAACGCTCTCCCAACTGGCTATTTCGCACGTCTGCAAAAGAGTTTTTTATTTTCTTTCCATGCTACGAGTACTTAAAATATTAGTGGTTTTAAATACACAAAAAATACTCCCCGGCGAGAATCGAACCCCGGTCTCCCGCGTGACAGGCGGGATACTGACCACTATACTACCGAGGATGCTAGAATCTGCCGAAACCCGGGATTGAACCAGGGACCTTAGATCTTCAGTCTAACGCTCTCCCCAACTGAAACTATTTCGGCACGTCTGCAAGAGTTTTTATTTTCTTTCCTTATGCTACGAGACTTAAAATGTATTAGTGGTTTTAAATCACAAAAAAATACTCCCCGGCGAGAATCGAACCCGGTCTCCCGCGTGACGAGGCGGGATAACGACCACTATACTACCGAGGATGCTAGAATCTGCCGAAACCGGGATTGAACCAGGGACCTTTAGATCTTCAGTCTAACGCTCTCCCAACTGAGCTATTTCGGCACGTCTGCAAAAGAGTTTTTTATTTTCTTTCCCTTATGCTACGAGTACTTAAAATGTATTAGTGGTTTTAAATACACAAAAAAAAATACTCCCCGGCGAGAAATCGAACCCCGGTCTCCCGCGTGACAGGCGGGGATACTGACCACTATACTACCGAGGATGCTAGAATCTGCCGAAACCGGGATTGAACCAGGGACCTTTAGATCTTCAGTCTAACGCTCTCCCCAACTGAGCTATTTCGGCACGTCTGCAAAAGAGTTTTTATTTCTTTCCCTTATGCTACGAGTACTTAAAATGTATTAGTGGTTTTAAATACCAAAAAAAAAAAAAATACTCCCCGGCGGGGAATCGAACCCCGGGCTCCCGCGTGACAGGCGGGGATACTGACCACTATACTACCGAGGATGCTAGAATCTGCCGAAACCGGGATTGAACCAGGGACCTTTAGATCTTCAGTCTAACGCTCTCCCAACTGAGCTATTTCGGCACGTCTGCAAAAGAGTTTTTATTTTTTTCCCTATGCTACAGTACTTAAAATGTATTAGTGGTTTTAAATACACACAAAAAATACTCCCCGGCGGGGAATCGAACCCCCGGTCTCCCGCGTGACAGGCGGGGATACTGACCACTATACTACCGAGGATGCTAGAATCTGCCGAAACCGGGATTGAACCAGGGACCTTTAGATCTTCAGTCTAACGCTCTCCCAACTGAGCTATTTCGGCACGTCTGCAAAAGAGTTTTTATTTTCTTTCCATGGTGCTACGAGTACTTAAAATGTATTAGTGGTTTTAAATACACAAAAAAAATACTCCCCGGCGGGGAAACGAACGGTCTCCCGCGTGACAGGCGGGGATACTGACCACTATACTACCGAGGATGCTAGAATCTGCCGAAACCCGGGATTGAACCAGGGACCTTTAGATCTTCAGTCTAACGCTCTCCCAACTGAGCTATTTCGGCACGTCTGCAAAAGAGTTTTTTATTTTCTTTCCCTTATGCTACGAGTACTTAAAATGTATTAGTGGTTTTAAATACACAAAAAAAAAACTCCCCGGCGGGGAATCGAACCCCGGTCTCCCGCGTGACAGGCGGGGATACTGACCACTATACTACCGAGGATGCTAGAATCTGCCGAAACCCCGGGATTGAACCAGGGACCTTTAGATCTTCCCGTCTAACGCTCTCCCAACTGAGCTATTTCGGCACGTCTGCAAAAGAGTTTTTATTTTCTTTCCCTTATGCTACGAGTACTTAAAATGTATTAGTGGTTTTAAATACACAAAAAAAAAAACTCCCCGGCGGGGAATCGAACCCCGGTCTCCCGCGTGACAGGCGGGGATACTGACCACTACTACCGGGGGATGCTAGAATCTGCCGGGGAGGATTGAACCAGGGACCTTTAGATCTTCAGTCTAACGCTCTCCCAACTGAGCTATTTCGGCACGTCTGCAAAAGAGTTTTTTTTTTTCTTTCCCTTATGCTACGAGTACTTAAAATGTATTGTGGTTTTAAATACACAAAAAAAAAAAATACTCCCCGGCGGGGAATCGAACCCCGGTCTCCCGCGTGACAGGCGGGGATACTGACCACTATACTACCGAGGATGCTAGAATCTGCCGAAACCGGGATTGAACCAGGGACCTTTAGATCTTCAGTCTAACGCTCTCCCAACTGAGCTATTTCGGCACGTCTGCAAAGAGTTTTTATTTTCTTTTCCCTTATGCTACAGGGACTTAAAAATGTATTAGTGGTTTTAAATACACAAAAAAAAAAAATACTCCCCGGCGGGAATCGAACCGGTCTCCCGCGTGACAGGCGGGGATACTGACCACTATACCGAGGATGCTAGAATCTTGCCGAAACCCGGGATTGAACCAGGGACCTTTAGATCTTCAGTCTAACGCTCTCCCAACTGAGCTATTTCGGCACGTCTGCAAGAGTTTTTATTTTCTTTCCCTTTGCTACGAGTACTTAAAATGTATTAGTGGTTTTAAATACACAAAAAAAAAAAAAACTCCCCGGCGGGAATCGAACCCGGTCTCCCGCGTGACGGCGGGGATACTGACCACTATACTACCGAGGATGCTAGAATCTGCCGAAGCCGGGATTGAACCAGGGACCTTTAGATCTTCAGTCTAACCCCTCTCCCCCAACTGAGCTATTTCGGCACGTCTGCAAAAGAGTTTTTATTTTCTTTCCCTTATGCTACGAGTACTTAAAATGTATTAGTGGTTTTAAATACACAAAAAAAAAATACTCCCCGGCGGGGAATCGAACCCGGTCTCCCGCGTGACAGGCGGGGATACTGACCACTATACTACCGAGGATGCTAGAATCTGCCGAAACCCGGGATTGAACCAGGGACCTTTAGATCTTCAGTCTAACGCTCTCCCAACTGAGCTATTTCGGCACGTCTGCCAAAGAGTTTTTTATTTTCTTTCCTTATGCTACGAGTACTTAAAATGTATTAGTGGTTTTAAATACACAAAAAATACTCCCCGGCGGATCGAACCCGGTCTCCCGCGTGACAGGCGGGGATACTGACCACTATACTACCGAGGATGCTAGAATCTGCCGAAACCGGGATTGAACCAGGGACCTTTAGATCTTCAGTCTAACGCTCTCCCAACTGAGCTATTTCGGCACGTCTGCAAAAAAATTTTTTATTTTCTTTCCTTATGCTACGAGTACTTAAAATGTATTAGTGGTTTTAAATACACAAAAAAAAAAAACTCCCGGCGGGAATCGAACCCCGGTCTCCCGCGTGACAGGCGGGGATACTGACCACTATACTACCGAGGATGCTAGAATCTGCCGAAACCGGGATTGAACCAGGGACCTTTAGATCTTCAGTCTAACGCTCTCCCAACTGAGCTATTTCGGCACGTCTGCAAAGAGTTTTTTATTTTCTTTCCCTTATGCTACGAGTACTTAAAATGTATTAGTGGTTTTAAATACACAAAAAATACTCCCCGGCGGGATGAACCCCGTCTCCCGCGTGACAGGCGGGATACTGACCACTATACTACCGGGATGCTAGAATCTGCCGAAACCCGGGATTGAACCAGGGACCTTTAGATCTTCAGTCTAACGCTCTCCCAACTGAGCTATTTCGGCACGTCTGCAAAAGAGTTTTTATTTTCTTTCCCTTATGCTACGAGTACTTAAAATGTATTAGTGGTTTTAAATACACAAAAAATACTCCCCGGCGAGAATCGAACCCCGGTCTCCCGCGTGACAGGCGGGGATACTGACCACTATACTACCGAGGATGCTAGAATCTGCCGAAACCGGGATTGAACCAGGGACCTTTAGATCTTCAGTCTAACGCTCTCCCAACTGAGCTATTTCGGCACGTCTGCAAAAGAGTTTATTATTTTCTTTCCCTGGTGCTACGAGTACTTAAAATGTATTAGTGGTTTTAAATACACAAAAAATACTCCCCGGCGGGAATCAACCGAGTCTCCCGCGTGACAGGCGGGGATACGACCACTATACTACCGAGGATGCTAGAATCTGCCGAAACCGGGATTGAACCAGGGACCTTTAGATCTTCAGTCCTAACGCTCTCCCCAACTGAGCTATTTCGGCACGTCTGCAAAGAGTTTTTTATTTTCTTTCCTTGCTACGAGTACTTAAAATGTATTAGTGGTTTTAAATACACAAAAAAATACCCCCGGCGAATCGAACCCGGTCTCCCGCGTGACGGCGGGGATACTGACCACTATACTACCGAGGATGCTAGAATCTGCCGAAACACGGGATTGAACCAGGGGACCTTTAGATCTTCAGTCTAACGCTCTCCCAACTGAGCTATTTCGGCACGTCTGCAAAAGAGTTTTTATTTTCTTTCCCTTATGCTACGAGTACTTAAAATGTATTAGTGGTTTTAAATACACAAAAAAATACTCCCCGGCGGGAATCGCCCGGTCTCCCGCGTGACAGGCGGGGATACTGACCCTTACAACCGAGGATGCTAGAATCTGCCGAAAACCCCGGGGTTGAACCAGGGACCTTTAGATCTTCCCGGGCTAACGCTCTCCCAACTGAGCTATTTCGGCACGTCTGCAAAAAATTTTTATTTCTTTCCCTTATGCTACGGTACAAAAAAATATTGTGGTTTTAAAAAAAAAACTCCCCGGGGGGAATCGAACCCGGTTTCCCCCGTGACAGGGGGGGATACTGACCCCCCCATACACCGGGATGCTAAATCTGCCAAAAGGGGGTTGGGAGGGACCTTTAGATCTTCAGTCTAACGCTCCCCAACTGAGCTATTTCGGCACGTCTGCAAAAGAGTTTTTTTTTTTCCCTTTTCTACGGGTACTTAAAAAAAGTATTGGGGGTTTTAAATACCAAAAAAAAAAACTCCCCGGGGGGAATCGAACCGGTCTCCCCCGTGACGGCGGGGATACGCCCCTTTTACCGGGATCTAGAAACTGCGAAACCGGGGGTTGAACCAGGGACCTTTAGATCTTCAGTCTAACGCTCTCCCCAAAGAGCTATTTCGGCGTCGCAAAAAAGGGTTTTTTTTTTTTCCCTTATGCTACGAGTACTTAAAAAAGTATTGGGGGTTTAAATAACCAAAAAAAAAACTCCCCCCGGGGGGTCAACCCCCGGGCTCCGCGTGACAGGCGGGGGTACGCCACTATACAGGGTCTGCTGCGCCCCGGGGTTGAACCGGGACCTTTAGTCTTCAGTCTAACGCTCTCCCAACTGAGCTATTTCGGCCTCTGCAAAAAAAGTTTTTTTTTTTTTTCCCCTTTTGCTAAGTACTTAAAATGTATTGTGGTTTTAAATAAAAAAAAAAATACTCCCCGGCGGGGGTCGAACCCCGGTTCCCCCCGTGGGGGGGTCTGACCCCTTTTACGAAGTGAAACGCGAAACCGGATTGAACCAGGGACCTTTTGTCTTCAGTCTAACGCTCTCCCAACGAGCTATTTCGGACGTCTGCAAAAGAGTTTTTTTTTTTTCCCCTATGCAATATTAAAAAGTAAGTGGTTTTTAAAAACACAAAAAAAAAAAAAACTCCCCGGGGGAAACGAACCCCCCGGGCTCCCCCGTGACAGGCGGGATACGACCACTTTCTACCGAGGATGCTGAATTGCCGAAACCGGGTTGAACCGGGACCTTTAGATCTTCAGTCTAACCTCTCCCAACTACTATTTCGGACGTCTGCAAAGAGTTTTTTTTTTTCTTTTTATGCTAGTCTTAAAAAGTATTGTGGTTTAAATCCAAAAAAAAAACCCCCGGGGAATCAACCCCCGGGCCCCGCGTGACAGGCGGGGATACTGACCACTATACTACCGAGGATGCTAAATCTGCCGAAACCCCGGGGTTTAACCAGGGACCCAGATCTTCAGTCTAACGCTCTCCCCCTGATATTTACGTCTGCAAAAGGTTTTTTTTTTTCCCCTTATGCTACGAGTACAAAATGTATTAGTGGTTTTAAATACACAAAAAAAAAAAAAAACTCCCCGGCGGGGTCGAACCGGTTCCCCGTGGGGGAACTGCCACTATACACCGGGATGTAGGAAATGCCCCCCGGGATTGAACCAGGGGGCCTTTAGATCTTCAGTCTAACGCCCCCCAACTGACTATTTTCACGTCTGCAAAAGAGTTTTTTTTTTTTTCTTTCCCCTTTCTACATACTTAAAATGTATTTGGTTTTAAAACCAAAAAAAAAACCCCCGGGGGAATCGAACCCCTCTCCCCCGTACGGCGGGGATCGCCACTATACACCGAGGTGCAGAATCGCCCCAAACCGGGATTGAACCAGGGACCTTTTGATCTTCAGTCTAACGCTCTCCCAACTGATATTTCGCCCTCTGCAAAAGAGTTTTTTTTTTTTTTTCCCTTATGCAGAGTACTTAAAATGATTTGTGGTTTTAAATACAAAAAAATACTCCCCGGGGGAATCAACCGGGCTCCCCGTGACAGGCGGGGATCGCCACTATACTACCGGGTTTCTGTCTGCCGAAACCGGGGGTTGAACCAGGGACCTTTGATCCAGTCTAACGCTCTCCCAACGGCTATTTCGGGACGTCGCAAAAAAGGTTTTTTTTTTTCCCTTTGCTACGGTACTTAAAAAATTTGGTTTTAAATAAAAAAAAAAAAAAACTCCCCGGCGGGGGAAACGAACCCCGGTCTCCCCGCGTGACGGCGGGGATACACACTATACTACCGGGATGCTGAAACTGCCGAAACCGGGATTGAACCGGGACCTTTAGATCTTCAGTCTAACGCTTTTCCCCCAAATAGCTATTTCGGGACGTCTGCAAAAAAGTTTTTTTTTTCTTTCCCTTATGCTACGGGACTTAAAATGTAGTGGTTTTAAATACCAAAAAAAAAAAAAAAACTCCCCGGGGAAAACGAACCCCGGGCTCCCCGGGGACAGGGGGGATACTGACCACATACTCGAACTGCCGAACCCCCATTGAACCAGGGACCTTTGATCTTGTCTAAGCTCCCCCAAGGCTATTTTCGGGCGCAAAAGGTTTTTTTTTTCTTTTTATGCTACAGTACTTAAAATGTATTAGTGGTTTTAAATACACAAAAAAAACTCCCCGGGAAATCGAACCCCCTCTCCCGCGTGACAGGCGGGGATACTGAACCCTATACTACCGAGGATGCAGAAACGCCGAAACCGGGATTGAACCAGGGCCAGATTCCCCAAAATTTTCCCCCCCTTTTTTCGCCCTTCCCGGTTTTATTTTCCCCTTTGCAAAGAGTTTAAAATTTTTAGTGGTTTTAAATAAAAAAAAATTTTTTCCCCAAAAACCCCCGGTACACGGGGGCTCCCTTAAAGGGGATGCCCGGCCCCAAAACCCGGGGGGAACCGGGGACCGATTTACCAAGCCTAACTGGCTATTTTACACGCTGGGGTTTTTATTTTTTTTTTTTTGGGGGGGAAAATTTGGGTTTTTCCCAAAAAAAAAAACCCCCGGAATCGAACCCCGGTCCCCGGCGGGGGGGGAAAATTACCAAACCCGAAAGGAAAAACCCCCCGGGGTTGAACCAGGGCCTTTAAATTTGTCTAACGCTCTCCCAAACTTTTTGGGCCCCGCAAAAAATTTTTTTTTTTCCCTTATGCTAGGTTTTAAAAAGTATTAGTGGTTTAAAAACAAAAAAAAAAAACCCCCGGGGGGGGAACCCCCCCGGTCCGGGGTAGGCCCTTTTCCCAATCTAAAAGGAAACCCCGGGGGAAAGGGTTTGTCTTTGTCTAAACCCCCCCTTTTCCCGGGACGTCTGCAAAAAATTTTTTTTTTTTCCCTATCACAACTTAAAATGATGTGGTTTAAATACCAAAAAAAAAAACCCCCGGCGGGGAATCGAACCCCGGTCTCCCGCGTGGGGGGGACCCTTACTACCGGGATGCTAGAATCTCCAAACCGGGGGGACCGCCTTTTTTCCCCAACGCTCTCCCAACTGAGATTTGGGGTTAAAAGGGTTTTTTTTTTCTTTCCCTTTTGCTAGGTACTTAAAATTTTAAATGGTTTTTAAAAAACAAAAAAAAAAAAACTCCCCCGGGGAACAAGGCTCCGGTGACGGGGGGATAACCAACTAAGAAGAATCTGCCAAAAAGGGGGTTTAACCCGGGCCTTTAATCTTCATTAAACCCCCCCAAACTTTTGGGGGGTTAAAAATTTTTTTTTTTCCCATTTAAACCCTTAAAAAGTATTGGGGGTTTTAAATACAAAAAAAAATCCCCCGGGGGGAAGAAACCCCGGTTCCCGCGGGGCCGGGGCCCCCACAAACCGGGGGCTAAATTCCGGGGGGAGGGTTTAGATCTTCAGTCTAACGCTCTCCCAACAGGTTTTTTAAAAATTTTTTTATTTTCTTTCCCTTTTGCTTCTTAAAATGTATTGTGGTTTTAAATAAAAAAAAAAAAAACTCCCCGGCGGAATCAACCCCGGCCCCCCGGGGGGGAAAACAAACCCGGGATGGAACGCCAAACCGGGAGAAAAGGGTTTTTAATTTTTCAAACCCCCCGGCTTTTTTAAAGTTTTAAAAATTTTTTTTTTTTCCCTTTTTAAAGGGATTTTATTTTTTTAAAAAAAAAAAAAAACCCCGGGGAAACCCCCGGTTGCGGGGCCGGGGTTCCTATACTACCGGGGATTAAACCCGAAACCCGGGGTTGAACCAGGGGACCTTTAGATCTTCAGTTAACCCTCCCCAACGGGTATTTCGGACGTCTGCAAAAGAGTTTTTATTTTTTTTTAAAGGGGACTTAAAAAGTATTAGTGGTTTAAAAAAAAAAAAAAACTCCCCGGGGGAATCGAACCCCCGGGCTCCCGCGTGACAGGCGGGGGTACTGACCCCTATACCACCGGGGGGCCCCCAAACCCGGGTTGAACCCGGGGCCTTTAAATCTTCGTCTAACGCTCTCCCAATGAGCTATTTGGCCCCAAAAAAGTTTTTATTTTTTTCCCCCTTCCTAAAATCTTTTTAAAAATGGTTTTTAAAAACACAAAAAAAAAATACTCCCCGGCGGGGAAAAAACCCCCGGCTCCCCGCGTGAAGGCGGGGGTACAACCCCATACTAAGGGGTGCTAGAATCTGCCGAAAAAGGGAACCGGGCCAAGGGGCTCACTAACTTTCATCAATTTGAAAAAAACTTTCCCCTTTTGCTACGGTCTTAAAAAGATATGGTTTTAAAAAATACCCCCAAAAAAGGGCAAAAAGGGGGGGCCCCCAAAAAAAATACTCCCCGGGGGAGAACCCCGGGGTTGAACCAGGCCTTTTTTTCCCCTCCCAAGGGGCTCCCCCCTGAATTTTTTACAAAAAAATTTTTTCCTTTCAGAGTACAAAAAAAAAGGGTTTTTAAAAAAAAAAAAAAAAAATCCCCGGGAAAAAGTTTTGAAAAAAAAAAAAAACTCCGGGATTTAACCGGGCCTTTAACCGGGAAAGTCTTAACTACGTTCCCAAAATTTTTTTCCCCGTTCGGATTTTAAAATTTTTTTTTCCAAAAATTTTTTGGGTTTAAAATTTTGAAAAAAAATTTTAAAAATTGGGGGGGCCCCAAAAAAAACCCCCCAACCCGGGGTTGAACAAAACCCCCCCCAAAAAGGGACTTTTTCCCCCCAAAAGTTTTTTCTTTCCCCTTTAAAGTTAAAATTTTATTTTTCAAAAAATCCCTTTTTTAAAATTAATGGGTTTTTTCCCCCAAAAAAAAAAACCCCCCAACGAAAAGGTCCCACGGGGGGAAAAACCCCTTTTAACCAAGCTTTAAAATGGGGGGTTGAACCGGGAAAAAATTTTTAAAAATCCCCCGGGTTTATTTTGGGTTTAAAAAAAAAACTTTCCAAATCGAACGGGGAAGGGAAATACAAAAAAAATCCCCGGGGCAGGGGAACAGGGAAACCCTCTCCGGGCTTTGGGCCGAAAAGGGGTTTTTATTTTTCCCAAAGCTACGGAAACTTTAAGGGGTTTTTTTTTTTTCCCCCCAAAAGATTTTTTTAAAAAAAAAAACCCCCCGGGGAAAAAAATCAAAATTAAGGGAAACCAAATCTCCCCCAACGCAGGCCCAGGGAATTTTTCCCCCCCAAGGGGGGATTAAAATTTAAAAGGTTTTTTTTTTTTCGCCAAAAGGGTAAAGGGGGTCCAAAAAAAAAAAATTTCCCCCGAGTAAGGGGGTTTTTTAAAAAAAAACACTTCCCCGAGTTTAAACCCCCCCTTAGGGCCCCTTTTTTTTTGGGTTTCAAACCCAAAAAAAATTTTTCCCCCGGGCCGTTCCCCAAAAGGGGGTTTTCCCCCAAAAAAACCCCCAAAAAACCCCCCGGGGGGAGGGAAAAACCAAAAAAAACCCCCCAACGGGAAAGGCCCCGGGAAAAAATTTTCCTTTTTCCGGGTCTAAAAAAGGGTTAAAAAAAAAATTTTTTTTCCAAGGGGGTTTAAAAGGGGGATTTCCCTTTTGGGGGGCGGCCCCTTTTTTGGGGGGGTTTTTTTTAAAAAAAAAACCCCCCAAACGAACTTGGGGTTAAAAGATTTTTTTTTTTCCACCCAACTGGGGGGGTAAAGGGTTTTTATTTTTCTCCCCCAAAAAAGGGGAAGGGGTTTTTTTTTCCGGGGACAAAAATTTGGGTTCCAAAAAACCCCGGGTCAAGGTTTGGGAACGGGAAAAATTTTTTCCAGTCAAAAAAAGGGGGTTAAAAAAATTTTTTCCGGCAAAAAAAGGTTTTTAAAAAAAAAAATCCCCCAAACACCCGGGGTCCCAAAAGGGAGGGGGAAAAAAATTTTTAAAAAAATTAAAAAACCCCGGGGGGGCCCCGGTTTTTTCTTTCGGGGCGATAATGAGGTTTTCCAAAAAAAAATTCCCCGGGGCGACTTTTGGGGAAAAAAAAACCCCCGGGGGGCCAAAAGGTTTTTTCCCCCAAAAGGGGTTTTTTTTGGGGGGTTTAAAAAAAACCAACCAAAAAAACCCCGGGCCAGGTTTTTTTTTCCCCCCGCGTATTTAAATTTAGGGGTTTTAAATTTTCCCCAAAAAAAGGGCGGGAATTTAATTTGTTTAAACCAAAAACCCGGGGTTAAGGTTTTTTTTTGGGGGGGCGGGAAATTTTAAAAAGGGGTTAAAAAAACCCGGGGGATTTGCCGGGGCCGAAGGGGGTTACCCCTCCCCCCGGGTTTAAAAGCCAAAAAGGGGGGTTTTTTTTTTTCCATAAAATCTAAAATTTTCCCCTAAGGGGGATTTTTGACCTTCTAAAGGGGAGGGTTTAAAACCAAAAAAAAACCCCCAAAAACCCCAACCCCCGGGCGGAAAATTTTCCCCCTTCAAAGGGGTTTCCCAAACCGATTAAAAATTTTTTTTTCCTTTTTCCCTCAAGGGGGGAAAAAAAAAAATCCCCCCAAAAAAAGGTTTGGGAAAAAAAAAAAAAAATTCCGGGGGTTTGGGTTCGGGACCGGGTTCCACCAATTTTTGGATCCCAAAATTTTTTTTTTTTTAGATTTTTTTTTTTTTTAAAACCAAAATTTGGGGGTTTTTTCCCCCCCCCGGGGTTTAAAAATTTAAAAAAAAAAAATCTCCCCCGGGGGGGTTAAAGGGCCCCGTTAAAGGGGCCCCAACTATTCCCCTAAATTTGGGTAATTTAAAAGGGTTTTTTAAAATTTTTTTTAACCTTTTTTGAAAAAAGGGGTTTTAAAAAAATTCCCGGGGGAAAAATGGGGGGGGGGAACAAAAAATCTCCCGGGGCAAACCCCCCGAGAAAGGGGGGCGGGCCAAAAAATTTTTTTCCCCCGCAAGGGGAGGGGGTTTTTTTTTTTTCCCTTTCCCCCGAAAGTAAAGTTTTAAAAATTTTACTTATTAAATGTATAGTGGTTTTTAAAAACACAAAAAAAAAAACTCCCCGGGGGGAATCGAACCCCCGGGCTCCCCCCGTGACAGGCGGGGATACTGACCACTATACTACCGGGATGCTAGAATCTGCCAAAGGGGTTGAACCGGGACCTTTAGATCTTCAGTTAACGCTCTCCCAACTGAGTATTTCGGCGTTGCAAAAAAAGTTTTTTTTTTCTTTCCCTTATGCTACAGTACTTAAAATGTATTGTGGTTTTTAAAAACCAAAAAAAAAAAACTCCCCGGGGGAATGAAACCCCGGGCTCCGCGTGACAGGCGGGGGTACGAACTATACTACCGAGGATGCAGAATCTGCCGAAACCCGGGATTGAACCAGGGACCTTTAGATCTTCGTCTAACCTCCCCAACTGAGTATTTTGGCCCTCTGCAAAAGAGTTTTTATTTTCTTTCCCCTTTTGCTACAGTACTTAAAATGTATGGTGGTTTTAAATAACAAAAAAAAAAACTCCCCGGGGAATCGAACCCCCGGGCTCCCGCGTGAAGGGGGGAACCGCCCACTTACTACCGGGATGCTAGAAACTGCCGAAACCGGGAGAACCAGGGACCAGATCTTCATTAAGCTCTCCCCCCTGAGCTATTTCGGCAGTTGCAAAAAAAGTTTTTTTTTTTTTCCCCTTTTGCTACAGTACTTAAAATGTATTTGTGGGTTTTTAAAAACACAAAAAAAAAAAACTCCCCCGGGGGGGAATCGAACCCCCGGGCTCCCCCGTGACGGCGGGGATCTGACCCCTTACTACCGGGGATGCTAAATCTGGCCGGGGGAAACCCGGGGCCTTTGTCTTCAGTCTAACCTCTCCCAACTGGTTTTTGGCACGTCTGCAAAAATTTTTTTACCCTTTTCCCATGCTACAGTATTTAAAAATTTTTAGTGGTTTTAAATACACAAAAAAAAAAAAACTCCCCGGCGGGGAAACAACCCGGTCTCCCGCGTGACAGGCGGGGATACCCACTATACTACCGAGGATGCGAATTGCCGAAACCCGGGATTGAACCAGGGACCTTTAGATCTTCAGTCTAACGCTCTCCCAATTATATTTCGCCCTCTGCAAAAAAGTTTTTATTTTTCTTTCCCCTTTTGCTACGAGTCAAAATGATTAGTGGTTTTTAAAAACACAAAAAAAAAAAAAACTCCCCGGCGGGAATCGAACCCCCTCTCCCGCGTGACAGGCGGGGGACTGACCACTATACTACCGGGATGCTAGAATCTGCCGAAACCGGGATTGAACCAGGGACCTTTAAATCTTCAGTCTAACGCTCTCCCCCAAATGAGTATTTCGGCGTCTGCAAAAGTTTTTTTTTTCTTTCCCTTATGCTCAAATTTTGTATTAGTGGTTTTTAAAAACACAAAAAAAAAAACTCCCCGGCGGGGTCGAACCCCGGGCTCCCCCGTGACGGGGGGGGATACTGACCCATATACCGGGGGATGCGAATCTGCCGAAACCCGGGTTGAACCAGGGGGCCTTTAGATCTTCAGTCTAACGTCTCCCAACAGCTATTTTGGCACGTCTGCAAAAGGTTTTTATTTTCTTTCCCTTATCGAGTCAAAATGTATTAGTGGTTTTAAATACACAAAAAAAAAATCTCCCCGGGGGGAATCGAAGGTCTCCCCCGTGACAGGCGGGGATCGCCACTTTCACCGGGGATGCAAAAATCTGCCCAAACCGGGATTGAACCAGGGGCCTTTAGAAACTTCAGTCTAACGCTCTCCCAACGAGCTATTTCGGCGCGTCTGCAAAAGAGTTTTTATTTTTCTTTCCCATGCTACGAGTACTTAAAATGTATTAGTGGTTTTAAATACACAAAAAAAAAAAATACTCCCCGGCGGGGAATCGAACCCGGGCTCCCGCGTGACAGGCGGGGATCTGACCACTACTACCGAGGATGCTAGAATCTGCCGAAACCGGGATTGAACCAGGGACCTTTGAAACTTCAGTCTAACGCTCTCCCAACTGAGCTATTTCGGCACGTCTGCAAAAGAGTTTTTATTTTCTTTTCCCCTTTTGCTACGAGTACTTAAAATGTATTAGTGGTTTTAAATACACAAAAAAAAAAAATACTCCCCCAGAATCGAACCCGGTCTCCCGCGTGACAGGCGGGGATACTGACCACTATACTACCGGGATGCAGAATCTGCCGAAACCGGGATTGAACCAGGGACCTTTAGATCTTCAGTCTAACGCTCTCCCAACTGAGCTATTTCGGCACGTCTGCAAAAGAGTTTTTATTTTCTTTTCCTATGCTAAGTACTTAAAATGTATTAGTGGTTTTAAATACACAAAAAAATACTCCCCGGGGGGAATCGAACCCCGGTCTCCCGCGTGACAGGCGGGGATACTGACCACTATACTACCGAGGATGCTAGAATCTGCCGAAACCCGGGACCTTTAGATCTTCAGTCTAACGCTCTCCCAACTGAGCTATTTCGGCACGTCTGCAAAAGAGTTTTTATTTTCTTTCCCTTATGCTACGAGTACTTAAAATGTATTAGTGGTTTTAAATACACAAAAAAAATACTCCCCGGCGGAATCGAACCCCGGTCTCCCGCGTGACAGGCGGGGATACTGACCACTATACTACCGAGGATGCTAGAATCTGCCGAAACCCGGGATTGAACCAGGGACCTTTAGATCTTCAGTCTAACGCTCTCCCAACTGAGCTATTTCGGCACGTCTGCAAAAGAGTTTTTATTTTCTTTCCTTATGCTACGAGTACTTAAAATGTATTAGTGGTTTTAAATACACACAAAAAAAATACTCCCCGGCGGGGAATCGAACCCCGGTCTCCCGCGTGACAGGCGGGGATACTGACCACTATACTACCGAGGATGCTAGAATCTGCCGAAACCGGGATTGAACCAGGGACCTTTAGATCTTCAGTCTAACGCTCTCCCAACTGAGCTATTTCGGCACGTCTGCAAAGAGTTTTTATTTTTCTTTCCTTATGCTACGAGTACTTAAAATGTATTAGTGGTTTTAAATACACAAAAAAATACTCCCCGGCGGGGAATCGAACCCGGTCTCCGCGTGACAGGGGATACTGACCACTATACTACCGAGGATGCTAGAATCTGCCGAAACCCGGGATTGAACCAGGGACCTTTAAATCTTCAGTCTAACGCTCTCCCAACTGAGCTATTTCGGCACGTCTGCAAAGTTTTTTTTTTTTTTTTCCCCCATGCTAAGGCCCAAATGTATTTGTGGTTTTTAAAAACACAAAAAAAAAAATATCCCCCGGGAAACGAACCCCCCTCTCCCGCTGACAGGCGGGGATACTGACCACTTTCTACCGAGGATGTAGAATCTGCGGCCCCGGGGTTGAACCCGGGGCCTTTAGATTTAGTCTAACGCTCCCCAACTGAGCTTTTCGGCACGTCTGCAAAAAAGTTTTTATTTTCTTTCCTTATGC
>BMAV01011150.1:0-28998 GCA_019973955.1 Trichonephila inaurata madagascariensis
CCCCCCCCTACCAAACCCTTGACTTTTTTCGGATTGACTATAATTCTAAGTATATAGTACGTTAAATTTAATTAAATATTTGTTATTAAAGATTAATTTTATTAATTAATGCTACTTATTTATTCAATAACTAGTTTTTTCAATGTGTTTTGTTCCCGAAAATCGACAAAATCAAAAGGAGACTGATACAAGAATGGTGAACTTTCGACCCCGGATCCCCCCCTTTAAAAATTCCTGTGTGCGCTACTGATGATATGTCCATTAATATATGAGAAACTTTTTTTTTTCACATTCTTTTTAAGTACAAGATTAATTTTAGCTTCAGGAAAAAGAAATTCTTAAAAATAATTTTATGTAGTTATACACACAATAACGTAACAAACGCTTTCGACTATATAGATTTAGATCTACAATAATTGTGTTACGAATTCTGTGTAAAATAGTTCGAATAATTTGTGTTTTGATGTGTAATGCATTTATATGTTATATTTATTTTATGTTAAATTTGTAATATTCGCAAGCAAAACCGCACCTTACGTTATAATGGCTATTCAATAGGAACTTAGGGAAATATTGGCGGTAAAGCCAAGTTGGCATTATTTTTGGCGACTATGTTGTTAACCATTGTAGGCGAGTTCGAGACCCTATGGATTCTTTTAGAAAGTAGCTGAGAAATACATTAATTTCCCAATCTATGACGCAAGCGAATTTTTCTCGAAGGATAAGGGGGAGCTATAAATAAAGAAACGCTCGCCGAAACTAGCTAGTCTTGTTTTGGCCAGCGATTAGTTAGTATTGCTTTGACTAGCAATAGGCAGTCTTGCCTTAACCGTGATTACAAATTAGCTCAGTTGTTGATTAGAACAAGTAGTGCTAGTCAATAATTTTTGCATGCGTGTATTTTAGACACTAATAATTATGTCCGAGTGTTGTTGAAGGTGTGAAGACCTTCTGAGATTTATTCTGCGAATATTACTGCTGAATCCTGTATTTCAAAGATTGCTTTATCGACAATAAATTTCCATCGCTTTTGAAGAAATATCTTGTTCTGTGCGACTGATTGGCACACAATCTTCGAAACCCTATCAACGTAACAATATAAACAATTTTTAAATAAGTTATTTTTATCCCCAAAGGTTGAAATTTTAAGTCTAAAATCTATCTTTCGCTAACAATTAGAATATATTGGACTAACTATAAATTTCTGAATTGATAAGGCTACGCAATATTTATTTTAGTAATAAAAAGGGTTTTTTTTTCTTTTTATTAGTATAAAAAATTAATGTGGTTCATTTTTAACTCTTGAAATGTAACTATATTTTTCTTAGCATCAAAACCGACATCTCAATTCTTTCAAACTTGTCCATTAGCAATGGTATATCTTATTTATTTCATTTATTAAGTTATCTTTCGTAGGGAGAAGAGATAATGCTTTGAGAAAAAAAATAAGATAAGGTACTGTACCTTTTTCACATCATTTGTTATAAAGTTATTTCGAAGCCTTTGAGTCGGCGAATAAAGTCTTGTGGTGTTTCCGTAAGGCTAAAAGAGTTTTGGTCTGAGTTTTTGTGCTGTCTTTTCTTATTTATTCTTCATTGTCTAAGTTTTTTAGCTTATTTGTACTAAATAAGCAACTATTTCTTTACTAAGGGGTACGATTTGTAACATTTGATAGTTTAGTATTAATATATTTGATCCACGAAGTCCATATAAATTTTTTCTTTCAATATAATTAGTTATAACTTTTAAAATAAAAATTTGGTTACAAAGATTTATAACAAGAATTATAATATAATAGTTTTTAATCTCTTAAAAACTCATTATAATACTTGGTATGCTTTTTGTTTTCAGCTACCGTCTTAAATCTCCTTCTAAGAAACATCTATTTCATAAGATGCAAGCAGTAATTTTTCTTGGATAAGGGATGCTAACAATAACTAATGTACTATTAGATGAGTAAAGAAGAAAAGCATGGATTTGGAACTATTATTAATCGTAACAATGGATGTAGTTGCTCAATATAAAGAATAAATAGGTCACAAAAAGTAATGGTTTATAATGAGTCAATATCTACCGACTGCTAAGAAGTATTTGTTACGATGTGTAATATCAGAAAATTGATTTAAAATTTCATTAAAATAGAAGTGTTTTTATTTCTTCCTTCAAAATGTATTAAATATTTTTCAAAAAAGAAACAAAAAGCATTTTTACTATTGAAATTTATAAATTTCAAAACACTTTTAACCCGGGAGAAGTCGCGCACTCGATACTAACGTTAGTTGTCATGCCGAGAGACGAAATCACTCCAATTCTTTTTGATATATATATAATTATTTCTATTGTACACGATAAAAATTATATTACAGTGAATAATTTAATAAAGATAATGTATACTTACCTATTTTTAAGGACTTTTACATTTTTCTTTATTAATTTGAGAAAAAAATCCATCAAACTGAACTAAAATGTTTCAAATGTGAGTGACTAAAAGACATAAATCAAATACATTTTTCACTAACATTAAAGAACGATATTTGCAGTTAAAACTGTCATATTTGTTCAAGTTATTGTAGTTTTATTGTCTTTAGATGTTCTTCAAATAGCATGTTCAACTTTTTCTCGCTTGTGTCTTTTTGACAGGGTGCAGTGCGTCTTGTGTACCCTTGTGGCTTCATATCTTTCTTGATCTAGATTTTAAGTAGCAATTAAAAATTTTCCTTTCTATTCAAACGTTCTATGTTCATCGCTTTCCTCAAATTCTATCTTCGTTATCATGATTAATATCTATTATTTCATCCTGTCTGACCTTGATTGATCAGTTGCAACTTCATCCAATAGAGATTGCAGATGCCAATTTCCTTTTTTTTTCCTTTTGTATATTCTGTTAGTTTACATTTATGAACCATAATGAGTCGTGCAACACAGCAATAACAACCACTTAGTCGTTCACAGAAGAAAAAGTGTACCATATTCAAAGAAAATATTTTGGAATAAAAATGGTCGCATGGGGAACTCAGTCTCACTCCAAGTACCTTAGGGTATCCGACTACGTTCGGAACCGTGATTTTGCAAAAGCGAATAAATGGATAATATTTATGACATTTAATGTCATTTAGATTAGAAAATGTATATAAAATTGTCTTAAGAATAGTATTACTATAAAAAATTATTTAAGTACAATATTTTGACAAAAAATGAACATAGAATGACTCATATTCAAAATATTCTCCTTTTGTGAAAAATGCTTCTATTATAATAATATTTTGCCTGTATATAGCTCAGACCTCTGCACAGAGGCTCAACTAGAATTTTTGAAATATATAACTTAGAAGTGGGTTTATCCATGTTTTGCGGCAACAGATAGGAGAAATTTAAAGAAAAAAACGCCGATAATTATTTCAATTGGTTGTTACTCTGAAAATAATGAGAATTTTTCATAAAAAAAAATAGTTCAGACTCTTTGGAGAAATTTTTACTTAATATAAGCACAAAGTATTACTATTTTAGAAGCATTTTTTTACAAAAGGAGAACATTTTGAAAAAAGGTTATTCTAAGATAATTTTTGCCAAAATATTGTATTTACATTTTTTTGTGTCAATGTCCTTAAAACTATTTTATACATGTATTCTAATCTAAGTGACACTAAGTATCATGAAAATTATCCATTTATGCGCTTTTTTAAAATCATGGTTCCGAACGTAGTCAGATACCTTTACCCTTAAATTCGCACTATTGCGTTTCTGCAACATATGATTTATTTTAATTTAACAGACTCAATATATTTTTTAATTACCTACAAATCACTTATCTGGGAAAAAAGAAGGTTACTGCAACGAAATACATGATAATTTTGTCACTAAATTGAAGTATATTTTTTCCAGAAATCACAACAATTATAAAAATTTCTGATGCCTCAAGAACTGTGTTTTTGCTATAAAAATAATCCATTATATTTTATGCTTTCTCTTGTTTATTGACGAAATAAATTACCAGGTAAGAAATTTAAAACATTTTATGAGGAATAATAAAATCCTCATATGAATTTTTTTTTTTTTTTATTTACAGTACTAATGTGCAATGTTGCACTTCTGCAACAAACAAAAAAATTACTGAAATTCAATTTAAAACTGCTTAATTTTTTTCAAATTTTTCCCTTTTATTATTACTTGAGAACTAGCTGATAAAAAAATTTTTTTTTCATAGAAATTTAAAAAATTGCGTAGTTAAGGATTAAGATTGTAATATGCGTTTGCCACTCCCAAAAAATAGGGTAATATGTGACAAATGCCTTTTAGTTTCTATCAAAATTGTCATATAGTAGGATACTGATAAGGCCATTCGTAACAAACAGTTTTTCCAGAATTAAAAGATTTCTGGAGACTGTGGTGACTCTGTGCTCTTAGCGACTGCTCCCGGGTCAAAACATCATCAGAATTTAGTATCTATTTTCAGTTTAAGTACTAATGATTGTATTGCCCAAGTAAAACTAGAAATGCACTTTTAATTCTAAAATATGATAGCACCTCAAAGGTTATGATTTTTAAACAATAATCAGAATGATTTATGCGTATTTTGCCATTTTGACAAATTTAATTATACTTTTAAAGTATCTGGGAAATTTAGTAACAAAAATGTTGACTTGATTTTCATTACTTATTTAATGATTTAAACAAAAATTTGACCAACCGCAGAAAGTAATTAAAAACTTAACGACATAATGAAGAAAGATGCATAGCCATTACTACTCTCAATAGGGTGTTGGACCACAATTATTTTTATTGCATTTAGCCACATGTCGTAGTAGAGATTCATAGATATTCTTGACAGTGTCTTGACTCAACTTTTCTCCCACAGTTTGTACTTTAACATGTAGATCATGCTCATTTTATGAAAGAGATGGAGATTTAACAAAGCCATCTGAGCCCCATCCTATAAGTTTTCAACTGTTGAAAGATATGGATATGCTGTAGACCAGCGGTCGCTAAACTTTTTGACCTCACGGACCAGTAAATTCATAATTTAAATCCCGCGGACCACTAATAGGATTTTTTAAGTGCTAACTATATTTAAAAAAAATTGTGGTCTAAGAACATATACAAAGTACTTAAACTAATTTTATTCCAATAAATATCGAATAAAAATAAAATATGCACGTAGTTAAGAGAGATTTAGGATCATGCCCTGTCTTAAAAAACACCAATATACAAAAGAAAATAAACTCCCTTAATATAGCCCAACTATAATGTATTGATGATATTTCGTATTGAAATCAATATATCAGTAAGCCCAACTTTAAATGCTTCAACTAATATGCATATGCGACACACAAAAGAGTGAAACATTTGAAGAGAATGAAACGAGACGAGATAAAATCTGTAGCTAAAACAATGCAGCTAATATAGTACGACTTATTCACCATGGCTTTAGCCTACGAAATGGCATTATTCTATAAAGTAGCATTTTTATAACTTTTCACGTATCGTTATGAATTGAATTGTGTTTCAATGCATATTTAAACATAACTTATGATCAGTAAGTATATTCCACACAACTTTCTGGGGACCAGCGAAATTTTCTCGTGGACCACCACTTTGGCGACCTCTGCTGTAGACGGTAGTTTAGTGTTCATTTCTGTGAGACAAGTTCTTGAATTGGTAGTAATGTTAAGATGAGCTTTGTCCTATTGAAGAAGACTAGTATGAGTGTTCACATCAGGAATGTCCCCCATTTGTGCGACCTAACTAACATAACTTTGCTCCCTCGAAGTAGCTATGATGAAGACCTAAAACAGCTGAACATGGGAGGTATTTATTAACTTCACACTATAAGGAAATACGAAGGTTTTTTTGCGAAGGAATGCGTAATTGTAATCCTCGAACACGTGACGACAATGCCACTTGAGCTGCCAACCTCCTCTCCTAACTACTACATCCCACCAATGGGAGGATGCTCATTCTCGACAGTTTCAACGTGCCCCAGCTCACTCTACACAGTGGGTGTCTTCTGTACTACTAGGATTTGTATCCCTGAGTAATAGGGCATGTACGATACCACACCCCATACCATTGTATCATTGTTTTTGGATTTTTGACGAGTGATTGCAGACTATCCATCGTGTTGTTAACCACATTGCTTCCAAAAATATCAATGGTTAACATTCACCCTGAGTCAAAAGCGAGATTTATCACTAAAAATCCCTTGTCCTCATTTTTTTTCGCCACTCTTTCTTCGTAACAGTACAGTGTCTGGAGACATTATTGTTGTGTCAGATTAGTATAGTTTCTGCGCAAGCAATCCAGAAGATTCAGCCTGAATCACTGAATAATGCAGAGAAGGCATTTTTCACGCTTATTAGACATCTCTAATTCTTGATAATCTTTGATATCTCTGCTTGTAGCTTTCTCTAGCCCCCTTTTTTATTGGGGGGGGGGCCATATTTTTCACGTACCCAATTCCCCCTATAACGACAAACTGTAACACAGCGCCAATCCGATTGAATGACCATCTGCCTTAATGCAGTCCTACGTCAACATCCTTCCCAAAGACGTAAATCTTTTCAAAGGGATATCATTTATTTCGAAAGAAATTTTAAAGTTCATTGTGATACTTTAAGCTCAAAAATACTAATAAGAATCGAAATTGTGCTCTTTGGAAGAGCCTTTTAAAATGTACTCAGTCGCAATGTAAATCGCGTTTGGGGACACAGCTTGAGTCGATGCGAATGACTCTTTAATCATTTGTATATTTAATTCAGACGAAGCAACGTCTTAAATATTATGGATGCAACTCTCTTAACAATATGTAAAATTATTGAATTTGCTTAAAAAAGTATCGCTGTAGTATAAAATTTAAGCGAGAACGTTGTGGTGTTGTTCTCTTATTCAAAAAGGAACGATTACAACATTTTTTTTTAACTTTACTAAGCTTTTAAAATTAAAAGAAGTATTATTTTTTCATTGTATAATATGGCAAAATTTTTGTGTGAAGTGAACATCACTAATCCAAATGTTATTGTCTAGATATTACTGCGATCATATATGAATAACATCTAAAAACCAATTAAGATATGGCGCATTGAAGATTGAGGGTCATTAAAGTACCTTAGCTTCCAATAGAACTTAATAGTAAAAAGTGGAACCTATTATACTAGTAAAATAAAAGGTTTTAAGGTATCCGATTATCCTAAAATACTGATTTTTTACAAAAATTGACAAATTTTGTTTATGATTTTATTTTATAGGTAATCTTATTAGCTTAATAAAAATACCAAGTTTTTTTTTTTTGTTTCCCATTCATTAGAACAAAAACTACAAGTGTTTTAGTAAAAGAAAATGTTATAACTTTGCACAAGATGTCAAACGTTAAAATGCGTTTTACTCGAAATGTGTGTTTTTTTTTTCGAAAAGCTCAAACGGGGACAGCGATGGCTCAAAAAGTTTTTAAAATAATTTGCTGAATTTTTGTGTGCATGCTTTTTATAGCAGTAGAAGTGTTTTGACCTTCAGATTTATCCATCGCTGTTTTATTTAAAAATTTACGGTCTTTTATGTGAATATAATCACTGTTTTTTTAAGCAAATTCGTAGAATCACTAAGATAAAGTGCTCTAGTTTTTGTAAAAATTAAAAAATCTCTTATCCTGAAAGTCATTTCAAACATGAATAACAAAGTAACACATCAAAATTGAAAAATTGAGAATTTGTTCTTAAAATTTTTGTACAGAACGGGCACCGTATATGTAATTTATTTTCCCTTTTTTACTAGTTTTTTCCCCATTTTAATAGCTATAATTTTTTTTCTGTTTTCAGTTTTAAGAATTTTTCCTTAGAATATGCTAAATAAATCCAAAAATAACAAAAAAATCTCCATATCTCCATTTTTTCAAAAAAAAAAAAAAAAAAATGTCGCTAGTCGGATACCTTAAGTAAAGAATTTCAATTTCTTAATCTGCATTTTTTTTTTACATACATACATTATAAGATAGGAATGTAAACTGAAATTTCACCATTATTTTTCTTATCCTCTAAGTAATACCAATCTCGAAAACATATACTTAAATCTTAGTGCTGCTAATTATGAAGTTTATTATTTTATTAGTATTATTATTAAGTATACACTATATTAAAGCAGAAAAAGTAATTTAACATAGTGGTTAATTAACACACTAATTAGCTTTTTCTTCCTTCGAGAAAAAGACTTATTTTTTTATTATTACTTTCAAGTTGAGAGTTATAGACACATGTTATCATCTTAGTTATAACTCTAAGTCAACAGCCTTGGATTTCACATTTTGCTCTGGCACAAAATTTCAGAGTGACACAAAAGTTTCAATTCAAATACAAGCGTTCATTTTATTCGACTATCTTGTTTTTGCCCATTGGGTATTTTCTCAAAATATTTGTTCTCTACTGAGAAAACAAATAAAGTTTGCTTGTTAGGGTCTGCTATACCGAGTTTAGTACATATTTGTTCGAAGTCAGAACAAATTCTTTATGTAACTCTACTACTCTTTTTTAGTTTTATTAATAGTAAAAAATTTTATATTTCTCATATTTGTGTTATAGCAGTGCTTATCAAAATTTTAATACTTGCGGCCCAATTTTCAATCATAATTTTCTTCGCCCTAATACAATAACAATGCATTGAATGCAATAATATATATATATATATATAATGTAGTTAAACGCTTAAACTACAATACTATCTTAATTATTAACCACTCAAATCATCAAGATAAATATTAAATTTTGTATATGTTATTTTCAAATAATAGATATTTTAAGTAATTCATTTTTAAGTAATATATATTTTAGGTAAATTCTATATACTTTTAAGTAATAAGAAAAGTATTATGTTGCTTTTCTTTTCTAATTTTTAAATTGAAACAGATAACAATAAAGGTGCGACGTGTATATATTTTAAGTCAGAATGTATTTCGTTTTGCTTCCTTTAAGTAAATTTTTATAATAATGTTTGGTTCTCGACTTTTTGATACGCTCGCGCCCCTCCCCCCGTCGGAAAGCTATCACACCCCCTAGTGGGGACCGCCCCACAGTTTGAGAAACACTGTGTTACAGCACACCGTCTCTTCTGCACAAAGAACACTTTTACTGAGAACCGTATTCCAAAATAAGATAACAAAGTGCACTAATAAATTATTATAGTATATGCGTATTTAAATGTACCGATACCATCTATATAGAAACTGTCAAAAATACAGCATTTAGCTTTGGTCAAAAATACTAAACTTATTTTTTCAAACATGCCTCTTTATATTAGGGATATGAGTTGATTACACACTCGGTTGAGATGCCAGTTTTTTCCTTTTATAGCTTTTCTTCTTTATTTTTATTTATTTATTTTTTGTTGAAAATGTTTTAGCAATTCTGAAAATATTAAGTGAAACAAATTTATCTATTTGAGGATTATTAAAAAAAAAAAAATCTCAAAATTAATTTAATGAATCATAAAATAAATTATAAAAATGTGCTGATTAGACCATTCGAAGTTAAATGGTCACTTTGTGATATCCTAAAACTATGTGAAAGCTAATAAGAGAAACAATGTTACAGTAATTGATGACAAAGTGATACCTTAGAAGTAATATTTCTCTTCATTCACATGTCAATATCCGCTGAAAAAAAAATTGAGAACTGAAAGTATTCATTCATTGGTTACTGAGATTTCCAAATGAATTTTTTTTTGACAGGATATAATTCTATCTGAATCGCCATTTTTTTAAGTAAGGACTTTGAGTCACATTTGTTGTTGTTGTTACTTATGCCACCTGATCGACAGTAAAATCAAATCAAGGTCCACGGAATTAAGGCTAAGGGCTTGAATTTTACGCTTGTCGTTAGCCTTATCTTTGAGCATCATGCTGGTGACATAGTATGAGTTTACTCAATTTAACCCCAATTTTGAATAAGACCACCGTGGAGGAGGTCAGAGGCCTCCCGCCTCTCTTCCTCTTCTACCAACCTCACGAGAGGACTTGTGGTTCGATGGCTATTTAGAGTATCCTCACGCTGCAATGGCACTTTACATTTACAAACATTCACGCCTTCCCTGTGATTTGAACCCAGGCTCTACAGCACCGCAGTCAACGACACTAACTACTATACCGGATGGGCGTCTGTGTCACATTTAAAAATATTCTGCACTACTGTCAAACATTTTTTTCCGAAATTTATTATTGTTATTTCATCGTTAAATTTCATTTTATTTTCAAAAGTATCTATTGAAATATATCACTTTATTAAAAGTGATTGTAAAAAATACAAATAAATTGTTAAATTTTATTTAAAGTATTACCTTGTACAGGAGGAAATTATTTATTGTGTGAAAATAACATTTTTAAAGCCTAATAGTTCATATTATTAGTAAATCATTGACCAAAGACAGTTTTGTCCAAACAAGCTTTAAATCGGGCAGAATGTTCTTGAATTATAAATTATGAAATGGTGTTTACTTCATTGATAAAAATTTGGTGTTTACGATATGAGAAAAATTAAATTTTCTATATTTTTATTGTATTAATTGATTAACTCTTATACATTATACTTTTATTTGTAAAGAGTTAATGCTTTTCCAAAGATCTTCAATTATGAATTTAATTACACTTTTACATTAAATCTTTAGAATAGATTACATGTATTATGCTTAGAATGTTCTAATATTTGCGATATGCAAAAAAAAAAAAAAAAAAAAAAAAAAAATATTATAATATAATTGAAAAGAATAAAACTGCTTCTTATAACACTGCGAAATTTTTGGCTGAGTGCTTAAAACCAGCTCTTTTTTAAACAAAAATTATCTACAAATGTATTATTAACTTTTCACGTAAAGAATTTTACCACGGGAAAAATTACTTGTGATTCGTTCTCTTTTAAGGTGCATAAAAATTAATCATGAATTTGAACAAAAAATTCTACATTTCTGCAACGTACCATTTTTTTCAGTTCAAAAGAACTCCAAAAATATTAAAGAATTATTATATTAACCATTAACAAAATGTGACTTTTCTACTAAATCAACTTTTAAGTCATTTTAATATAAAAGCAACAAATAGCATCTTTTGTACCATTACACACAGATGATAAATGAAAAGAAAACAGCACAGTGCTTCTCAAACATTCAATATTTGCGGCTCAATTTTCAATCATAATTTTCATCTTACCCCCCCCCCTCATACGGTAACATTATATTCAATTCAATAGTGATGTATTTATTCTAATTATATAATAAGACTTTAATTTCAAAACACACAAATTATCAATATAAATATCAAATTTTGCATATAATTTTGTATGTGACAAGCCCATGAGGTCACTCGTAGTTATTACGTTAACTTTATTTTAACTTAGTATTGATGAATTAATGATCAAATACATTGTGCATTACTGACACATTTATAAGTATGTTATATCAGTATATACGTATATAAATACGTATATAAGTATGTTATATACGTATTTTATTTTTTATTATTTCAGAATGTATTTTGTTTTGCTTGCTTGCTTTCAGTAAATTAACATTTCTTTCTTTTTTTTTGAATAATCTTCTATTTTCAACTTTTCGATATGCTCACACCCCCTGGTAAGATTATCACCCACCCCCCACCACGGGGGGTGCCCCACAGTTTTAAAAGCACTGTCTTAAACTAAATTATTTATTGTTAAGGGCTCAACAAAAGCTGATAATATTTTTATCATAAACGAAAATAAAAATGTACATATTCTATAAGTAAACTTTTGAAGAAGAGTTTTTATAATTTTGCTTGCATTAATAATGAAAGAAGTTTATTATTACATGATTTTTTTCCCTTATTAAAATTCTCAGTTTTAAGTTTTATAGTTTTTAAGAGTACATTTCAGAACATGATAAATTTACTTTTTCAATTATTTCTTTATTTTCTTAGATTTATTGTGAGCATTTGCCAGTTTAAAAACATCCAATAAACTACTTCAATTTAATCATTTTCACTATACTTCATGAAAGTTATTAAATTAATGATATATACTTATTTTTAATTCATAATAAAATTTATCTATTTATTTTTTCCATTTAAAGTTCATTAGCCTTTGTAAGCTGAATGTTCATAAATTCTAACTTCGTGGAAAAGGAACATTAAAATTTCCATAAATAAATTGAAAATTTCGATGTATAATTAATGCTTTTATCATGTTGATAAAAATTTAAGGGGAAATGGTACGATTTACGCAAAAATTTTTAATTTAAGGATTTTTAATATTTTTTTGGTTGCTTCTTATGTATGTATACTATGTTAAAACATATTTTGTGCTCAAAATTTCATAAAAAGCTAGCCATGTAATTTTTTAAGGAAAAAACTTGAAATTTTTGAAGTGATTTTAAAATGCTACTCCCCTTACAAAAATTGACGTACATGCATGAAATTTGATTTGCAAGTACGTCAAACTATGTATAATAAAACTTGGTATGGGCTTTGCATTAACGTGATTGGTATTCTTACAATACTTCTTTTTATGAATGTTTATTGAAAATTCCTTAAAAAATGTATAAATTCTGAGTTTAATTATTTTAAAAAAATAAATATTGCTTTGATTCAAAAATGCATACCAACTTCTGTTACATGTACTATTGGGAATAGGTAAAAAAAATTTCAAAGCATTAGGCGCAATAGAAAAAAAGCCTTAGCAATTTACATGAAGACAAAATAGTTATTTTATCTTTCTGAGATACGGCAGTTTTTAAAGTTTAAATTTGCCATAGGGATGTGAATAAAAACGAACGTCAAAGCTATCATAATTCTGCGTTTTTTAAGTTTAGAGCTTTAAAATTTTGTGAGGATATAGAAAAGTATATAAAGAAAAATTTAGGCTAAAAAAATTAAATTTTTTTGGACCAATTTTGGTCAATTGAATCGTACTGTGTCCTCTTAATACAATAGGTAAATAAAACAAAATTCATGCAGAATTGCATTACATCTCTATCAAATATTTCTTTTATAAAGGACTGTATTTAATAAATAAATCCATAAAATTTAAATTTCATTTTAATTAAAGGATTTAAGAAAGCTTTGTTTGTACCTTCTTAAAATCTTATCTTGAGCCGAGCAAGAATGTACTTTATTCTTCTTCAATCTCAAAGGAGCTACTAATCTAAACTAAAATCTGACTACCCTTTACTACCCTGGAGCTTCGAAAAAGAAAAGCAAGACGTAACTATGTAAAATGAAATTCAGTTTCTTTGAAACTTCTTCATTCTTCTCTAACAAAGCCATTTAGTCTCAAAGGCAACTTAATTTCCTGCCTTTTCTGAAGAAACACAAAACTATCTCTCTTTCTCATTTATATGTTATTTATTTATAGGTATATTTATATAGAAAAGGAAGAAAGAGGTTTTTAGCTAGAAAAAGTAACATAAATCTATTTAAATTCGTTCCACAAACAGAAGTATAAAAAGGAACTTTTAAGCAGCTCTAAATCAGTAAAGCGAAGGAAAATATGTTTTATTTGATACGATAAGAAAGAAATGTTAGGAATTACACAATTCATAATTCTTACACCATTAGTGGTGTCTGTAAACGTGCATAAATGTAAAAATAATACATGAAAAATCTATTATAAATACATTTGTTCTTAAGGAAAAAAATGGTTAATTTCCTTTAAAGAACCAAAATATTTTTTTTAAAAGATTGATTACCAATAAGTTTTAGTTCAAGCCCTGTATATTGTTTCATTGGAGAAAATCATTCATAAACCATAGAATTTTCAACTGAAAAAAAAATAGTTTTATTCTTATCTATATCCATTACTTAGATTGATTTTTATAGCATTTATGGTATAGTGCAGCGCATAGCTATAGGAGAAAAAACAACAGATTAAAGTTATAGTGAAAAATAACAATACAGGAAGCATCTTTACTTATTTTGATAAGAATTAATCTTAAAATAAAGTTAAAAGAGCATTAGTATGATAAGAAAAAGAGTAATACAATAATATTTGCTTATGAAATCAATATATTTTTGCTATCTCTCTTTTCTTTTGCAATTTTTGATCTAACACTCAAATGCTTAAAAATGATTCTTGAGATGCATTTAGAAATACAATTTCACATATATAAAACTTTTTTAAATGGTGTCTCTATGTAAAATTTACATATGACTAGAAATATTAGTTTTGTTTTTTATCATAATTTTAATTTATACGTTTTATTTACATAAGAAAACAAATATTCTTAATAATAATAGCTTGGTTAGAGAAATAATGCAATTTAAAATATTCTATTCTAGTACACCGAAGTTCCTGATTAGTAAGTAACAATAAGAAATATCGTTTAGCTTAACGATAAAAATAGCTTTTTCAGAGCTGAAGAAGGAAAATTGTTCTCAAAAATTTTAGTATTGCATTCAAACTCATTTAAAGTTTCCTAGAATATTGCTTGTAGATTTAGCTCCTAACTTTTAACACACTTTGTAATTGGATAATTCATTATGAGTTCGTAATTCATTATAAAAAATTTTAGGAATGCGAATTCAAAGAAGTACAATTAAAATAAATTTGGTGCCTTTATGCTCATGATTTCTGTTTTAAATCATTGTAGCCATATATCATTTTACCTAAAATGTTCTTTTATTTTATTTGAAATAATATTTAACACTATCCAGAAGCTAAGCATGGGTGAAAATATTTCCATAAGTTGGTAATCTCTGTTCTTTACATAATAAGTAACCTAAATAAATTATTCAATAAATAATTTTGAAAAAAATAGTAAATATGTAATTAGGGCTTACTCCAGACTCAATTTGCAAAACTCTCCTTCCATTTCATTGATTTAAGAATTTAACTCCATCTACATTGAAAATATACAATCTCACTTTTTTGTCATCTAAAGCTCATGTTTTAATATTTTCCTTCAAATAAATATATGCTAATAAGTTTCAATAACACTCAAAAACTGTGATATTTTTAATTAGAGTTGTACTAGAACTAAAGAAGAATCATTGGAAAAAATAAGAAACTCATAATTACTAATCTTGCTCAAGTGAGAAAATATCTTTACAAGCAACCATCTGCAGAACAGAATTTTAATAATTCTATTTTGAATACTGGACTTCTGCTTCTTACGTAAATAATTGTACATTTTTTTTTAACTGAATAATGTACAGTAATGTTTAACTCTTTTGAGATTTAAAGCTTTAATTTAACTACTTGTTTTCATTTTAAAAATATTTTTAAGAAGTATTTTTATTATTTTTGCAGATTAATTACTTTTCATTTAGTAAAAATTATTTTGCTTTAATAAATGAAAAAAAAACCCAAATTGATATTTCTTAACATGCAGCAAAATAAACTGCAATCAATTATAATACATTGACTTTTTTCTTCCAATTAGTTCTTCTTTGCAACATATTCATATTTTTTTTATCGTATGCTTTCAACCATTTTTTTTAAGGTCTAGATTTAAGTTATTTCGAGATTAAATTTCTGCAAAACTTACAATTTAAGAAATAGAATTGCCTTTTCAAAACATGCATCAAATACACATTCCCGATAAAAAAAACATATAACAGATGGTAATTAAGAAACCATTTTATTTATTTGAAATAATTAAAAACATTTGTGTTTGCTGATATTTTTAAAAAATCCATAAAATTAATTGTTTTGATTGTTTTAGATATCCATTAAAAATTCCGAATAATATCTACTTTTAAAGAGGTTTATATCAATTCAAACATCTTTTCATTCTCATTATGTATATTTCATGGAAGGGGGAAAAGTAGTCGTAAAAGAAATAATTTTATTGTATGAATGGGATACATATTTCTTTTGCAATTAAGTTTAACCCAAATATAGAAAACAATTACTTATATATACGAAAAAATAAAATAATTTGAATCGAGGGTTAATTTATTAAAAGCAGAATAAATAGAATTGAAACGAGTTTATTTTCTATTTAAAGATAACTTTAAAAAAATATTTTAAGTGTGTGTATTGCAAAAACACTTTCCCTAATGAAACGCTTATAAAAATAATTTTAAGTCTTTTTTGAAAGTATGGTCATTTCGATTTTGGTACAGTTTTCTTTTTTTCTTTTAATTTAAATTTTACTGGTTGATCCTTAAGGTATCGGACAACTTGTGACTTTTTTTTTTAAAAAAATGGAGCTATGGGATGTTTTTGTGATTTTTAGATTTATTTAGTATATTTTAAGGGAAAAAATCTAAAATCGAAAACAGAAAAAAAATTTATAGCTATTAAAATGGGAAAAAAATCTGGTGAAAATGTACAAAAAATTACATAAACAGGGCCCATTCTGTACAAATATTTTATGCACAAATCCTCAATTATTCAACTTTGAAGTGTTTCTTTGTTATTCATGTTTGAAATGACCTTCAGTATAAGAGATATTTTAATTTTTACAAAAGCTAGAGCACTTTATCTTAGTGACTATATGAAATTGCCTGAAAAAACTGTGATTATACTCACATAAAGGAATGTAAATTTTGAAATAAAACAGTTATTGATAAATCTGAATGTCAAAACACTTCTACTCTTATATAAAACATACACAAAAAAATTCAGCAAATTTTTTTCAAGACTTTTTGAGCAATCGCTGTCCCCGTTTGAAATTTTCCAAAAAAAAAACACATTTCGAGTAAAATGCATTTTTAAGTTTGGCATCTTGTATAAAGTTATGGCGTCTGCTTTTACTAAAAGACGTGTAGTTTTTGTTCTAGTGAATGGAAAATAAAACACTTGGTATTTTTATTAAGCTAATAAGATGACATATAAAATAAAATCATTAAACAAATTTGTGAATTTTGATAAAAATCATAATTTTAGGGTAGTCGGATACCTTAAACAAAAAGGCCTGCGGTATAATTTTATTAACGATAAGCGATTAAAGAACACAGGACTTGAACATCTGCTCATGCACCTCAGTGCTCAAAGTCAGGGAAACTAAGATTGGTACAGTAGGTTTTAGCCCTCATGGGCTATTGCGCAACTGAGTTTAGTTTAAGTTTATTAACAATTATATGAAATTGACTTGTTAATAATGTTGTGTATTAAATAAACAATATCTAACATGCTGAAAAAATGATGCATTTATGTATATTATGTTACAAAATTGGTCAAAAGGTACATATCATAAGTCATTCTTATTTTTTTTAAATACGTTTAGAACATATTATATTGTAAGAAATTCGAGATTTGATTTTAAATATTTTATAAACTGCATGCAGTTATTTTTTCCGCAGCCACAAACATATGTTTAAATTTTAATCAGCCTTCAGAAGTTAGAAATATTTAATTAAATTTACAGTTTTTAATTAAATTCCTTTTATTAAAATAATTTTTTTCTTAAAATCATGTATTTTTTGTTACATATAGTTTCTTTCTTTTTTTCTTTTTTATTCGTGCTGTTATGTCAAAAATAATTAAATTTAAGTGATATCTTAAGTGATTTTTTTTTTCTCAAGCAAACTAATAAGACATTTTCGTAACTTTAATGAGTGAAGTAATTCTAACTACTATTGTGGTGAAATATATAAGATACATGATAATATTTTTCTAGATAATTGTGTTCAAAAACTCCTTATAAAATAAGTAAATAGAATATACTCATTAATTCTCTTGTGACTAAAATCCTTCTGCTCTTTGAAATAAAATATTTATTCCCTTAGCACTGTAAGAATAATTCTCGTTATTTGAGGTCTGAATGAATTTATAAATTGTCAGCGAATAATAAGACGTAAAAATTCTGTCCCCATTAACTTGTGGCACTGTTTACAAGGAACGAAAAACGAAAGAACTCATATATGTCTGGCATTAGGGAGTTCTTCAACTTAGAGTCATCAAGTCCCGCAATGTAAATTGCTTGGAAAAAACATAAAAAAAGAAATCTCATTGCTGCTCTCCATGTTCCACTTCATCACATTTTCCTGTTTTTTTTCCTGTTTTTTTCCTCCCATGAAACTGATTTTATACTTTTACTTACTTTTATTCGTTTCTATCCGTCAAACGTTTTCTACTTAATTTCCTTTCATGCAATTTGAATGTTTTTGCGACATTTTTTTTTATGAAGTTAAATCCTGTCAAAAGTTTTTTCCTTACTTTTTCTATCCACTTTATACTTTTTTCCTCCGGAAATGTACAATAAGTAAAACAAAAGGATCACAGTTGGTTCTGTCTTTTACATAAGCTGGAATCTGTGTTTCCATGTTGAAGAAAAACGTTGTTTTCATCTGTTTTATTTTTTGCTTGCGTTTTTTCAGTTAAAAAAAATTGCATTAGCATGTTTTGCATAATACTTTTTTTGTTTTTGTTTTTTGGTACACGTTATTTCAAAAATAATATTTGAGATGAACTGATTGAATTCAAGAGGCAAAGTATGATAAACCTTGAATTATTCATATACTTCTTTTTATGAAACTACAGATTTTATAACTTTTTTATATTGTTAATGAAACAAAGTGTAAAATTTTTCTTTACTGATTGTTAAATTATTTTGTTTCTTCTATTGAGATTATTGTATGCAATAAGTTATCTTTTTTATATGTATTGGTAAATGTAAAAAAGAAAAAATACTTATCTTTATGACTTACAAATATAGTAGGATACTTAATAATTTTCTAAAATTATTGATGATTATTAAAATTCAGGATATTGTTTAGGAAATCTTGAGGAAGTTAGAATACCTTTAGTCAACCTTTTATCAGATTATTCATTTCTCCTTCATGAAAGTGGTGATCAGTTTCATTTATGGGTAGTAGTGCATCCGCTTAGAAAGCATTCGAATTTTTAGCATTACAGGACTCTTGAATTTGTTCTATGGACTTTTGGTATTGTCATTACAGCGGTGTTTCTCAAACTTTCAATACTTACGGCCCAATATTCAATCATAATTTTCTCCGCGCCCCCCTTCATATAATAACAATGCATTGAATTCAATAATACTATAGTTTGACGCTAAAGCTACAATACTACTTTAACCTCTAAAGTACCGCCGGCGTATATAAACGTATATAAACCGGCGTATATTCGTACTCTTAGCCAAAACCTTAATTACCCCGGACGTATATATACTTCTTTCCTAAGTACGAGCTTTTCTGTGCACTATCATCCATAAAATTATTCCGAAGGCTTTGGAATGCATTAAAGGACTTTGACATTTTTGCGAAGGATTTACTTCAGAAGATTTGCCTATTTACTCCTTTTCTCACTCCCCATACATCACATACACGCGCTTACGTGGAAAACGATGGCATTGGGGAGCGAATAGAGTAACTTTTAATGGGCAGTTAAGTGATTAATTATAAAGCGTACGAATTATCAACTTGAGTGTTAATTTTTGTGCATCATTTTATAAACGACAAGCCCATGGAGTTATTGGTAATTATTAAGCTTGTTCTTAACTTACTATATTTAAATTACATATCAAATACATTGTGCAGTACTGATAATTTATAAGTGTATTGTATTAGCGTAAATGTGTATTTTTTTACTATGTCAGAATGTATTTTGTTTGTTTACGTTTAGTAAATTAATATTTTTTTAGGAATAATTTTTTGTTTTCGAGTTTTCAATATACTTGACCACCCCTCGGAGAGTTATCACGCCCCATTGGGGGGCGCGCCCTACAGTTTGAGAAACGCTGCATTACAGAACCAAGTTTTCATTTTTATGTTAAGAACAATTCCAGAAAATTTGATACCCAAAAGGGTATTGTTCTTCTTCACCCTTGGAATGGCAACATGGTTTAGAGGTCATGTAAGGCCTCCAAGACGAATCTTCACTCAGGTGGTATGAACTTCTCTCTGCCGATCTTCCTGCCTCGATCTCAACTACTATCATAGACTTATTTCTAGTTGTAATGGTGGTTACTTATTTGTTCATGATATGATTAAAGGTTTCACCTGCAATTAAGTTGTTGCAGTGTCTGCGCAAGCAGTGCCCATGACTCCATTGATAGTCACTTCGAAGGTCGTCGACTGTTTTGAGGACTAGACGCTGATTGAAGAATAACACTGCAGAGAGTACCGTGAATTTTCTCGTCTTTTCAATTTCAAGAAAGGCACTTAGAGCTAATGACACATGGCGTGTCACACCCATAGCATACAACTTCAGAGGTTTCTGCTTTTTATCCTTATCACCTCTTTGGAAATGCGGTTTACTTTTTTGAGGTGGTTGCTTCGGAGGAGACATTTTCTTTTGATGAATTGATGGTATGGATTTCTTCATACCACACAATGGACATTTTAATACACATCAAGCTTTTCAACTAGATTAATTAATCCATTATGACTGAATGTTAATTAAATGTTCTTCAACCTGGAGAGATACTTCCTTTTTAATCTGATCAGCAACGATAAGATGTTTCAGGTTCTCAAAATCATAGACATCAAGTTCCTCAGGCCAACCTTAAACAAAGCCAGAAATGCAGAAGAAGTAGTATGTCATGTTTTATCTGGGTCCTGCTTATGTTGAAAGAAGAGCTGACGGAATTTGTCTCCTGTAAATTTGAAGCTTTGTAGTAGTATTCTCTTAACCTGCTTATAATCTTTTGTTTCTTCAGGTTCTTGGACGATGAGAGATGTAATATGACATAGCATGGTGCCAATAAATTAAGAAATACATGAGGACTCTGGCAGTTTCATGAATTTAGCTAGTCGCTCGAAAATATTAAAAAGATTGATAATTATTTTTTATAGGATCAAATTTTGGCAGCAGAATACTGAAAATATTTAAATCGAACTTATGTGGCTGGTTACTTTATTGTGCATTTTCAACTATTGTTTTGGTATTTATGGTATATAAACGCTGGAACTCAAGCTGTAGTTGAAGTTTGGATAGTTCATAATGTTGTTGTTTCACAAATTTTATTAATCAGCCAAAACCTTTTTTTTCACAAATTTTCTGCCTCTAACAATGCTGTGGCTCTCCGTTTTTCCGCAATAACATGTAACATTCCTTTAACTAAAACTTCGTCACAGTTCTCGGATTTACTCTGAAAAGCTTGATCAGATGAATCACTCTTTAAAGTTCTCCCCCACTACCAAACAAATGTCTTCCACTAACTTTTTTAAATCTTCTTTTCGAGCACTTCCTAAAAATGCCATTGCAGTTTTCATGAAGATTTCAGTGGGTTTGATATATTCCTTGTAAAATGTCTTAAAATACTAAACACAACTTTTCTGCTTTTATAAACACTTTTTTTCTATATTTTAGAGTTGGTAAATTTAGAACAAATTTTTGTAATATCTTAAGCCATTTTACACATAAAACTGTAACGAACCACTCTCTCCAAGAATAAGCCTTTCTTCCAGTGTCTTCTTACAAATCCTCTTTGTTTTCAATTTATGCAAGTTTCTAAGTCGTATTCAATAAAAAATAAACAAAACAGTTCAGTGAAAATTGCATCCTAATTCCTTCTTTCTACATTCGTTCATTTTCAAATTAGATTCAATTAACTGATTGTACCTTAATTTTCATAGGCAAGTTTATATTGACTCATATGGAATTTTTATCCGAAACTCATGCGATGAAAATAAAAAACAATAATATGCCATGGTAAATCTTAAATTTCTATAAATAAGTTTGAATATCATCTTTTTTATAGTTATTCATAAAGAAGTGTGTTTCCATCATAAAAAAGGCTTAATGTTTATATGCCATTAAATAAATGAAAATAGTTCGCTGATTAATGTAAGAATAAATTAATTCTGAATGAGATACCTCATTTTTTTAAAAATATTAGGAGGAAATATATCTGCTACAGGGGAAGAATTACATCAATTCCGGTAATAAAACGGTTCTTAATTTCTTCTATATATGACCCAATAGTTATAAAATATTTATTGCAATGAAATACGAACAATAATTGTTAGCCCCCAAATGATGATTTGGAAAGGGATAAAAAACTAGTTATCTCATTTAACGTAGACAGGGTGATTTGTCTTTCCTTCCTTTTTTTCAGTTATTAAAGCAAACGGAACCATGAATGTCTCACCATCTTGGTAGATTTAGAAAAGAATCTATTTTTTCTTTGCTAAATGTACGGATAAATCATTGTTGGATATATGATAGTCATTCTATTTTTTTTTCTTCTCAAAGACCGGAATGTTTGCTACCTTTTTTTCTACCATGGGGCTTTATGCTATGGTTCCTTTTTTAACCATTAAATGCAATTGTTGCTCATAAATATTCAGTAATTGCACAAATTATTCTCAAATTTATTTACTTTATAGATTTTAATTCTATACGAATCAAATTGTCAGAATAATTAATAATTTCATATTAAAAAATGTTTAAAATATTTTTAATGGATAGTTAAGCTCTACTGTTAAATAAGCATTTTGCATTAATTTAAACAGAATGCTGAATATTGTTTTGATTTATATTGCACATTAAATTTTAATTTTTTAATAAATTTATTTTGATTTGTGTCAGATACACAAACATAGTATTTTTTTTTATTTTACTTTCAGTTAAATTTGCTCAATAAATATCTTTTAATATATTTTATTGATACAAAATATAGCCTGCATGTTCTGAGCATTATAATTTCAACAAATATATAATACTGAAGAATAAATGATATCATTGAATCAGAAAGAAAATCACACACTTTTCTTGATTATTTCTTTAAACTATCTGAAGCTAATGGTATATGTAGTAGAACACAAAAAAATTTGATTAAATTAGTGTATCATTTACGAAGGATATATCAAAAGTTTCTGTTAAATGAATTTGGAAAATCTTTCCAAATTGACATCAACTTTCCCCCCTTTTCTTTTACCAATCATACTTACTACTTAAAACAAATAGTCTATTATTTTTTGCTATAAATGGCTACTTAAAAGGGTAAAAGCAGTAAAATATTTTTAAAATGGTATGTAGTAAGGTTTGAAGATTATTTTGAAAGCTAAAAAAAGCAAAAACAAAAGTGGAGAAAAACATAGAAAAAGAGCAGATAATTTACATTTCAAGAGCATTTAAAATATGCTACCTAGTGTTAAATAGCTTTATTCCACGATATTTCTAAGAACAAATAGAGTAAATAATTCAGAAGTATTATCAAAAAAAAAATGTTCACTTATCTTTTTGTTGCCCTTCGTTTTTAAATGATTTATGTTCAAGTATATAGAATTGTTCTGAATTGTTCAAGTATTTGCCTTCAATATTACATTCTGTTTCCTTGAAAAGTGGGCAATAAAAGCATCGCAAATTTCGTTCATAGTTTCAAATTAAACATCAAAGTATGTTGCGCAATCCTTGACATTTATAAGCCAATTCTTTCTTTTTCAGATTCAGATGGTTATGTTAATCTAGGTGCTACGGTCACGACATAAGTTTTAATATTGTGGAGTCACGGGCTCTAGTAATGAAGCAGCTGAAGACCCGTTGTGTAGAGGTGCTCATGCATGTTAACACATTCATGCCCCAACATCCCCCCAATGGCTTGGTGCGGAATCTAAGAGAGGGATTCAGGTGTTGTTATGGTCACTTGACCGAAGCTCAAAATTCTGAGTTTCGTCATCAATATCCCTATTGTTGCTTTAGAATATAATGCTAATGAAATTCAAATTAACAATCAGTTTTAAAGTCAAAACATTTTATTCTTGCATTTTCTGTTAAAAATATATTTTAGTGTATTAAAAATCAATGCGTGCTTTGTCAAAAGATAGAAAAAAAAATTTAACTCAAATTTCTTAATCGAAAACTACTTTAATGAATTTATTTAGTAATCTATTATTGTAGCATATATTCTACACTAGACTATTATGTTAAATAGTACTTGAGAAAATTTTGTTTTGTTCAAAAGATTTACATCAATGTACAATTATGATCGAAATTAAACTGACGAACAAAAAATTCAATTAATTAATTGTACATAATATTCAGAGCTGACTTCCGAAACTCTACAGAAAATTTGAAAGTAATTTGTTTAACTTACTCCATAATATATAAAGTTGTATTTAAAATCATTAAATAATTAATCAATCATCCATAGAAAAAAGTCGGTATAAAAATGAAAATCAATTATATATATATATATACATTATATACATGTGTGTATGTGTATGTATGTGTATGTGTGTGTGTTTACTGGCCTCAAAACATTGTTCAAACTTGCATTCTTAATTCCTAAGGCTAAGAATTTGCTATTGTGACTTCTTATTTCTTACTATATTGTGTCTGGTTATACTTCTATTTAGGCTTCTTTACGATTATAGCTAATTTGTAGTTGTATATTACTGTTGTTGATTATATATAATTCCTTAGTACTCCATACGACATAATTCTGATCTATAACTAGAAATCATATTTTTTAGATAGATTTGTGATAACTTAAGGAAAGCATAACAGTCTATTACGGATAATTAAGTTTAAACCTTTTTAATACACTTTGAGTTGCCTATTCAGCTTATCTAAGTTTATGATGATTAAATAACAAATGTCACAAATAAAATATACAAATCTATTAGAAAATTAATTACTTAGAATGATTATGCAGAAAATTTCTCATAATCATATGTTTTGTTTATTGCCATCTGGACAGGGAAATTTAACTTAATATAATTTAATTTTTCTTCCTACGCAAGAAGTTTTGTAAAGGAAATAAATTCCTCTATTTATTTCTTTTAGATATTTAGTGAAAGTGAATAATTAATTGTTTTGCTGTTCATATCTTCAAATTTGCACAACTTCAAAATTAAATCTTGCAATACAATTGCGACTTTCTCAAGATTTAATTTTTTAGATAAAACTTATATTATATCGATAGTACTCTTACCTTTAATTCAAAAAGGCATTGCTCCCAAACATCAATTTGATTAATAAATTAAGTAAAAAATAGTTTTATCTCTTTGGAAAAGAGAAAATATTGGTATAGTGTTTGCACATAAATCTTTTTTATTAGAGATTACATTTTAAACCTACGCATAGAAATAAAATTCAATCGCAGAAATCTAATCTTCGATCTTTTCAAAAATTTTTAACCAAGTTGATTCCTAATTTAATATTTGTTTAAAAAAAATAGGAAAATAGCAAAAACCGATGTCTTAATGATACCTCCCTTTCCGTAAAAATGCTTTTCATATATAGAATTAATTATATTATTTTACATAAATTTCGGGGGAAATTCCTGTATGTATGATTAAAAGAAAAAAGAATATAAATTTTACAAATTTTCTTTGATTTACTGCTTTAAAAAACAAATTCTGCAACGTCTGGAAAATTTAACTGTTAATTAAGAAAAAAAAATATTTGTTTAAAATTGCGTGTATGATGGTAGAGAGTTGTAGCTTTTAGATAAATTTTTTTTTCAATGTTTTATTGTGGAAGTTCACTCTAAAAATCTGCATTCTATCATTTTATCATTATTGATAAATTATTTCTCAGCAAAGAATTTTTACAAATTAATTTCATCCAAAAGAGCTTTTGAAGGAGCTAAGGTTAATCGATCGTAAAGAATAAGAAAAGTCTCCGAATTAATTTATTTCAAGTAACTGCTGGATACACATTTATTTCATATGCTGTTGGTTTCAAGTAGGAGAAAAAAGAGCAACATATACGCAATACTCAGAAGCAGGATAAGCTTCTTATCTTTCTTTTCATTACCTCCGGAAGGAGAGCAAACAGGATAAGTAAACGGAATAAGATGTAAGGGATTATTCGGAATAGTTTCTAGCGCGTTAATTTCGTTTACCATAGACTCAACAGACTTTTGGTCTTCGGTGAGAAGCCCTGGAAATTTTCTAAATAGATTTAAAGCCTTCATTAATGCTCGACATTTCAACCTCAACAATAAGTTTAAGCAATTATGTTGTAAATGTAAGCTCACGGTAAACTGACTTATTTTAAAATTCATTAGTTGCAATTGAATTAAGAGATTAAATAGATCATTAGATAAATATAAGGATCTCCAGAGCATTTTTGGTATTTTTTATAAATATGAAATTCATTAATTTCCGTTACATGTTTATATGTAAATTGAAAGATAATAAAATGTGAATTGAAATGTGTAATAAAATACTAAGGACATTGCATATAAATGTGTCAAATTAAATCTATTTTTTTGAATCATGATTGGAAAAAAACCCCATCAGAATTCAATTATTTGTTATTTCTTATGTAAAAATCTATAATGTTTTGATGCTACGCAAAACAGACAAAATTATTAGTTATTAAACATGGTTACTAATAATTTTTTTGATATAAAATTGTGTTTAATTAATTTTAACTTCTTTTCCTGAAACCTAACAGAACATTTCATTATAGAATAATTTATCAGTTTGACGAAATTTTTAATTCACTTCAGAAAAAACATGGATCGGCTTCTATACGTATTTTAAACTTCATCTCGTACATGGCCTATTTCGTGACTGCATTATAAATTTTAAATAACCTTTTGAAAAAAAATTAATACAATTCATAAATGCATTATATTCTTCTATAAGAGATAATTAAATTAGGTTTTTGCAATTTTAGTCCATGATACAAATTCAGCACGCATGAGAAAAACAAAAAATGGGTTCTTTTTTTTCTGTAAAGGAAAAAAAATGTGTGCTAAATAAAGGTTAAAGACACTTAAAAAATTGGAGCTTACCTAGACAGTGAATATTTGAACTAAGAAATTCGTGTGACAACAAACCCTCTTCTTCCTTTACCTGGGTAAAAGGAATAAAGATTTCTTGAGATAGAGTAACAAAACAGGGGGAAAAGAACATGACCATTTATTAATTAGAAAGTTACAGGATTAGCTTGATTGAGCCACTGTGAAGATGAAAATAATTGAAAGAAAACATAAAATGCTAAAAATATCAGATTAGAGAAAATATTGATGTAGAAAAGAAGAAGTTGGTGTGCGGCAACTTAAAACACAATTATTGCTTATCTTAGTGAAAAAAGGGAATGTTAATTCATTGTACCTGTGGGGGAGTATCATGAGTGTAGGAGTGTAACGCCCACATATGGTTTTGTAAAATTTGCTTTGGATTTGATCGGAAGAAAGTGTAAATATCTGTGATTATCTGTACTGATCAATTATGATGAATAAAATAATATAATAAATAGTCTGTGGTTCTAAAATAAAATAGTTTAATACAACAAAAGCACTATTTTCTCAACAGAACTAAGCCATCTAAATACTTTATTCCCAAGATAAATAATCATTAAGCAATTTCCTCACACTTAACTCTCAGCTATGCGCGCTTCAAGAAGTTCCATCCATAGGCGTGTGTTCTCTCTCAAATGAAACACTTCATACTTACGTTTGAAGATGATTTAATCATTTTGATGGTGAGGGTTTACAATAAAACTTAATGTTATGCCTAAGAAACTGACATACGGTGTAGTGTTTGTTACTGAAACTCTCGATTTTCATATCTATAGCATTTTTCTTATCTAACACAATATTAGATAGTTACTGAAGTAACAGGGGTAATAGATAGAAGTGCTTTTCTACCTGTATCACCAAAGAATTCATTGAACATTAGAGGAAAAAAAATAATGCTAAGCAAAGTGGCTGTGATATGTTATAAGAGTGAAAAGGGAAAAACAGGAATATGGCCCAAAAAGGTAAAAAGAAGTAGGTTCAAATAGGAATTCGTGTATTGAAAAATTAAAAAAAAAAGAAAAAAAAAACTTATAAATATTTAAACCATTTTAGTTAGGCATCGCGATGAACAAAACTGATTACGTCTATGAACATGTAACATACATTTTACTTAATACTGAAAGCATTTTTATTATTAAATGATTTTGGAACACACACAAATGTGACTCTATTAGATACATGTGTTTGAACGAGGCACATAAATATTACTGTCAAGGCGTCTTTGCAGATGACGTCATCGTGCGGCATCTATCTGATGCACGTCAAATTCCAGCAAAAAATCATTTAAGGGGGATTGCCAAATGCACTGACATGGTTAGGGTACTTTTGCACAATGAAATCGCATTATTCAGGCGTAAAACTTTTGTTGAGAAGGTAAATTACTCATATAAATCCGCCTTGAAAGGTAGAAATGTCAGAAATAGTCTAGAAAATTTTAAAATTATGAAAAATACATATATTCTTGCTTCCAGAATTTTCTGACGCCATATTTGTCAAGCTTTATTAAAAAATCTGCAGATGGCCTCATGTGTATCCAATCTACGTACAAAATTTTTAAAACGTTACTTTAGAATAAAATTACCACATAAACTTCTTAAATACACATTAATAATACTATATTTTATGAAAAAAATATTTTGCTACACGAATAATGACTTTAATCACTTCAGAAACACTAATTCTGCTTTTTTTTCATGAAAAAGGGGATGGGGGTTAAAAATAAAGTAACCCTAGAACTACGTCAAGAAACCACTCCCCATGACATCCTTTGAAAAAGGCAACGGTCAAGTGACCTTGAGATCAGCTGACTGTTAGTCTTTGCTTAAATTTTAGAATGACCGGTAGAAAGGGAATCATTTGAACAGGACAGCTATGGGGGGAGGGGGACTCTATTTTTAGCACTGATAGTGGGGTGACTCTGGGGAACAATGGTCTTCAAACTTTTCTACTCACAGAGCTTCAAGAACAGGGGTGGCCAACTTTTTCGAGAAGAGTACCACGATTTGATAAAAAATAATTACGAGTACCGTTTTCAACCTTTCCACCAAACAAATATAGAAAAGTAAAAAAAAAAAAATACTTATAGGCTTATTATGGAATTTTTACACAAATAGCACATTTTTTTTAATGCAAGAAATTTAAATATAAGATGAAGTGCAAATTTAGGTTTTATTGTTAATAAACTTTTTACAGGTTCAATTCAGTTAAGTTAGGTACAAAATAAAAACGAGTAATTTGAAACATTTAATTTTAAATAATTATTAAACTGTTAGTATTTACTTAATGTGGCTTTTGAATTACTCTTTTTTCTTTTCTTTTTTTTATGAAGTCATCTATATTAGGATTAACTTTTGCAGATGCTAACAAAATTAGGTTATTATAGGTGCACAT
>BMAV01011150.1:41237-75075 GCA_019973955.1 Trichonephila inaurata madagascariensis
ATTCTTCAGTCAAGTTTTTGGCAAAAGTAATATTTGCTTAAACACTGGAGACTTAAATCCTGTTTCCAAGGCATTGTCCTCACAAATCTTCCAAGTACTTGTAAATACATCTGAAGTTTTTGTTCTAATAATTCCAAACCAGCTTGACAGTCCAAGTTGACACATACTGGCATGTTCTAGACCAACGAGATCAAAAATGATTTAAGTTGAAACTTTTCTTGTATTAAACCTCTTCCATTATTGAACAAGAATCTCTTATTAATAGTCTGAGTAATTACAGGCTTACGTTTGAAAAACGATATATGTATCTGAGTATTCAGTGTTTCCGGTTGTCTATTTCTATCAGACAGGGAGATTGTAATATGCTGTATACGAGGCTGAAAAGAATAAGAAAGCTCTGTTGAGTCTTAATTTTTTGCTTTATTTGTGAACATATTTTCAGTTCATTTGTTAATAAATTATGAAAAATAATTGTGGTAGTATGACATACCATGGGCCTCGTTGTATTGAAATTTGTTTTTGTAGGTTCAAGTAATCACTACACCAAACGTCTGTAGTGCAGAAGAAGGAAATATGCAGCCGATTAAATCTGTGTACCAGCTGTCGGGAGGCTGCAGTGAAGACTCTGATATTACACCCAATATTTGACTATGTTACAAATGTGATGAGGTTTAGCATTAAACATGATTCTCAAACAGTGATGATCTTGGGGATTCGTTTACTAATTTCAAGCTCAAAATAGCGGAGATATTTAAAAACTGATTCAACACTTACCAATACAACCACTGAGTTGTCAAAATCATTTCTTTAATGTGATCCTGAAGAACTAAGGCACATGATAATTCTTTTTCTAATTAGTCAAATTGGGTGTATTTCAATGCTTCGTCTTTGACATTTAGCTCTGTTGAGTGCATCTGTTCCATTTGTTCTCTCTAACCAGGCCTCTTGCATTTGCTCAGTTTCCTCTTTTAGAGAAACTTGCTACATTTTTCTTACTTCTCTAGTCAAGCATCTTACGCGTGTTTAGATTCTTCTTTGACGTTCAACTGTGATAGAGAGTCTTGTTCCATTTTTTTCTTAATCCTCTAGCCAGGCATCTTGTGCTTCCTTAATTTCCAAGTCATCCAGTTGCATACCTAGTGATTGTTAAACATAGAAATTTGGGAAATTATCAATCTTTTCTGAAAACAGAGAAAACAAATTTTAATAAATATTCTTGCACTATAAATCATAAAAAAGGGGTAAACATAATGTATTTTTATATGTATTCCAAATTAAGCTGATGTTTTCTATATGTAAATTTATAGAACTGAAGTCTCGCAGCTTTTTTAAAAAATTAATATTACGGAAGAGTCGTTAGAGAAAATGCAAATTCAATAAGAGATTTCTGTTAAGAGTAGAGTAAGCGAAATTATTGATCATTTAACGGGTTACAGAATTTTAAGAAAAATATATGTGTAATCGATCGACACATATTCCATATTTACGACTCATCAATTTTCTTCTTTTAGTTGACAAACTGTTCAATGCATCTTCAAAAAAACATTAAACAATCATCTAAGTGTGAACAAAAAGTACTCTTTTAACATAACTAAAATGAAAGTGTACTAGAGGTCTATTTCATTTGACACAAAAGCACATAAATGAATGTTGAAAAATCTTTGAATATTAGTACCTGAAAGTGAGTGAAACAGAAAATGAAATGTTAAAACCTAATCAAAAGAATTTACTGGCCAGCGAAACCCAATTATGTTAAATATAAACACATACATGCATAATTTAATTTCTGAAATAATGAAACATGATTAAATGATTTGCACTTTACTATAAATTTAAAATAATGTGTACTGCATTCAAATAGCTTTGGAATTGATTGTTTGATGTGTTGACTGTTTGTCCCGTTTAGGACTTACACGAGAGCTTTCAGGAAACCAGAATTTGGAAGCACCGAGCAAATAAGTAGCAAGTTTAAATGCTGTCATATGTCTAAGGGTTAGTACAAGCATACTTGTTCCTGTAGTAGTGAAACAACTGTACAACACTTAATTTTAAAACAAGTCCCTTAAGCTTGAAGAATATCACTATAAAGGTTATCCACTGTCATAGGAGCAAAAGTTCTTCCATAATCCGAAGAAAATTATATTTTGAATATTCATCCTCTCAAGATTTCAAGTTGTATGCAAGACTAAAAAAAAATTAAAAATATAGAGGGATAAACAATGACGACTTGGAGAAAAGTTGATTTCTCTGCCTACGTTTCTAATAGTAGTTTTTTTTACAAAGTAAGGGATCAATAGTGCGATTTAAAATAGCTACATCATAACATAAGGACTCAAGCAACCAAAGCTGGTATGAGCATCTCAAGCTTCTGGATGTGATAAATTAAAACTGTCTTCACATCATGTTTCTATGCTCTGCATTTGTAAATTTATTTCATATTTTTCCCTAAAAGGGAATGGTATCCGACGGCAGATAGCCTTTCCAAATTTAACTGCTTTCTTGCCAGCAGCAATATTGATAGGCCAGTGCAAATCGAGTATCTATCCTGAAATCCTGTGGTTGCTTTATCAGGTTTGCTGTCGTTATTCGGTTAAAGGCACCATCGAACTTCACGATAGTGAAATCGGAAGTTCACTTTTATATTAAAAACTTTATGATTCGTCATACAAGGCCAAGACTTCCAAACTGATTGATCAGATCACTTCAGTGAATTGAGTAATGTAATTGGACAAACAGAAGTAGGGAGTTTTCTCAAGTTCCTTGCTCTGAAAAATTTAAACCATTTTAACATTTAATAATGCAATGCAATCATAAATATATTTGCTGTTTTCCCGAGAAAGAAACCGTTTTTAATGGTGGATAGCGATTCCAAATTTTACCTATTTCTGGCAGCACCAATATTGATAGGCCAGTGCAAAATGGATCTCTGTCGTGAAATCTGGTGATTGCTTTGTCTGCTTTGCGGTCTTTATTTGGTTAATGATACCATCGAACTTCACGATAGTTGGATATGAAATTCTTTTTTATATTAAAAACTTAAAATTCGCCAATGAAGTTGAAACTGTCAAGATAAATACTCTGAGAAGTAAGCCACTACGATTAAAGGTAGTGCATACAGAACTAAATATTAGCAATCAAGCATGTGTAGACACTTAAAAACTGTTCAGCTCTAACTGAAACATAAATTGATAAAAGAGGAAATATTTAACACAATACTAGTCAGGTGTCTTGTGCTTGTTCAGCTCCATCATCAATAATGAACTGTGATGGAGAGATTAATACCATTATCCGTACGAAATTCATATATCGTCTCGCATAGCAATGTATGTACATCCCCGTTTTACTACCAAATGATTGCAGCAAATCATTCAAATCGAAATATGCGTCTGGTTCGTATTCTAAGGCTACACATTTCATACTGTAATGAGTTATTGCCATCCCAAAACTTCGTGTAAAAGTGGAAGGCAGTAATGATTAAGTTCCAGGATATTTGTAGGTGTCTCCCAGTTTAAGTTATTGTATTCCAGATAGAATGAAACTGCTTCTTCTAAAAATCGAATCACAATTCCTATGTGTATGTAACCCACGTGGATATAAGAAGTAATAATCCGAGTGATTATTTCTGTACTAACCAGCCAATAAGTCCATTTATCATCTCGCATAGCAACGCATGTACATACCGTCATGACTACCAGATGATTGCAGCAGATCATTGAAATTGAAAAATCTGTCTAGTTCGTATTCTAGGCCTTCAAATTCCATACTGTAATGAGTTATTGCAGTTCCAAAACTTTGCGTAAAAGTGGAGGACAGTACCGAATAAGTTCCAGGATATTTGTAGGTGGCTCCCAGTTCAAGAGTTATTGTATTCCAGATAGAATGAAACTGCTTCTTCTAAAAATAGAATTATATTTCCTATGTGTACGTAGTCTCCCATTTCGATATAAGGAATAATAATTCTAGTAATTATTTCGCTACCAACCAGGCAATAAGTCCATGTATCGTCTCGCATAGCAACATCCCCGCTTTATTAAAAGATGATTGCAGCAAATCATTACAATCGAAATATATGTCTTGCGAATCTGAAGGCTTCAAATTCCAGACAGTAACGAGTTATTGCCATCCCAACTCAAAAGGAAAACTGATGTGTGTGTGTGAACATGGAGATTTTAAATTATCTTTACTTAAAATTCTGCCATTGTTTGTGTTTATTTTGAAAAGTGCAAGACTAAACTTGCATGCAAAGGTAAATACTAGCAGTCAAGAACGTGTAGGTGCATAGCAATTTCATGTACATCCCCTCTTTACTACCAAATAATTGCAGCAAATCATTCAAATCGAAAATATGAATCTGGTTCGTATTTCAAGGCTTCAAATTTCATACATTAATGAGTTATATCCATTGCAATACTTCGAGAAAAGAAGCTGGATAGCTTACTATAAATTCCAGGTTATTTATAGGTGGCTCCCAGTTATTGTATTCCAGATATTATGAAACTTCTAAAAATCGACGAAACTGAATACGTAATGTATTGATAAAAATATAAAGTGATAAACAATAAATACCCAGAAATTTGTTCGGACTTTTCTCTAACTCATTTTCTAAATGTAGTCATTTTATCAAATGGTAAGTGACCAAAACTGGCAGGAGCATCTTAAGTTTCTGGCTGTGATAAATTTAAACCTTCATAACATGTGTTTATGAGTTCTAATTGTGAGATTATTTGTTTTTTTTCCCAAGAAGAAAACTGTGTTCATTGGAATAAAACCTTTCAAAAAGGTTTTACTGTTTTCTTGCCAGCACTAATATTTACAGGCCATTGCAAATTGAGTTTCTATCGTGAAAACCTGTGATTACATTATAATATTTACTGTCTTGATTCGGTTAATTGTATCATCGGGCTTCACAATATGGGGATGCGAAATTCCCTTTTATGTTAAAAACTTTAAATTCTTCAATGAGGCACAATACCAGACATCAAAACTGATGGGTCGGATCACTGCAGTGTATTAATTGAGTAATAATTTCGGACTAGTGAAGGAAGCAGTTTTTCTTTATTACTTGTATCCATTTCTGGTCTGATAAAACAGAGAGGGGAATTGCATGTTTCTTAGAATTCGGGAGCACCAAACAAATAGCAGGATTAACTGCTGTCATATGTGTAAGAGAAGTATACCTGTTCCTGTTATGTGAAATCTGTATGACAATTTTTAAATGATTCTTTGAAGCATGAAGCACAACTATAAAAGACTGCCATTGTCGTAGGAACTCTGCCTGCATTTATGATTTACGTCGGTATTCTTTTAATTAGAACAGCTGTGTCCGGAAGTGGTTTTAGTTGCGCCTACTGCCCGAAACTAACAAAGAGTGCCATATTTGTTCTGATCTCAAGAAGACACTATATTACCGGAAGGTTTCAGTAGTTGAGAATATTCCACTCTTTTTGAAACTACATCCGCTGGAATTCTAAATAGGACTTCCTTGCTTACTTGAGTTCCACTTCCCCAATATCTAAACAATTTCCATGTTAAGGAGTTGGTGAAATTAAATCTGTTACGGCTCAAATTTTGCATGCTGGCATGGTGTGAATGTTTCAAAATATAGTGCCAGCTTACGTCCTTTTCTTCACTTGACCATTATGTCGTTAATGGGGTAGCTTCAAAAAGTGATATAAATTAATCAGCCATTGTATCTTAATCACAGATGTGCCATTGTTACATTTATTCACAAATAACACCTGAAATACAAGTGGTGTCATTAAATTAACATCCTGTTCTTGTAAAATTAATACCTACTTGGTTGTTTCTGAATTCACAATAAAATTGGAGAAAATGGCAATGGAACTTGGTATCATAAAATCGATCAACCAAACAAATGGCAGGTGTAAGTTCTGCCATTTGTCTACGGGTTAGTAGAAGCACACATGTTTCTGTTTGAAATCAAGTACACAGCAGTTTATTTTAAAATGATTCTATTAAGCTTGAAGTATACCGCTATGAAAGTCAAGTCATTTTCATAAGAGCAGAAGTTCACCTATTATCCACAAGAAATTATTTTGAAATATTAGTCTTCTGGAGATGACTGTTGAGTGCAAAACTGAAAAAAGAAAAATATATAATGATAAAAATAATGAGGAACCAGAGCAGTGTGCAAAGTTTTTACTGCCTCGGTTTCCAATAATAGTCTTTTTTAGAGGAAAGTGATCAAAAACGTGATTGAACGCAGTTATATAAAAATATAAACTGAAGCGACCAAAGATGGCACGAGTGACAATTGATACCGGTTGACTTTTTTGGATTAAACAGGATCCTAGCCCATCTTTCGAACGATCACATTGTATTACTATTTCATCATTAACACTAAAAACTTTTAAAATTGGAGCTTTAGCTAACAATTCTTTAGTGTTTACAAAGGACAATTCTTGTTCTTTTCCCCAATTAAATTCTACATTTTTATGAATGATTTCTCTTAATGGAGCAGTAAATTTTGATATTTTAGTTGTCAACTCAGAAATTGCTTTTATGTGATCTGGATCAGGTTTTATACCTGATTTTTAGATATAATTTGACCTACATATTTTACCTCAGACCCCCTATATTGTAGTTTATCTGGATTAAACTTTATATTTAACAATTTGGCTCTTTTAAGAACTCTAGACATAATTGCATCATGTGAATCCTCATCACATCCTGCAACAATAATGTCATCAAAATAAATCTCTACTCCCTAAATATCTCCAAAAAGCTTTTGATTTCTCTTCTGAAATACTTCAGGTGCAGAAACTATACCAAATGGCATTTTGTTGAACTTGTACCTTCCAAAAGGTGTATTAAATGTACAAATTTCAGAGCTAACTTCATCTAAAGGTACATGCCAAAAACCTTCTTTCAAATCTACAACTGAAAATATTTTCTTGCGTTCTAATCTACTAATGATATCATCTGTACAAGGAATCTGATATATATATATATATAATGTTCTCTTTTAATTACTTTGTTAAGATCTCTAGGGTCTAAACATAATCTTAAATTTCCATTGAGTTTTTCTACAATGACTAAACACTTTGCACCCAATCAGTTGGCTTATTAACTCTTTTGACACTATTCCTTCTTTTTCTAATCTATCTAGAGTACTTTTTAATTTTGGCTGTAAAGCCAGAGGAATACGTCTTGGTGGGTGAATTACTGGTACAGCATTATCTTTTAAAGTAATGTGATATGGTTCATTTGGAAATTCCCCTACCCCAGTAAATACATCTTTATATTGCTTAATTAACTCATTTTTACTTATACTACATTCAATAGCATCAATTTTTTCAGTAAGTTTTAATTCCTTACAACCTCTTAACCCTAATATTGGTTTGGATTTTACATTTACTACATAGAAAGGCAAAGGAACATTTTTGAGTTTATCAGTAGAGCAATTAATTATAAGGGAACCATTTGGCTTTAAATTAAAATTACCATATGTAGTTAGAGATATATTAGTTTTATACTAAGTTTTGGATTAACTTTAAACATACTCAAAACATACAGTGGCAAAATATTTACTCCAGTATCCAGTTTAAAAAATTTACATTAAAAAACACTTATTATTTACATCTAATGAAACATTTTTATACCAAGTTGTTTCACTTACCATTTCTACATTCTTAAAACTAGAGTCTGTAATATTTTTCATTGCACATTTAGTTTGATTTTCATTCACAGAATCAATATAAACCAGTTCATTTTCAAGAACGTTCATTTCATGAATGTTCTTTGTATTCTGGAAACATTTAGCAGCAAAATGGTTTTTCTTCTTGCACTTGGCACAGATTTTCCCGAACGCTGGACACTCGAGGCTTGTGTTTTCGTCCACACTTTTTGCAGTTGTACTGGGTTTTAGGCTTGCCCTGATTTTTCCTTCACGAAGTTTATTATGGCTGTATCGTGCTTCATATTTCGGATTTGTTCCCGGCTCGCTTCAGCTGCCCGGACGATTTCAATCGCTTTTTCAACACTGAGGGTTTTTTTCTCCAGGGGTCGTTCTTGTAACCCACTGTCTTTAATTCCCAAGACGATGCGGTCTCGAATCAATCCGTTTTCTTGCTCTGCAAACTCGCACGTGGATGCTAAAGTCTTTAGCTGAGTGACATATGTCTCAATCGCTTGGCCCTCCAGTTGGACACATGAAAAAAATTTATAACGCTCATAAAAAACATTCTGTCGTGGTGAGCAATATTCTTCAAACTTTTGAAGAACTTCCGAAAAATTCGCTTTCGATTCTAACTTGAAGGTGTTGTATATTTCAAGTCTTTCACTGCCCAATAAGTTCAACAGGATTGCTATTTTTACTTTATCTGTTCGATCGTCTTTTTCTGTTGCGAGCAGATAACCCCCGTTCTTTCCCATTTTCGCCATTTTTCTTTCACATTTCCAGCGAAAAAAGCGGGGGAGCAGGGGTCGGAAGGGTTCCATTTGTGCACGTGGATATCTTTTCAATCCGATATAATCGCTAAAACTTCTGACACCATGTTATGTTTGTTGGTTTCAGAATGTTCTTCAGAACATTTGCATCAGAAGCGATCAAACATAATTTTATTAAGCATGAGGTGACAACGTCATCTCACAACAGCAACAACACAAGCAATGATATATAGTTACAATACACAGTTAACACAAGTACACATTCAGTTATACTTACCATGACAGAAAGACAACTCTATTAAGCAGAAAGTCTTCTTGGCTTCTTCGGCAGAATATGTTGACATTCCATCAGAACTCTCTACCGAGGGACTTTCCGAGGTATTCTCTGTAGAAAGAATGTATGCAACAATTACAGTGATACTGTTTTCATTATTCGATGCATGTCCTGCTGCCTCTTCAGTCGACTCCACCAGTTTCATTTGTGCTATTGTTTCTTGATCAGGACTATCTTCAGGTGTAGATGATCCCTTAGAATCTTTCTTTTCACAGAATTCGAGATTGCCTCATTTTTTCTTCCTCAGGAATTCCATAATTTCGCTTCGACTCTTCACGCAAAACCCAGACAGCAGTAAACAGATATGCACAATAATGCTGGAAAGGGTGATAGGGGTTAATAATGACATCTAATGAAAAAAACGGTGATACAATAGCAATCAAAAGGAAAATGCTGAACCTGGAGTTCCATGGAATCCAAATGTATATATAAAATCCTGCTGTCCTCTGTTTTGTTCAGGCATCTCTAGAAGTTGAAAGTATCAAGATAAATGCTCTGAAAAGTATGCCTCTACGACTAAAGCTTGGGTATACAGAACTAAATATTAGCAAGCAAGCACGTTTAAGTGCCTAACAAAGGTTCAACTCTAACTGAAGGGCAAATTAATAAAAAAGAAAAATACTTAACAAAATACTAGTTGGGTGTTTGCTTGTTCAGCTTCCTCATCGACATTCAACTGTGGCAGAGAGATTTGTTCCATTTATTCTTGCTCCTCTAAGCCAGGCGTCTTGGTCTTCCTCAATATCCAACTCATCCATAACATGATGACATATGCTAAACATATTGATTTTTTATCTTTATTTAAAATTAGGCTTATGTTTTCTATTTGTAGTTATTCAAAATAGAAATCTCACAACAGGTTTATAAAATTAAGATGGAAGATGTGAGAGCATATTCCTTAAAATTAAACATTATGTAATTTTTAGGACGAAAGATATTGGTTCAAAAAAAAAAACTTTCTGGATTTCAGTAAGCAAAATCAATCGAGACCGGTTTTTTTAAATTTTTTTTTTTTTTTACGTCAGGAGCTTGAAATCGAAAATTGTAATCCGGCGATTAGTTCCAAAACTAACGCGGTTATTCACCGACTCGATGCAATTTCAGAAAGGTCTTGGCGAGTAGATTCCAAATTCTCGAAATGAGGTCCCCCGGGTGTTGACCCTCATTTCGAAAAGGGCTCTTAACTTATTCGAATTTTCGCACCTCCCCCAAAAAAATAACAATAGATAGAAAGGGTCTAGATGCGTACACGATTCGATTTCGTAATCTACTCGATGAGACCGTTCTAAATACGTAGCGCGTTTGTCGATAGTAGCACGAGTTTGGAAATTAGGAGCCCAGAAAGAAGACAAAAAAGTTTTTTTTTTTATTGCGCCTGAATAATTTCGCAGCTTCATATTGATATTTCCGACATCCGGAAATATCAAAATGAAGAGTGAAGACGAAAAGGTCCTGGATTTGTCTCCATCAAACTTTTCTTCTTGCTTGAAAACATATACTTGTAAAATTATTCTTCCACACAAGAACGTAAGACATGTTTTTTTTTTTTTTGCAGGCATCTCAACATGAGTAGTAAAGCCAAAGAAAATGACACATTTTCTTACTTCTCTTTTCTCTATCTATAGCTTTGAAAAGAGCGGAATGTTTCTCACTCCTGGGACTCTATGCTAATGTAGCGTTTTCTTAGAAACGACAGAGAATAGCTCTCTCTTGTCAGATTCCGCGTCCGAACACAGCTTTTCAAATGAAAGGCATACGAATGCATGCCTTGAATGCTGGCGAAATCTTTGAACAAAGCTTGCAACGGCCAGAATAGGTAAATAATTAATACGCGGTAAGAGATTTTGTTGTGTTATGGTCGAAAAGCCAGTTTCTGAATGCTGCGCTAAATGCTTATAAAAATATTAAAATTCTAAACTCGATATATGGTAATGATAAATCTGTAACCATACTGCAAATATCAAAGCAATCAAAGGATTTCACAATAGGGACTAGTTTTGCACTGACCTGTCAATATTGGTGCTGGAAATAAATCAATTAAATTTTAGGAAAGGCTATACGCCAGGGAACACGGTCTGCTTTTCGGGAAAAAAATAGAAATTTACGATTGCAACGCATGAGCACATGATGTTACTATATTTTAAACTGAGTAGAGTCAGAAACTTGAAATGCTATTATCAGCTTTAGTCACTTGAGTTTATGTGGAGTTATGTAACTATATGTTGCAAGCTTTGTTCACAGATGGCACTTGCTTTCATTGGTTTCATCGGTGTTATTTTTAATTAGAATAGCTGTGTGCGGAAGTGGAATCTGAAGCCCCTGCGGCTCCGAAACTGACCAGGTGAGTGTCATACTCATTCGAATCTTCAAAAGATGCTGTATTACCGGAGAGTCCAGGAAGTGAAGAATTTTCAGTTCTTTTCTAAGCTCCTCTCAAGTTCAAAGATATGGAACAATGTTATGCATATTTACTAGAGATTCTTCTCCTTAATTTGAAACTATTAGCTGCATCTATGGCTTGCGTCGGGTTTCCTTTCATTAGCTCAGCCGTGTCAGGACGTTTAACAAGCAGCTTCTACGGCCCAGAAACTGAACAAGAGAGTTCCTTATTCGGTCATATCTCAAAAAGATGCTATAATACCGGAGAGTCCCAAGAGTGGGGAATGTTTCATTCTTTTCTTAACTATTGCCTGTAAAATCCTAGCAGGGCACTGCTGGTTTTTGGCGCCAAAATCCCGTGTTTCAAAAAATTACGTCATGGACGAAAACGAAGAAAAATCGGGGGGTTGACGGTCTTAGCTGGTCATTAAAAACCCTAAAAAAAAATAATGGCGTCAAGGACGCTGAAAACATGTATTTACACAAAAGCATAAAATAAAGAAAAGAGCATTTCTACGAGATAAAAGGCAGTAAAATAAAGGAAAATGAACATTTTAAAAATAATACAAAATCACTTTCCTCACTTTTTTGGGTCATCTGATTCCTGTAGAGGGTACACACGAGTAATCGCTTTTAAATAGTCATCGAAGTTTGCATCGATCATTTTATGCTCGTTTGATCTACGCCACATATACTCAGCTAAATAAAAGCTGAATTGACCCTCCGCATGGGCCGTGTGACTTTTAGATTTCTTTTTATTGCCAACCACGTTCCTTCGATAGAAGGAGTGTGTGCACTGGTCTCGGGATCCTTAAAAGTCAGACTGTGATTAACTGTGAGATGTCTGTAACCCTCCTCCGATAGACATTTGTAAGCCCTCCAACAGTTCGAAATTATCGTGGTTCCCGGCAAAATCCATTCACGAATTACTGAAAGTAATTCCACTTTTGTTCTATTGGCCACCACACCAAAGAAACATTTTTTCGAATCTCTTTGCAAGCCACCAAATACCCAGTTACCTTTCACTCTTTTTCCTCTACCATATTTCATTTTTCCGAACAAACATTCATCAATTTCCACAGTTTGTCTTTCCCCAAGTTTCGCGCTCTCATTTACACATGCAACCATACAAATCTCACGGCAAAACATATACCAATCCACCGCTGTGTTTTTATTAATTTTTAAATGACTGACAAAAATCGAAACGGAGACAGTTTGTGAAATGGAAATATGTTTTTATTATCCCTCACATTTGTTGCTCCGACAGTCCAATATGTCACGCGTTTACTGGCATTTCCTAGGGGTAAGATGTCAAAAATTCCTTTCTCTTATTTAATCTTTCGCATAATCTAACGAAAGGTACATATTAATACTTCGAGCAATAAGTACAGGATTGTATTGTAAAACAAAACGATGTACATATCTGCGTTCTGGGGATGTCGATTTTTGTATTCAACTTATCTGGCTATCTATTGCTATTAGACAGGTAGATCGCAATCTGCCGTATGTGATCCCGACAAAAACCAGAAATTTCCTTGGATATTTGATTTATTGCTTGATTTGTAGAAATATTTTATGCTCATTTCTTAAGAAATAATGCAAGTTAATCGTGGTAGCATAAGTGGTCATGGCGCCACGTGCTTCGTTGCATATAAACTAAAGCGACCACAGCTGGCCTAAGCGTCAGAAGTTTCTGGCTTTCACAAATTTAAACCATTGTAACATGTTCTTATGCGTTGCAATCGAAAATTAATTCGTTTTTTTTCCCCGAAGAGAAAAAACGCTATTAATTTACGGATAAACTTTCCCAAAATTCTCTCATTTCGTGCCAGCACCAGCATTAACAGGCCAATGCAAAACGGGTGTCTATCCTGAAATCCTGGGAATGCATTACCATGTTTTCGGTCTTGTTTTCGTTAATTGTACCATACGACTTCAACGATAGCTTGATGCGAACTTTCCTTCTACATGAACAATTTAAAATTCTCCAATGATGCAGCACCCAATACCAGACATCTGAAGTGATGCCTCGGATAACTGCAGTGATTTAATTGAGTAATGCATTTTGACAGGTGGTAGAATAAAAACTGCCTTCTTTCACTTGTACCCACTTTTGACGTGGAAAAGATAGAAACAACAGATAAATCCTATCTAGGTTCCAAAATTCGGGAGCACCGAACAAATAAATAGCAAGCATTCTTGTTACCGTCGTCGGAATGCAGCTATACGAAAGTTAATTTGAAAGTGAGTCCATTAAGCTTGAAGCACAACGCTATAAAAGTTAGTCATTGTCATATGATTCCATGTCGATCGATAATCCGCAGGAAATTATTCTTGGAATGTGTGCCGTCTGTGAGATTTCATGTTGAATGCAAAAAGGAAAAATATATAACAATATGTAACGATAAACAAAGAAGCGAATGAAAAACGTGATTGAATATAGTTACATATTTCCATAAAATCTCAAGCGACCAAAGATGGCAAGATCGTCTTAAGTTTCTTGCTCTGATAAATTTAAACCGAAGTAATATTTAGTGCTTATGTGTGGCAATGGTAAATTCTTTCTCTCCCGAAAATAAAAACTGCGTTCTTTACCGGACAGTGTTTTCCTAAATTCCCTGATTTCGTGCCGATACCAGTATTGACAATTGTTTCATAATGCGGGTGCACACTCTTCTCTTTCCACGTAGGACACACAGCTGTGTTAATGAAAGGAACTCTAATGCTAGTTTTGCATAACCGATTCCTCATTCGCGAGGGTCATTCGGCGTTACAAGTTCCCTGACGAGATGTTTAATTGGCCTCGACGCTTCGGTAGACGCAAGGTCTATTTAATATAGCTGGCTTTGATAATTCTTTTAGGCATGGCTGGGTCCATTTGAAAGAGGTGGTTCTACTAGAAGTGAATGTTGTATTCACAGATTTTCTTAAAATCCCAATGCTTAAAATGTCATTTTTCTAGCCAATCACTTAGATCGTGAAAAAATTACCTGCTTTCCTACTTCGATCTCCATGTCCACTGCATCTTCATTTTCTTGCAGTAAAGCATTCCCATTTTGAATGGCCACTAGATTCTCGTCTTCACTCTTAAGCAAACTAAGTAACAAATAAAGAGAAAAATCGAATGCCTTCGAAGTTCTATATTTAGTTTTCAATTGGCAGTACACAGAGTTTATGAATGGGTCGTTTAAATTCACCTAAAGGAGTTTTTAAATTTACAACTCTAACTTTCCCATCGAGCCGTCCGTACACTTTCATGACACGTCCTAATTTCCATTTTACTGGAGGTAGATTGTCCTCATTTATGAGAACTAAATCATTTTTAAACTGTGCTGCTGTTTTTGCCACTTTCTACGCTGTTATAGCTGCGTTAAGTAGTCTAAAGACCATCTTTTCCAAAATGACCCGAGTCGTTTGCTGTAGTAGTTTCCACCTATCGCACAGAACAAACCTTTATCCTATGAAGAATGATTAATGAGTCTGTCCAAAATCTAAACTCGACAACTAAGATACTTTCCAACCCTTGCACCTATCACTGCTGCCATTAACTCAAGTCTAGGTAATGTAACTTTTTTGAGGGTAGACACTCTACCTTTCGACATCAAAAAACTAGTTCGTATTTCAACATTATCATTTATGTATCTTAAATAAGCAACAGCACCGTACCCTATTGGTGATGCATCACAATATATGCACTTCATATCTAACTTCGTTTAAATTATTGTGTGTGATGCAAAACAATTTCTCGCTACAGAAAAATCCTTCAAATATTTTACCTCCGAGCACCAATTAATCCATTTAACCTTTAAATCATCCGGTAACTCATCATCCCTATCAATACCACGTAACCAAATTTCCTGGAGCAAGCATTTAATTCTAACCAGAAAGGGACTGGCAAAATCAACAGGATCAAAAATCATAGCAGCCGCATGCAACACAAATCGCTTAGTACTCAAAAAATTCTTTAAACTCTAACAATGCCGTAACATCTAACGACAACTCATCGTTAGCCGTATTCCAATTTAAATCTAACATCTTCAACTGACCATTATCATTTCGAACAAGTCCCTGTTGAATCCACATTGATCTTAATTTTTCACAATTAGTATTTAATTTTCTGAAATTTGTAGCGGCTGCCTTTAAAATCATTCCAGCGTCTCTAGATAACTCATTGAGCTTCAAAAATATTATTTGCACCAAAATGCAAATCATCTACATAAAGAGACGTATCTAGCATTTCTACACTTTAAGGCTTATCCTCTCGAAACTGTCTAATGTGTTTCTTAATCGTTGCACTTAATATAAATGGAGATGTCTTACAACCAAAAGTTAGACGAGTCATTCGCATAAGTTAGAAATTTTCATTCCAGTTATCAGGAAACCATAAAAATTTCCTATCCTCTTCTGCTATAGTAATCATTAAAAATGACTTTGCAATATCCGCGCTGAATACAATTTTAAATTCCCTAAAATTTAAAAGAATATCTAGAACATTAGGATTTAAATTTGGACCAGTTTGAAGAAAATCATTAAGGGATAAATTTTCTCTAATTTTGGAACTACAATTAAAAATGATACGAACTTTAGTTGTTTCTTTATTTCTTACAACTGGTCTGTGTCGCATTAAGTACTCATATTCATCTCGAGAGCATTCTTCAATTATTCCCTTACTAAATTGATCCTGAATTATATCTTTATATTCTTCAGCAACCCAGTCCATTTTCTTTAAGTTAACACCAAATTTTCGAACCCCTTTTTTCGCTAAGATAAAATTATTCATTAAACTTTCCGGTGGGTCTTTCCATAATAATATAGTTTCATATCTCCCATTTTTAAAATTTAAATTGTTTTCAAATCGCTTAATTAATTCGACGTCTGTATCTGAACTTCTCGTCATCACATATCCCCAGTGTATTTAAATTCCATAATGCCTGTACATCAGAACTTATGTTCAAATTGGTTGATATCGCTCGCCAAATACTAGTTTGACAACTTTTATTTTTAGTTCCCTGCTATGTAAATTCGAAAACATTAGGAATACAATTTATTGATTCATTAATTTATATTATCTATATTATGATCGGAAATGTCAAATCTGCTAAAAACAACCCTTTCCGTTCTAAAATAATTCTAGTCTCAGTATCTGGCGAGGCTATAGGAGCCGCCGTAATTGTATGCGTTATTAAAGTTTCTATTTTAATGGATTGTGTATAATTGCTTCTATTTTCGCAACATTATATATTTTCTCTATAGCGTTGTTTGAGCCAAAGAAAAAAACTGATAATCTTCCTTTTCGCAATATTTTTAGTTTCATAGTATCCACGAAGCTTTTAGTAATCCAACATATCTCTGAACTTTTATCTAAAAGGACCCTTGCTATCTTAGTTTTGCCCTCCTGAAAGGCAATAACACTGCAGGTTTGCAGTATAAGGTTTCCTTTGATCTCAAAAGCTAAAGTTGCACCCCGTAGCCTGATTAGGACCTGGACATCCGGTCGGGGATTGACCCCTCGAACTTTTTCCTTTCATACAGCAAGTAATGGTGAATCTTGCTCTTACAGTTTTTGCAGGGGTCAAGCCAAGGGAAATTTGGAAAAACAACGAAAACACCTATTCCTTAACTAGCTTATTTTTCCTTTCTGCAAAAAATTATTCCTACTGTATCTATTAAAGGTTTGGTAAGTTTGATTTTCTGTTTTGTTCGGTAATAAAAATATTCGTTCTCTCGATTGCAGCTCTTTATCTAGAGATGTAAGCAAATTCTTAAATGTATAATCTTCATTTGAGAAATTTCTATTAAAATCTAATACTAATTCTCTTTTGGTAACCTTTCTATCAATATCTGCGTTAAAAGATTCCCGTACGTTTCCGTTTCTATTTTCAAGGACTAAACTTCTGACCTGCGTTTCAGCTTTGTCAAAAATTTTTCTTAACCCACTCAAATTGTTTATGTTTCTTTCAGCAGATAATCTTAATGACTGGTTTAAATGTGTTTGTATTAGTGTTCTTATTACCAAACCTATTATTTAATAAATCCAAAGCTACATCATAATTCGCTTCTGTCAATGAAAACCCACTAATATAACTCGCTGCTGTTTCACTTCAATTAGATTTTAAGTAGTTAAATTTATCTATTTTGGTCATGCTATTGTTACTATCTATCAGGGGCGTAGCTACCGCCGTATCGATGATACGGGGCCCCCAAGCTACAGCGGCTCCAACATGTGTAAGTACAGTACCACTAGTAGGGCTTTGTTTTCTAAAAAAGGGCCCCGAGGGAGTTTTGATATGGGGCTCACTCAGAACTAGCTACGCCAGTGCTATTGCACTTTCAAACTGGCTGTAAAAATCTAGCCATTGGGAATGATCACCATAAAATTTATTGCAACTTTGGTAATTTAACTGCTTTATTATACTCTATTATTGCGTTTGTTGAAACAGAATGACACGAATCCCTTTTGGTAGAATATCGAATAAAATTGATAGCTATTTGTTTCCAAAGAATAATTTTGTCTGAATATTCCTCCGCATGTATAATTTCATTTTCCATTTCACAAACTTCCTATAAATTCTCTATAGTACTATTTAAGCTTTTGAGATCGTTTTCTTTTTCAATCAATTGTTCTTTAAACTCATTTAAACAATCTACTTTATCTTGAGCGGTTCATTACTCACTACCTCTATACAATTTTCTATTTTAGCTATTAATTTTGTAACGTTACTTCGAATTACTTTACGTTTAATCTTCGATTTCCGACAAATTAAACTCTAAAGGGTACAACACACACAACAGTAATCAAGAAGCACAACAACAGATCAAGAAAATAAGACCTACCTCAACAACTTGACTATGCAACAACAATTAGTGCCCCACTTGCTTAAAACCAAAACATATACTGATTGACGCTCTAACTACGAACAATAAAACTACCACTCTCTAATAACAAATAACTTTATTTACAACTAACCATAACTCACACACACCTCACTCAAACTTACATCTCCCCTCTTCTCTCTCACGTCACACTTACATAATGTTACTGCCGAAGCAGCGCCATCTATATTCTTAACACCCTTATTCTGATCTATCTCTGGCATTAGATCATGGGCTTGATTCTCAATGTTTACGGCTACTGGAACCTCGTCCCGATTCTCAATGCTTACAGGCACCGGGTCCTCGTCGTGATTCTCAACGCTTGCGGCCACTGTATCCTCGTCGTGATTCTCGTTTGCGGCCACTGTATCCTCGTCGTTGTTGTTCTGAATGTTTGCGGTCACTGGAAAATCGTTCTGATTTTGAATATTTGCGGTCACTGGAACCTCGTCCTGATTCTGAATGCTTGCGGTCTCTGGATCATTGTCATCATGCTGAGCGTTTGGGGGACACTGGATCATCGTCCTCATTGTTTACGTGCATTGAAATCTAGAGCTCTCATCTTGCCTCATAAAGATTCTCGTACCGATTTTCACGGTCACTGCAATTTTTTTTACATACTCTGGTTTCTCGTCTTCATTCTCCTTGTCCTATTGATTATCATTGGCATCTATCTGTCATTAGATCAGGGGTTTGATTCTCAATGTGAGTACAGCCACTTGATCCTCGTCCTGATTCCGAATGTTTGCGGTCACTGGAACATTGTCCTGATTTTCAATGTTCGCGGCCACTGGACCGTCGTTATCATTTTCAACGTTTTTACGGACACTGTATCCTCGTCGTGATTCTCAACGTTTGCGGCCACTATATCGTCGTCAGGATTCTGGCGACCACTGTATCCTTGTCCCGATTCTGAACACTGGATCATCGTCTTCATTCTCAACGTCGTCTCGGACACTGGATTATCATCACCATTCTCAATGTTTGAGGACACTGGATCCTCGTCCTCATTGTTTACGTCCATTGAAATCTAGAGCTCGCTGTCTTGCTTCATGAAGATTCTGGTACCGATTTTCATTCTCAACGTTCACCGAGATATTTTTACAGAGCCAGGTTTCTCGTCTTCATTCTCCTCGTCCTATAGATTATCATTATCATCTATCTGTGTCATTAGATCAGGGGCTTGATTCTCAATGTATACGGTCACTGGAATCTTATCCTCTTTCTCAGTTTTTGCGGCCACTGGAACCTTGTCCGGATTCATGATGTTTGCGGCCTTTTGATTAGAAGGGTCACTCTCATTTGCCTCGTGAAGATTTTCGTCCAACTCCACTAGTGGAATTTCATTCTCCTTGGTCACTGGATTTTTGTCCTTTATAACCAATTGAACATCGTCTTCACTTGCTGGTGAAGTCTTATGATCATGGTTACTGTTTCGCGTATAGTTACCGATCTCACCAATGTTGGATGTTCAGTATTCGACATATTTTCTTTGTTTTCCACTGCTGTTCCTTTTCAGTCATGCAGTTATTGTATTGTATTTTAAAAGTGTTCATGAGCCCTAATATATAAAGATGTTCGATATTCGACTATCAATTTTAAAACTCATTTTGTAAATTAACAAATTCACATTAATTTTTTTACAAAGATTATGGAACGCTCTTTAGAAATATCGAGTGGGAGGGAAAATATAATTAGAAAATTTTACTTTCTAAAGATTTTGTTCATTTAACGCAATCAAAAATTGTAAAATGTTCCTTCTGTGGGCAAGACCAAAATTATAATAAACTGAAGTATGAACCGAAAACGAAAATCTTTGAAAAGTGAGAAAAACTGAATTTTCAATCTACGAATTGTCTTAATGACGTAAAAATATTTTAAAAAATATATCGGGTTGGAGGGAAAGTTCTGTCGTATTTTAAAGAAAATATTTGAATGCATTTATAAAAATATGTGTTTAATATTAATCAATTATATATGCTCCATAACTTGTTACAACGTGTTGCCATTTTTCAGGTAACATATAAATTCCTACTTTGTAGAAGTTTTCGTGCTTGGAGTTAAAATAGTCAGCAACTACCTTAGAAACACTTTCAAAAGACGATTTTTTTCCGTTAGATAATTTTGCAGAGATCTGAACAGGTAATAATCAGATGGTGCAATGTCAGGTGAATATGGTGTGTGACTAAGGACTTCCCATCCATTTGTTGTCACCATTGCAGTATGTGGTCGAGCATAATCGTGCGGGAACACTATTCCTTTCCTGGACTCTAATGCTATCCTTTTTTCTTTGATAGCTGCATTCAATTTATCCAGTTGATTGCAGTGCAGATCCGCGTTGATGGTTTTTCCCTGTTTCAGCAACTTGTAGTACACTGGGCTTTTCCTGTCCCACCACAAACAAAGCAGTACTTTTCGTTGATGGATACTTGGTTTTGGAACTGTTATTGATGTTCCTGGTTTGCAGTAAGATTTTTTTCTCTTAATATTCTCGTAAAGAATCCACTTTTCACCTCCAGTAATCAGCTGGTCCAAAAACGGCTCCACATTGTGTCTAATCAGATGTGATGAACACATTCTTACACAATCAGACAAATTCTTTTCCGTTAATTCATGTGGAACTCAAACACTTCGTTTTAACACAAACTCAAGAGATTTAATGTGATCTGCAACAATTGTATGATGAATGCCAAACTCTTCTGCAATTTCTTAACTTGTTAAATGTGGATTATTTTCCAACATGGATCGCAAAACATCATTATCGATCTTAGATGGTCGTCCAGATTGATCACTTTTTTGGAGGCTCAGATCCCCGGAACGAAATTTGCCAAACCATCTCGACACAAGTACGAACATTTACAATCTTTTCTAAATACCACACATAAATTTTTACATGCAACCGATGCGTTACTTCCTTTTTGGAATTCATACAAAATGAAGTGTCGTAAATGCACTTTATCTACTGACATGTTTTTCACTTTAAATATTACAAGTAAATGATGAACAGTAAAAAAGGACTTTTATATTATACAGCAGCTAAAGAAACAAAAAAAAAATCCAAATGACTCACTAGCCAGAAGTTTTTTTTTATTTTCAACAAAAACCACCTGCCTATTTAAAATACGACAGAACTTTCCCTCCAACCCAACATATTGAGGTTTTATATCCTTTTATAATAGATGATTAATTACAAATATATTTTTCCCCTTAAAAAAAGTGAAAGACACATTCATAATACAATTCCTGAAAAAAATTACAAAGAACTGGACCAACATATTTACTCTAAGGTGTTTAAAACTTTCACCTTCTCTAGCTATTGCAGAAGAATGACTTCCACAACAACTATTATCACAGTAACTCAACACACTTACCTAATGCAAGAAACGAAAAAAACAAAAATGCTTAAAGTAAATTGAAAACCGGGGAATTGGAGAAAACAATTTTTTTTAAACGTTTATACTAAACATGCGCATTTTGAATGGAATCCAATAAATCAAAATATTTCGATTGATTAGTTGGTTTACTTGTATAATTTGACACCACGTTTGGATGTTCTGATAAGATAATGAACTTCAATTTTATTGCTGGTTTTATCAAAGAACTTCAGGCGAGAAAAATGGCATTGTTGTTGTTTCCAATCCCCTTAGAGCAGGAAAGCCTACACCAGGTCTTTATTTTCAAACAACTGTCGCAGGGAAATGCCCCAGCAGTCCAAAAGATGAGCTGGGACAGGTAAAGAGAAAGACTTTACACACCAAAGTCATACTACGCAAGTGACCGCTTCTAAAACGCGCTAGGGCCATCTGAAGAGCTCTGGATCTCCTGCACTGTAGAAATAGGCCAGGACTCTTAGCTGCGTACCAGTGGTGAGCAGGAGGGTTTCGCCAATTCATTTGAGTTTTTTGGAGGGAATGAATTTCCGAATGGCTTAAGACAGTAGAAGTGGGGTTAGAGAGATCACAATCTTTACCAGCCAGCTCATCAGCTGCTTCATTCCCAGGCACACCCACGTGCGATGGTATTCACTGGAGACATACTTGTTTCCTTTGATCAAGCCTAGCCAATTTGGATAAAATAGCTAGACCAGTACTGTCCATAATTTTCGGCCAGTTCTTCAAATATTGGATGGGAGCTTCTGCTGTCTGTCAAGATCCAGATACTGTCCTTATAAGAGTTGAGAGCATGATCGAGAGCACCACTAATAGCAATGAGTTCCGATCTAAAGACAGAACGGTGGTCAGAATACCTGATGCTGATTTTAACATCATTCCCAGGACGCCGTGGACCATTGGAAAATGGGATTAAAGCTACCTTCCCTTAAGGTGTATAATTACGGGAATCAAAGCTGTGAGAAATCAAAGGTGTTCTCTCGATTGATTTAGACTTATATTGCACTCTGCAGCTACACAAAGGCTACTGGGGACGGATTTCTTAATCTTCAACCTCAGTTAAGTGACGAGAACGACACCAGAGCTGCCACCCAACTATCCAAGTTTATACATCCCTCTAAAGCACGAATAAGCATTAAGTCGATCGCGATCGACCGGTGGACTGAAAAGACATTTTGGGGTGACCCGCCTATACTAAAACCTAAAACGCACATACTGAAAGAAACATATTAAAGGAACACCGACGCCAGCTAGACTGGAGAATGGGCTTTTCACAATCGATGCGACTTTGTGTAAGCAAATGATTGAATAAAGGAGTATATATATAGACGATACATGTACCTTCATTGGAAGTGCATATCGACGCTGGACACGTTCACTGCCGCTTAAGGGGAAAAAGGGATCACTGTGTAACCAGTAGTAGGAATTAATTTTTCCCTACATGCCACATGAAGGAAAGAATAAATATTGATAATAGCTCTCCTAGCGATAGCACAGGATTTGCTATAAGCATCATCCCCCAAACCTCGCTTTTTCGGGATTGGGTTCTTGTATTGATGGCACAGGACTTAGCAGTGAACAAATTAAGTACTTGCGTCGGCTTCACATTCGTCGGGTCACTTATGCTCCCTGTATTGAATACGCCCACGGTCTAGCAATCACTTATTGTTCAAGTATACAACTTGAAATTTTGTTTACCTATGTTTTTAGAGTTCGTGGCGACATATTACAAAAACAATATTTGCACTACGGAGAAGGATAAAAACTACTCAATTTGTAACGTAACGATTATTGTGTTCTGTTTACAATTTTTCCGGCAGCTAGTCAGCCATTGATGTCCGCTCTCTATGGATGCATTTCATCTGTTTACCAACATTAATTTAACCTTAATAATCATTGTAAATAAAATCATTTCCTTCATTGGTGACCCGGTGAAAACACCATCCGCAAAACTCGCCATTAACGACTGCTGTATAACTGGAAAATCAGGTACATTTATGCTATAATTTGAAACTTTTCACATTTTATTTGAAATGGCTACTAATAGTGATGATTCTTCCACATTTAATCTCGGTGGTACAAATACCGAAATTCATAAAGTAGCAGCTAAGCCATCAGCTTTTTGGCGAAAGAAGCCTAAATTATGGTTTTTACAACTGGAAGCACAATTTTCTAACAGCGGTATTTCGAACGACACAACCAAATATATCGTTGTTGCTGCTCTAGATGAGAATGTTTTAGATTTTGTAGTGGATATATTATCAAACCCTTCTCATGATGATAAATACGAAAAGTTAAAAAATGCCTTGTTAAACAGATTAACCGATACTGAGAAGTCAAGGTTAAAAAAAACTGTTGACTGATATGGAGCTTGGCGATCACGCCCGTCCGATCTCTTACGACAAATGAAGAGCTTAGCATGGAGTTTTATTTCTGATGAACTTATTAAATCGTTGTGGCTACAAAGGCTTCCACAGCAGACACAAGCTATTTTGTCGATTAGTAAAGATTCATTATAAATAATATTGCAGAAATGGCTGACAAAATTATTGCTGTTTACAGTTCATCCGAAGTATGCTCGGTAACAAATACAATAATTTGTCGCCAAAATCAAACGACCGTAATAAATTAGAGGCGTTGCAAGCAGACATAGCGGCATTAACAAAAAAATTCGATGAATTTTCTCGAAAATCTAGGCAACGTAGTAAATTAAGGTGTCACAGGACTCTTAACACAAATCCGTGCACTCGAAAAAAACATCCTTCTTCAAACCAATGTAACTTAGCAATAAAACAAAACAATAATTTGAAGTTTTTACCACATGATAATCATATATATTTACATTATTTCTCAAATTTTTAAAAAATTATAGAGAAATAAAATTTGGACAATTTTTTAAAAATATGAAAATTAGCATTTTACACCGCGCACAAAAGTACAAAATCGACAAAAATTTGCAAAATTAATTTTATTTGATATTATGACGTGGTGGGCGCCAAATGATAAGGGACAGACGGGGAAGGGGTTCTTTACTAAGTCCACTAGTTATTAAAACACGTTTATTAGACAAAACAAACACATTTACATACATAACTAGAGAACTAACAGTTGACATAGAATAGAAAGGGATCGGAGCGCATGCTCATACGTCTTTACAGTTCCGAAACTTGGCCATCACTGAAGATTGTTCTGTTCGCTAGAGGACGTGAAAGTCTCTTTAGAATTTGTTTGACTTTATAATAGTCTTGAGCATCAACAACAGATTCTTTTGCGATTAAATTTGAAACTTCAGTCGGTAAAAGACCAACAAGATACACCACCCACTGTGGAACTGGAACTTTTAAAAATGTTAATTGCCTTTCGAAGAGGTCTAGAAAAATTGTTACATCAGTTGTTTTGGATCAAAAATCGGAAGTAGCTTATGAAGTTCTAACTTTGGCATGTTGGAGTCTGCAGAAGAAGACACCAGTGCAGAGTTTGTAGTTTTAGAAGTATCAGTTGTAATTTGAAGTTTTTGTAGTTCAAATTTTCGTTGGTTTTCCTTATCTCTTTCAGCTCGCAATTCGAGCTCTTTTCTATCACTAATAATACGATTTAAACATTCTTTAGTAAAATCTACATCGTAGGCATCTTGATTTTTTTGGATTCGACCGCTAAGGATGAAGTTTAGAATGTTTCGGTGGTGGGAGAGTCTTTCTTCCTGCACGAGCTGGATTTCGGCTAGGTCTATCAGTTTTGAGCACTTGGCTTCATCATCATTGGCACAGTTATGGTATCTGTCTCCATTGAAATGGACGGCGCGTCCGAACCGGACGCTTCGGTCGTTGGCAGTAGCGGAAAGGCTTCCTTGGAGGTCATAACGACCAAGAAAACGGGCACAAAAAAAAAAAGAACAGACGAATAGAAAAAAAAATAGACGAATTGTATCTTCAACCAGCAATTGATTACGAAGGTATAGCAAAGGCACAGGAAATGGATGAGGAGTTAAGGGGACATAGTACCTTTCGAAACCAAAAATTGTACATGTCGATATACTTTTTCGATTCAACATAAATCAATGATTTTTCCATATTCTAATGCGATTTTTTTTACAATTTGTACAAAAACGTTCAAAGTTTAAAATACTTAGTCAATTTTTGCTTTTAAATTGATAAAAAATTTTAACACAGAATATGCACACAAAAATTTAAAAAAAAAAACTTACCTTCTGTTACCCACAAGGTAACTTTTGAAAGATGTACAGTAGAATCTTCATTTATATACCAAATTAAAGCTAAATAATGCCTTTTTTCTGTAAACCTTAAATTTTAAATTTCTACCCCATTTAAAAAATTTAGAAGTCATAAAATTTATAATAAGTGATTTTTTTTCCATCTATCGCGCTATAAAATCTATTCATTCCATTAACAAATGTGAGGTTCACAGAATAAAAAACAACAAGTACAATACCCATATAAAATTTTAGAACTCTACAATCAAAACTTTTTTTTAATCTTGCGGGAAAGTGTGAAAAATAGAAACTGAGAAAATCACGTTTAAGCAATGCACTGTAATTTTATACAACAAAATACAATTATTTAATACTTAAAATACACCCACCTCATATGTCACACCTTATATTTCAACAAAATGCTCATGCATGCCTTTTTCAGCATTCTCAAAGCCCTACGAGCATCTAATGTTGAAGACCTAGGCTTCATTTCGGTTTCTTTTATTCGAGCATTATCGGACTGAAAAGCATAAGTGAGAAAAATAAGTCACCTAATTTACAACCCAGATGTTTCATATCTAAACGACCAGCCATTCCATCATTATACATTACTCTACTGCCTCATTCACTGCAACATCAACTATTCTCTTAGAAGATCCTGATGTTTTAGGGCAGTATTTCCAAACCTTCGAGTTGAAAGACTCATTTTAATTCTGTGTCCTTTCCCCCTAAATATTTTTTTTAATAACTTAGGTGAGGATAATTCTGCAAATATTGGTTTTACTGCATCCATATAACAGAGGTTGGCACAATACTGTTATGTTTGTATGATGTATTTTCTGAGGATTTTGCCTTTTGATAACTACACCATGAGGATGCACCAACCAGGCAGAAGTAATGCATTGGTTCTTCATCTGTTGAGCGGTAATGGCAATAAATGGCCCAAATGGATTTACGCATATCATCTATGCAGCTGCAGTTCTCACGTATAGCATTTCCATAGTATATCGTGAATTTATCTATTAATTTATCTGTCAGGCAACTTTTCCCACTTATACTTTTGCCATCTGATAGTTTTTCCGAAATGTGTTGAGTTCTTCTATCAAAATACAATTATAAATATAATTGAAAATTTAAGAAAAAAATGCAGTAATTTATTCCCGGTCGAAACCGAAACTTAGAGAGGTGTGGTTTGCTTACATTCCATTTAAAGAGCAAAGTCTCTTTAGACATTTACATTTCTTCTTGTACAGAACGTAATAATTATCGGATTTTGATGCGGTTTGTTTTAAAATGTTCCAAACGGTTCAAATTATTTTTTTAAAATATTTTTGAAAAATCAAGGTACTATGTCCCTTTAAAAGAGATTCTTTCTTCCAAGTTTCCAATATTTGGCTCCAACTTGGACATATTCTGCGACTGCTCTGCAAAGAAGAAGAGACCTTATATTCCAGAAGCATTCCGGAGAAATGTGTTCAACAATGTTCATAACCTAGCACATCCTGGAATAAGAACTACCACCAAATTGTTAACTTCAAGATTTGTTTGGCCATCAATAAATAAGGACGCAAGAAAATGGGCTAGAAGCTGTGTTGCCAAAAGTCCACGACACGTACAGAGTCCTTTCCAGCAATATCACACAATGTCCCTAAACATTTTACAGAAATCAATTTAGATATTATTGGTCTCTTACCATCATCTGAGGGATTTCGCTTCTGTTTAACTATTATAGATCGATACAGTTGATGAATGGAGGCATTTCCAATGCCTGACATTCGAGCAGAAACAGTAGCAGATAACATACTAAAAGGCTGGATTTCACGTTTTGGAACACCATTAGTCATTACCACTGATCAAGGAACACAGTTCGAGGCTCAGCTCTTTCAAGAACTTTCAAAATTAATAGGATTTAAATGCAACAAAACTACAACGTATCATCCGCAAGCAAATGGTTGTATAGAACGCTGGCGCCGTACTCTTAAAGCGAGCATAACGTGTCTTGAAAACGAAAGTTGGACGAAATCACTTCCCATAATATTGCTTGGATTGAGAACAATTTGGCGTGCTGATTTCGAAGCTACACCAGCAGAATTACTTTATGGTGAAAGCATTCGTTTACCATGCGATTTCTTTGAAGACACCCTGTTTTTACCTCAATCTGAATTCGTCCAAACACTTAAAGCAACCATCAAAGATTTCAAGCCAGTTCCTTTTTCATATCACAGCAAGCAGAAACCTTTTATCTTCAAAGACCTCAAAGATTGTTCTCATGTGTTCGTCCGCACTGACAGTGTTCGTCGGAGCCTGCAACCACCATATCATGGAACCTATAAGGTTATCAACCGATCTGACAAAGTTTTTACACTTTTCATTAAAGGTAAAAATGTTAATATTTCAATAGACAGATTGAAACCATGTTTTTCCGACAATTCTTCAGAAAGTGACATTGAATCCAGCATTGGAGAAGATATACCTAATGAACCTGCAAAAATGCCAGAGAAAAGGATCAGATTTGCTCCATTGCCCCTTCCTGCTTCAACCAGAGCAACAAGAGGTGGACGTCAAGTTCGTTTACCAGTGTGTTATCAGTGAGATACATTTTTGTTACAGTATCTCACTTGGGGGAGGGGGGGGGATTGTGGCGACATATTACAAAAACAATATTTGCACTACGGAGAAAGATAAAAACTTCTCAACTTTTAATGCAACGATTATTGTGTTCTGTTTACATTTTTCCCGGCAGCTAGTCAGCCATTGATGTCCGCTCTCTATGTATGCATCACATCTGTTTACCAAAATTCATTTAACCTTAATATCATTGTAAATAAAATCATTTCCTTCAAGTTAAAATAGTAATCTCATTTTAAAAGAGGGATATAATGTCCAAAACCAGTGTTTAAAAAAAGGAAACATACAATTTTTATACAAAATAGCCACACCTACGATATTAGGTGGACCGCACCACCTGAAAAACATTGGAAGTAACCCGTACTCTGGAAAAGTCTGTTCACCTTTGCTGTAAAATGAGAAATGTGAATCTAGAGAGCTTTAATATGCATGAACGCCTCTACACAGCGGGTCTTTAGTGTCATCTGGAATCGAATCCATGCTTTGATGATGCTGGCCATGAGATTTCGATAAGATCACTCAGCCCCGTGGTCAACAAAAGTTTTTGTAAGATGTAATCATGCGAAGAAAATATTGATCGTCCCCACTTGGAAACTTTTTAGCTTCTTCACATTTATCCTTACGGAAAGGATTGCGTGGAGTATAGTATAATGTACTATGTGTAGTTTCAAACGTTATTTCCATGAAACAGTAACTATACCTTTTGAGAAAAATGCATCATAAATAAGCTAGTATAAGTTCTTTTCCACCTGGTGCTTTTTGCTTTAGATATTTGCTGTGAATAACCAATTGGTTTTCAAGAATCCTAGCTCATGCCTTCAGCGATTGAGGCTCAAATTTACGAGACTGGAGTGGTGGAGGACACGAATTTGGGATTAGAATCTTCCAGTCATGAGATCGAGTTCTGATGCCATAAACAACCCACTATGTCGAGGGAATGATGCATATTAAATATATCGAAGCCCAAACTCTCGGTTAGCACTATTCAGCTACTCTAGGGATTTTGTGATGACAGACCTCGTCATTTTGAACCATGGTCAAGTGACGTGGACGACACCTAAGTTGGCACCCCCTCTCCTAACTACCACACCAACGGGAAGACGTTTGGGATCTTGACAGATTTAGCATGCATCGTGCCCCTATATAGCGAATCTTTAGTGGTACTGGACTCGAACTCGTGACAAAGCCACCCACGAACCAATACCTTGACCACTCGGCTACCGCGGCCACCTCGTAATTTTGAACCATGGTCAATTGATGATTTCGACACCTGAGCTGGCATCCTCTGTTCTAACTATCACACCACGCCAATAGAAGAATGTTTGAGCCCCGACACTCCCCTACACGTTGGCCACGAATCCGTTACCTTGACCACTCGGCTACTACAACGCGGTACAGTGTTGAAAATTATAGAGTGGAACATTATCTCAAGTGTTATCCTCGTTACTTGACCAAGATAAAAAATTGCGAGGTCCGCCAGCAACAGCCCAATATTGGCAATAGGGTTCTCTATCTGTTGGGCAGTATCTAATAATGTTATATGATTCGTGTTTATACCGACCGTCATCTCTCCTTATTAGTTTAACAAACAAATCTTCCTATTTAAATTTAATTAAATGTCTATTTATACTGATATTTTTATAGCAGTTTTGAGTCGTAGCACAGAATGAAAATTATTATAATGTTGCAGAGTTTACCATACTAAACTTACAACTTCCTATGTCAAAGACGTCTGTCTGCGTCTCAGGACTTTTTGACCAATTTTGACACTAGTCTCTATGGGTCGAAAAGTACTTACCGACTCCTAATATTAATGCCAGGTTCATGGCGTAGTTTTTAAGTAACTATATCCCGTTCTCATACTATTTACGTAAGCTTAAATTAAAAACTGACATTGTTTTCGTGGTTGTATTGGGGACGCAATGTGTTCCAATGCTCTTTCACAAAAAAATATCATCTTAATAAGCTCACCGATTTATATTCCGTAAGTAATGGTTTAGTTAATTTAAATAATGGTTTGTGAACTGACAAAGTTGTTGAATGAGAATCAAATGGTCGCTGGATAGTTCTTATTCTCATTTTTTACTGCCACTGGGTCCTCCTAATTTTTATTATTCTCTGCAAAACAGTGGACGACTGCGTCTACCTGAGGGTAGCTTCGGATGCGATCCGGTGTCGGAAGAGTGGGAAGTATAGCTATGATAGGTAGTTGGGTAGGTGTTCTCATTGAAAAGCATTTTGATCAAGTACACCTTCAAATAGGAACGGGTACTCCCTGTTACATCTTTGTTGTCGGATCCCCAATTATCAGCATTCGCTTAGCATTGGGTATGTCCAACGGAGCATTCCTCTCTTTCGTAGTCGCAAGATAAGGGTTCATATTTGAGATTTCCACCTAGTTTCAAAAGAGCCTTAAGTAATTCTCAACAAAAGATTATGCTCTGTTCTGTGTGTGAGACTGGTTTCGCTGTCTACATCTTTTCCCGGGGAATCCTTTATAAGAGACTTATGTTTTTATAGGCAAACCTACAACCCTGTCTTTCAGGCAGGATATCCGCAATTGGGTTATCTGTTGGGCAGTATACCGAAATTTTTACTACATTTTTTGGGTTGAAGCCCATAATGAAAATTATTACAATGATATTGTGGATTACTGTGCTAAACTTGCCACTTAATTTAAAAAGAAATTTTTTTACTCGTAAGAAAAAGTTAAAAAGATTTTATTAAACATCCATAAATCAACATACTAAAATGAAAACGTTGAGGTTTTCTAAAATCAGAATATCAATCATAGACGTACAGAGTCTAAAAACTTTTATATAAAGGTCGTAACCAATAATCATTAATTACTGTTTTTTTCTTTATTAATCTGTGAAAATATTTGTCATTTTTTATGAAAACACAAACAAGTGCTTTGCAGGCTTTTTTTTCATCTTCCCTTTGAAGTCGAAACGAGACCCTTTTCATGAGAAAGACCATTTTAAATTCTTTAGCATCTTAATAGCCATGAGCCTGTTCTACTTAAGAGGGTTTCAGCTAGCAACTTTAAAAATAGCTTGGATAACAGAACCTGCCTAATTTTAAAATCAGTGTTACGATACATTATGGAGACTCATTAGTGTACATGCAACAATATTTGAAATATTTATGTTGAGGTCTAGCAGCATCCCTTCGTCTGCGATTATTCTGGAAATTCCTTGACCTTGATTCTTGTAAGAGCCTCCCCAAGATCCCTGCATTGGGTGGTCGTTGTTCTCTTCGACAGTATTCTACAGGTCTTTCTGGTGGAGGCAAAACTGCACTAGGTCGAACATTCCCAACTCTTTCTTGCTGCGGTTCTAATTCTCTATAGCCAATCTGTACATCTTTTAGTTCGGATTGAACCTGTGTTCGCGTTCTGCACTCGGTGTCTTTTTTGTTCAATGGTGGTTGGTCCATAGAACATCTTTTTTGAGGCAGCGTATCTCTTGGACTTCTGATAGGATAGGGGATTAATCGAGGGTCATGAGATAATGGAATTTGCCGTTGTCTACAGCCAATATCATGAACAACTCTATTTGTCTTCTGTTTTAACACTTTGCTATCTGTTGGAACCGGTATTCTTGAGTATCTATCCGTATCAATTTCTTTGGGAGAAGCTAGCCCTCTCCGGAATTTCTTATTAAACCATGTATAGGATGTAGAAGAACTCCCTGAGTTCGTTCTTTCGTGCTTTTCATTATATGATGCCATTTCTTTGGGCACTTTGTCCATAACACTACCTGAATTCTGCATCGACCCTTTTAATTGTTTACTTGCGATATTATCCTTGTGATGCACTGAAGGTCCTACTTGTTGGCATTCAATTTTTGGTTGCATATCCATGTAGCATGCACTGTTTGACCGATACGTCGGCAATGAGTCTGAAAAGAAACTACCTCGTTGCTGAACCTTTCTTTCTCCTTCCAGCGTCCTGCTGCTCATTGTAGTTGATGTTTTTATACATTTGTTCGCGAAATGTATATCGTGTGTCTCTTGCTCTCTCGACCGCTTATATGGAAAATTTGTTTGCTGAGGAAAAGTTTCACTACTGTGTCCATCCATCAGCTCAATAGGATGAGCAGCGGATACTGTTGAGCGTCTGTTTGGGAATTGCGTCATTTCAGGAACAGTTCTTTTTGTGTATGGATTTTCTACGACCCCTCTTTGACTCTCCTTCGAACTTTTCATCTGTGAATCAAGTTCGATTTGAAGTGGCCATGTTTGTCTTCGTGGTTTGTTCTCTGTTTTTTCTTCTGGTATTCTTTCGGCGCACGAATACCTAACCACAGCCGAGCGAATTCCTGTAATATGAACTCCCTTAGCCTTAACTGCGCGTGGAGTTGTCCATTTTGCATATCGCTTTTGGGGAGGCGAAATCGTTCCACGAGGATGTTTCTTTACTGCTTCTGTGTGGCCTACCATTTTTACAATCTTAGAGCTCACAATTCTTCTAGCGATAGTTCGGAGTCGGTCTGTTATTATAACCCCACTCTTTTGATCTGGATATTCCGTCGAATATCTGTGTGCAAAAGGCCGATTATTGTCCCCAATTTCAGTTGGCAATAATTCAGATACGTGCTGACTATATTTTACCATTTCCTGTGCTTGATCAACGATTTTCAGATGACTCCGAAAGTCTTCGTTCCTTTTTTGAAATTGGCCTTCTCGATTATTCTGAGAATCTTCATTCCTGTTTTGATATTTATCACTCGAGTCAATTCTGAATCCCTCATCTTTTACATGTCTACCATCCGGTTTCCTTCCAGATGTCTCATTGGCTTTTTGATACCTACAATACGAGTAATTTTGGGATTCCTCGTCTTTTCTTTCTTGCGTAATATTCATTTCAATTCGAAATACATCTTGTGTTTGACATCTGCCAATTTGATTACTTTGTGAAAACTCATACCTTCCTTGGTGTCTTACCGTTTGGTCACTCTGAGAGGAAGCAGCCTCTCTCTCCTGTCTATTATTTTGGTCCCTTCGAGGTGAACCATGTCTTTCATATATGATGTTGTATTCACTCTGTGAAGCCTGATACCTTCCTTGATATCTGCTATTTCTATCTCTTCGGTAAGAGGGACTTGTTCTGTGGTCACTTCGGTAAGCCCTATTCTCTCCTTCATATCTATCATTCTGATGACTAAAAAATGCATCATTTCTTCCTTGATACCTGGTATCTCGATCTTTTTGTAATGTATCATCTATTTGGTATCTGCTGCCTTGTCCAGTTTGATGTGCAAAGTATCGTCTTTGATATCTACCTTCCTGTACATTTCGGAAGGAATCATTTTCGTGACATCTGCCACTCTGACGACTTTCGAATGTGTTATCTCTTCTTTGATATCTGTTAGCTCGGTCATTTTGAGATGCCTCATACCCTCTTCGATATTTACTAGTCTCCTCTTCACCTCTTCTTTGGTATCTAGCATCTAGATCATGCCTGGAAATATGCCGTCTTTGGTATCTATTTTCGTGATCTCCTAATGCCTCGTTTCTTCTCTGCAATCTTCTGTTCGGGTCATTGAAGTTTGCTTCATTTCTTTTATGTAATCTGCTACCCGGTTCATTCAAGTGGGTCTCATTTCTTCTCTG
>BMAV01011150.1:75085-106212 GCA_019973955.1 Trichonephila inaurata madagascariensis
CTGCTACCCGGTTCATTCAAGTGGGTCTCATTTCTTCTCTGCAATCTGCTATTCGGGTCGTTGAAGTTTGCTTCATTTCTTCTGTGCAATCTGCCATCCGTATCATTCAAGTGGGTCTCATTTCTTCTTTGATACCTTCCTCTTCCATCATTCATTAGCTCCTCGTGCATTCCTTGAGGTCTGATATTGGGATTATTCAAGGATAATTCATCCCCTCTTTGACATACAATACCTTGACGAGTTTCACGGCTCTTGTCATCTGTGACCTTGAAATGCTCGTCGTCTGCAGTGAACGAAGTTCTTTGTTTTTTGCGATTTCTTCTTGGTAACATGTTTGTCCTTTTATTATATATTCCTTTAGTCTTATTCGTCCTTTGACTTTAAAATTTTCTATTGTTTCCTATGGGAAGTATTGCATATTTAAATAAATAGCATCGATAAGAAAATTTTTACTAAATTAAGAGATAAATGAGTAAGATGTTTTTGAAGTAACTTTATACGAGGGATAAATTTATAAGTGGGATAAGAAAAGAAAAAAAGGTTAAAAAATGCATCTCTTGTTGATTCCCGAGTGAGTGAATCTTTTATTATCGTCGTACTCTAAAATAATTTTAGAGCTATAGGAGACGGACGTTCTAATGTTAAACCGTGGTTAAATATCGAAGACAACACCTGAGCAGACACCCCACTCTCCTTACCTCCACACTACTTCAATGGGAGGATTTTGAGCCTCGACAGGTTTAACTCTTTCGTGGACCTTGGGAAGATTACTTTCCATCCACATGATCTTACAAAATACACATGGGAAGCGCCAAATCCATAATGTATTGGCTTATCTATTATAACGACGGGTAGACATAATTCCACTTTAGTTTTGTGCTACTGCACATAATCCAGCGATTGTGACATTTGTAAATCGGGCTCCTAAAGGAGATGTACCTTGTCCAAAAGCTGTCGCTGCATATAACGATGTCATGGGAAGGGTTGATCGCTTCGATCAATAAAGGAAGATACCAAATAGGAAAAAGATCTGTAAAATGGTGGTATATCTTTCATTTTCTTATTGACCTTGCCATCTTAAATAGTTTCATACTGTGGCAAGTGAACAAAGGAAGCAGCTAACATTTCATACAGCATTATATGCTATTTATAGCCAATAGACAGATATTCCCAAGAAAAAGAAGAGGACGCCCTAGTAAGGTTCCAAGCAAAGAAGTGTGTAGTTCCGAAGGGTGTGCGTTAAGCCAGTGAGGGACATCATTTTCAGCTGCAGACGATGTAGCAGAAAGGGACAAGAAAAGAGGACCCGCTACAGGTGTGCAGAATGTGATGCCCCCTTGCGCATTGCAGCATCATTCTTATCTTTTCATGGCAAATAATCACCATTACATTTCTTTATGACGATGAATGGTTCCTTGGGAAGTATTTTTCCCGCACATAAAATTTAAGTATAAACATAAAATTCGGCAAATTAAAACATATTTCCTTAAACATTAGTGTACAATTGTTAATAAAAAAATATAAAAACACTGCGAGAAATTCAAAAGAGAAATAAATGGCACACGAAAGGGTTAACGTGTACCTACCATCCATTCTACACGGCAGATATTCAATGACACCAAAACTCGAATCTGCAACTCGACTACGTCTCTCGCGAACTCGTGATTCTGACCTCTTGATTCCTGAGCATTTGTAATTTTAGATAATATATCAATTAGGATGTGTTATAGGCATGATTCTTGATGTAAAGGGTCTCTTTATAAACCAATGCTTTTTAAAACAACATGGTGAGAAATTTGTTTAAAAAGGCCATGAAGAATACACGTTTGAATACAGTGAAAAATATACAGAATTCAATAAACAGTTTTTGTCTGCTGTTTTACCTGAGGCTGTACGACGAGTACTGAGATACGCTAGTTTACTTGACAATTCTAATAGAAAAATATCCAAGGAAGGTAAAGCTTTGACTATCCGTCGAGCTGTATGATAAATAGACATATTCGAATTATGCACTATTCGCAGACGAGAGTCAGTATTAAAATCTTTTTGTTTTGATGGGCATGTAGATGTTTTTCTTTTAATTAATTTATTTGCAAAACTCATCATGCTCCACATTGCATAACATGAGGCTTAACACATGAGGCTTGAGTAACACAATGATATAATTTAAAAAATCAAAAATACATTTAAGATAAAAATGTAAAATAAAAAGAAAGAGAGGAAATACACAAATATAAATAAAGATATTGAAAAAAATGGTGCTCTTGAAAATCAGTGCAAGATCTTTGAATCAGGTCTTTCATCGAAGTGTACCATAAACCAACATATGAGAGAGGAAGCCAGGCAGGCGCTGGGCGAGTTTAAATCTTCAATTTACTGGAATTTCGTTATGATTAAAAGTGAAAAATTTGTTGAAGAATGCAAAGAAAGTTTGAAAGACGCCATGATTACTTTGCCAAAGAAAACATGCAACTGAAAAACTAAAAAATTCATTGAAAAAATTAAGAATGTTTAAATACTGCAAAAGAGACATTCCTATGTGGGGTGAGAATATCGGCATCTAAATTTAGTAATTTGGTGTTTATTAATGCTACAATAGATTATTTTGACCACCCACCCGGTATAGTAATTAGGGATACTGACTGCGGTGCCGCTGAGTTCGAATCCCGGAGAAGGCGCAGATGTTAGTAAAGGAAGAGTGTATTTGCGGCATGGGGATACTCTAAATTGCCGTCGAGCCGGAGTCCTCTTGTGAGGTTGGTGACAGGGAGAGGTGGGAGGCCTCTGACCACCCCCTGGATGTACTTCCTCAAAATTGGGGTGGAACTGAGCACCATAATGGTGCTCAAAGCTACAGATAACAATAGGTGTAAAAATCAGTTTCGCGGTCCTAAGCACACAGCTCTGAATCTCACTCTCTGATAACTATAAGAAGAGATACAAGAAAGATATATTAACGTCGAACTATAAAGCTGAACGAGGCTAAAGACGACTAACTTCGTAATTTAAAACCATGGTTAAGTCATGACGATGACACCTAAGCTGTCACGCCGATCCAATGATAGGACATTGAGTTTCGATAGTTGTAAAGCGCGTGCATCGGCTCTAGGCTCGAACTCATGACACACCAGCCAAGTTTTGGTATGGGAAGTATAATTTATAAATGACGCACTTCGAAGCAACAAAAAGGTTATTGGCGATGGACCTCATATTTTTTAACATTGGTTGTGTCTGAGAAGCTTTACAGCATATCCAAGTAATAGTAGAGTTTATTGATAATATATTACATTAGATTTCAATGAGTTCTTTTAAGAATGCATTTTAGTTATTGACTTCTATTTTTAAATATCTACTCCATGTAGAAAGCGAGGTTAGTGCGGTCATGGTTTTATTAGTGTGAAGATTGTCTGATCAAGCTGCATTACAAATGCTCAAGTAACCAAATATATCGTGAAAATTATTTTTAAAATTATATTTCACACAAAAAAAATTTAAGGGAACAATTATATATATTGTTACGTAGATCCGAGGGCTCGGGGATTTTATGCAAAACAATCACAAAGAAAATAAACAGTTCTTCAAGAGCGATGCAAATTTATTAACAAAAATCCAATCCTTTAAATACAGGATTCAGCAGCAATATTCACAGAGTAAATCTCCGAAGGTCATGACACCTTCAACAGCAATCAAACACAATCACCAGTGTTTTAAAAATGCACGTATGTAAAAGATTATTCACTAGCACAGCCGAGCTAATCGCTAGTCAAAACAATCCTCACTACTCGCTTGTTTAATCAAGACTCCTCGCCGTCCCGGCGAGCATCTTAATTATAGGCGCGACAAAAACTTCCAGAAATATAGCCGCGCTCGTGACATTAGTGGAAAGATCCACTACTTTCTAAAAGATGCCAGAAGGTTCCGAACTCGCCAACATGGTCGTTAAAGTTGCCAAGATTTCGCCAAGTTCTCATTGAATTGCCATTATAATGTAAGGGGCGGCATTGCTTTTGAATGGTACAATTTTAACATGCAATAAACATAACAAAGAGTAATATAAATACATTAAACACTCAAATACAAGTTATTTAGAATATTTACACAAAATTCGTAACACAGCCCCCTCCTCAAAGACTGCACGTCCCGGGCAGTACAATCCTTGAGTAAGAGGCATCTATTTACAGGCAAATTACTCACATACTAATCACATATAAAGTGACAAATGGCACAGCATATACAATACAAATAAATTCAAAGCACATGAAGAAATGTAAACAAATTCCAGTTTTAAAATAAAACTAAAGAATTAGAAAAGAAAAATAATTACATTATTTACAAAATAATTAATGACCATGGTCTAAACTTAAGGATCTTATTCATCTTGGCCAAGATAAGGGGTTAACCTATTGCAATGTATTACCTTCGGTTTTGAGTGTGGTGATTTCTGTATCCACACCACAACGTCATTTAGGTCTTTTTAGGACTGTGTAAGGACCTTCCCAGCCTGTCTGCAGCTTTGGAGAGTCCTTTACGACAGTGCTCCGCAACCTTTTTATAGCTGCGGACCGGTCAACGTTTGATAATTTTACCGCGGCCCGCTGAGGGTGGAACACGATGATTGTTTATATTTTAGATTGTTTTGATTTAATAATTTTAATTTAGTTACATTTAAATATACCTTTAGAATAAAATATAATTACACCAAAAATGAATAAAAGTGATTTAACGTGAAATATAGATTTCCGTGGAAAGTTGCGCAAATCCGAGAGAAATGGACCACTTTAAATAAAATGGCAATAGTTTAATTTTCTTTAGGCGGCCCGGCACCATTTGATCCACGGACCGGTACCGGGCCGTGGACCGGGGGTTGCGGATCACTGCTTTACGACGTTTCGGATTCCAAAACTACACTTTGTCGCCTTCGTGGAAGTCGTGTCCGGTTGCTCTTGAGTCGTATCGGGTCTTCATCTTCTCGGATGCCAAGCCGATTCTTTCCCTAGCCAGATGATGCATTTCCTCCATCCGTGTCTGAAGTTTCTCGACATACTCCTCAGGCGCCAAGGGAGCATCTGGTGGTCGGCTGAACAAAAGATCTGCAGGCAGACGAAGATCTCGTCCGAAGAGCATCTGGGATGGGGAATAGCCGGTGGTCTCGTGAACGGCACTCCTGTAGGCAAGCAAAAAAAAGGGCAATTTCTTGGCCCAGTTCTGTTGATTACTGGATACCAGGAGAGAGGCTGTTCAGGATGGTCCGATTGAACCTCTCTACCATGCCGTCAGACTGAGGATGCAAAACTGTTGTCCTGGTTTTGTCGATGGCGAATATTTCACACATTCTCTTGCAAACTGCAGAATCGAAGTTTCTTCCTTGATCGAAGTGCAGTTGTAGAGGGACCCGGAATCGTGAGATCCAATGTTGAACTAGAACCTCTGCAACAGTCGAGGCCTCTTGGTCGGGAATAGGATAAGCTGCAGGCCACTTAGTAAAGTAGTCCATGACAACCAGGATGTTGTTGCCATCTGACGATCTCGGAAGTGGACCTAGGATGTCAAAAGCTATTCGTTCGAAAGGCGCTCCCACATTATACAGCTGCAGTCTCCCTCTAGTGCGTTTTCTGGGACTTTTTCGTGCAGCTCAGGGATCACATGTGCGACAACACTTTTCCCCGTCACTCTGCACATTGTTCCAGTAGAAGCGCTCACGAACTTTTTGTAAGGTCTTCATAACGCCAAAATGACCTCCAGTTGGACTGCCATGGAGTTCCTTAAGGACCGTTGAAACTCTTGTCTTTGGGAGTATCAATTGCCACCTGAATGTTTTTCCGTCGTCAGACTCCCATTTTCGATATAAAACACCATTTCTCAGATGGAGAGAATCCCACAGAGCCCAGTAACGCTTCGTTGTAGGATGGAAAGGGGCGATGTCTTGCCAGCTGGGCTTTTCGTCAGACGACTCTTTGAATTCTATGATGGTTTTTATTTCAGGATCAGCCAGTTGATCTTATCGGACGCTCTCATCACTCCACGGGTCCAATGCCGATGTTGATGACGTTGTAACTTGGCGGACTATTGGATCTATTACGCCAAATTTCTTTTCGATTCTCGAGCAGTATTTGCAGCTCTCAGGACAGGGTCTTTTCGAAAGGGAGTCTGCGTTTCCATGTGCTGATTCTTTTTTGTGGCGAATTTCCACATCATACTCCTGTAGTCTCTACCCATCTAGCTATTTGACCTTCTGGATTTTTCAAATTCAGTAGCCAGGTCAATGAGGCATGATCTGTTCGCAGCAGGAACCTTCGACCGTAGAGTTAAGGATGGAAGTGTTCTACGGCTTTTACTATAGCAAGCAGTTCCTTCCTGGTCACTCAATAATTTCTTTCTGGTTTGGACAGACACTTGCTAAAATAGGCGACGACACGCTCCTGACCATCTATCTCTTGAGACAATGCGGCCCCAATACTCTCATGACTTGCATCTGTAACCAGAATAAATTGTTTCCCAATTTCAGGATATGCCAGGATTGGAGCAGATGTTAGTGCGTCCTTAAGCTTGTTAAAGGCGTTGTTACAATCAACCGTCCAGATGAATTTCTCTTTTGCCTCGGTCAGCTTATGGAGTGGGCTGGCGATCGTTGAGAAATTTTTCACGAATTTCCGGTAATACGTGCATAAGCCAAGAAACTCCGAAGCTGGTGAACATCCGTAGGGCAGTTCCAGTCTTTCACCGCCGATATCTTATCCGGGTCTGTTCGTACACCTTCTGCCGAAATGATGTATTCGAGATAGGTGACTTCACGCCGGAATAGGTGGCACTTGGATGGACTTAATTTCAGGTTAGCTTCTTTCAGCTTTTGTAGCACACGTCTAATATTTTTCAGATGTTCTTCGAAGGAGCGCCCCACGATGATAATGTTATCAAGATAAACCAGGCAGGCCTCGTATGAAAGTCTTCCAAGGACTGTTTCCATAAGATGTTTGAATGTTGCAGGTGCATTGCACAAGCCGAAAGGCATAACCTTAAATTGCCACAGTCCTTGTCTCGTGGTGAAGGCAGTTTTCTCTTTATCGTCAGGGTGGAGTTCTACCTGCCAATACCCGCTCTTGATATCTAGGGTTGAAAACCAGGTATTTGCCAGCAAGTGTGTCCAGCGTGTCATCTATACTTGGCAGAGGATAGCTGTCCTTCTTGGTAACGTCATTCAAACGACGATAGTTCACACAGAATCTGGTAGAGCCATCTTTCTTCCTGACCAAGAAGATGCCCAAGGACTTGACGATGGCTCAATTACATCATTATCTTTCATGTCCTTAATGAGTTTTTTGGACTTCTTCCTGTTTAGCAAACGGTAGTCGTCAGGGGTGCTGCTTAATAGGAGGATGTTCTTCTGTATCAATTGGGTGTTGCGTTAGTCTAGTTCTTCCAAAGTCCTCAGATGTTCTTGAAAGTAGGCTTTGGAATTCTGTAATCAGCTTTCCTGCAGCATATCTCTGTTTCTTGTCTAAGTCAGTGCTTTTTAGTAAATCCTTGACTAAATCGTCTGAAAAATGGTCTTGGCTATTGCATTTTCGGTCTACACAAGTGACAGGAGCACAAGCTGCTACTACCTCTCCTTCCTGAATAGTCCCCTTCTTATCACTAATGTTAGCCACCCTCACTGGGATGACTGACTTCGAGAGGGCTACAACTGACGAAGCTATCAGTACTCCTTTTGAGTTGTCTGGGTCCGGATAATCAATTAGACCGAATCGAAATTTTCTATTTTCTGCTACTAAACCGGGTATTATACATTCAGTTCTTGGCGGTAATGAGATGTTGTGGTTTTTGCAATAATTTTCTGGTTGGATTCAAATTGAGTTTGTAAGCCAAAAAGAGTGATGTCTTCAAATTTTGAATTCATATTGCTATTTTCAAAGTCCAATTTAAAGTTATTGTTCTTCAGAAAATCCAGTCCAAGAATACAGGGATCGGGGATATCTGCTATGTATGCCGTATGGTGATAGTCTATATTTCCAAACCTTAGAGTGACGTTAGCTTTCCCATGAACTTGAATCTTGTCACCCGTCACTGTTTGCAATGAAACTCAGGGCGGCGTCCAGATAATACTAATTTTGAATTTTGCGCCAAATCTTTCCTGAGTATAAACACAGTGGCTCCAGTATCAACAACCATTATTAATTTGTCCTATTACTTAGTCCTTTGTCGCCGCCATTTACTCCCGTAATTTGGAGAATTTTGTGATGGGGCCTTTCATTATCTGGCAACCTCCGACCCGCGAGATGGCCATATATTAGTTTTCCTGTTTGGAAGAAGAGACGGTGTTCTCTTCCTTCCTTGCTCGGGAACAGTTCCTTCTCAGGTGTCCCGTTCCACCGCATCCCCAGCTTTTGAAGTTGCGTTTCTCTTGGTTCAAAATTCCAGTCTTTATGGTTTGCATTTCCTCTTTCAATTTCTCCATCTCCTTTATCAATCGAGATTCACAGGGCTCATCTGTAGTCACTCTAGCTCTTCGGATAGAATGGCGATCTCTGCGACTGGCTTAAGTGGTGGCCTCCAATTTCAGGGCATATAACAGGGCAGATTTAAGATCTTGCACATCTGCCATTCTTACAGCCCCTTCTGGATTTCCCCATCTTTCAATCCATCCACGAAATATTGCAAAGAGATTACTTCGCGCACAGTTGCTGGGTGGTCAGAGAAAGCCAAGTTGGCGAGACGTTCTACTTCTGTGGCATACTCCTGCAAGCTTTCTCCGGTTTTCTGGAGTCTTGTTTTCATCTGCAGATGTGCGTAGTCCTTGGAGTATTTTTGGCCGAACCGAAGATCCAGAGCATCATACAGGGAGTTCAAATTCAGTCGCTCTGTGTCGGGAAGAGTCTACAGTACTTCAGCAGCTTCTCCTCTAAGCGATTCTGCTAGCTGACATGATTTCACCCCTTCAGTCCATCCATTGCTTTAAGAAATTTTTGAGAATATTGTATACCTCACAGTTGGTTTTTCCGTCATAGGTAGACAGTTTTACTGACACTGGTGAGGCAGTCAGAGGCACTGCAGAAGAAGGCTCATGTACTGGAGCAGCAGGGACAATCTTGGTTTCGTTCGTCCCATTCCCGGAAGCTAGAAGCTTCTTTTTAAGAACTTCCACTCTCTGTGACATAAGACTAAAATTTTCGGGCACTCCTTCAATTCTCTCTCTTTCTTCGACTTGCTCTTTAATTCTTTCTATTTTCTCTTCAACTATAGCGATCTCTTCTTCCACTTTCTTTTCAACTCCTCCGACGCTTTCTTCCACTTTCAATGCTATTTTCTCTTCCACACTGTTTATTTTTTCTTCAACATTGTCGATTTTCTTTTCTAAAGAATTCTTCAGATCTTTTTGACCTTTCTTGGCCTTTCTCCATTCTCTCCTTTAACTCATTCTTAGTTTGTTCTTGGCTTTTTTGCATTTCGTGCCTAGTATCCTCCAGACTTTTTTGCATTTCTTGCCTAGTCTCCTCCAGACCTTTTTGCTTTTCTTGCGTAGTCTCCTCCAGACCTTTTTGCTTTTCTTGCCTAGTCTCCTCCAGACCTTTCTGCATTTCTTGCCTAGCCTCCTCCAGACCTTTCTGCATTTCTTGCCTAGTCTCCTCCAGACCTTTCTGCATTTCTACCATCTCTTCTTGGTCGTTTTTCAAGGCATTGATGCTTTCCAACAGAGCCTTCAGTTGCTCATCCATCACTCTTGTTATTGGCATAAAACCCCACCTCTGACACCAAACTGTTATGTAGATCCGAAGGCTCGGGGATTTTATGCAAAACAATCACAAAGAAAATAAACAGTTCTTCAAGAGCGATGCAAATTTATTAACAAATATCCAATCCTTTAAATACAGGATTCAGCAGCAATATTCACAGAGTAAATCTCCGAAGGTCATCACACCTTCATCAGCAATCAAACACAATCACCAGTGTTTTAAAAATGCACGTATGTAAAAGATTATTCACAAGCACAGCTGAGCTAATCGCTAGTCAAAAAAATCCTCACTACTCGCTTGTTTAATCAAGACTCCTCGCCGTCTCGGTGTGCATCTTATTTATAGGCGCGACAGAAACTTCCAGAAATATAGCCGCTCGTGACATTAGTGGAGAGATCCACTACTTTCTAGAAGATTCCAGAGGGTTCCGAACTCGCCATATTGGCCGCCAACTTGGCTCTACCGCCAAGATTTCGCCAAGTTCTCATTGAATCGTTATTGAAAAGGGACGGCATTGCTTGTGAATGGTACAATTTTAACGTGCAATATACATAACAGAGTAATATAAATGCATTAAACACTCAAATACAAATTATTTACACAAAATTCGTAACACTATATATATTTTTTTATCAACGTCACACTCTTAAAGTAACGCGAGAGCCATTGACAACGGACTTCGTAATTTTTAGCCATGATCAAGTGACAAGGACGACACCTGAGCTGGCACTCCCCCTCTCTGTGTGAACTTACCCACCTCGCCAATGGAAGGACTTAGTGGCTGGAACTCCTGACACGCCGGCTGAGAGTCTTCGACCATAACCACTTGGTTATCGTGGACACAAAGAGGACAATTGAGCTGAAACTACATTCACCAAGCGTACACACGACACCTGAGTTGACACTCCCCGATTTTCCACACTACGCTAACGTAAGGATTTCGAGTTTGGACAACCCCATCCATGAATTCACATCCATAATCGCTCAATTACCGCAGACTTTAAAAGGAAGGTAAACATACTGCTGACAAAGAGGTTGGAAATATAATTAGAACACCGCTGAATCATACTGTGATTAACAAAGGCAATAGAATAAAAAAAAAAACTCAATCTTCTCTGTCACACAGGGTCAGTAAGCTTCGTACCAACTTAAAGGCAAACCTTTGGGAAGTGAACTTGTTGAATTCGATATTGGGATGAATTAATTGATTGATTGATAACATCGTACATAGAACTAACAGTCTATAGGGGACGGACATCCAAATTTTTGCCACATTCCGGAGAGAAAATCATCCGAGCTGGAATTACCGTCATCAACACTACGTAAACGGGAGAACATTGAACCTCGACAGATTTAAAAGCTCTTCTAAACGACTGGTCTTCAGTGACACAGAGACTCGAACCCGTGACCCTCAGGCCAGAAAATCATGACTATAACTACTTGGCTACCGCCACCGCTGTTGCATTTTTGAATAACTATATAAAATGTTGATTAAATTAAACACATAAAATATGATTGCCATATAATTCATTACACATGTAAAATATAAGAAATAAACGTTATACGCGGAGAAAGAGTATCTTTTCAAATTCGTTGATAAAATTTCTTTCAATTAAATAAATCCAGAAGTAATTTGATATACGAGTGCTACGCGCCAAGCAGCGCATGTTGTTGAGTGATATAAAATCCAAGATGGCGGCCTAGCGGGTAACAAATCGTCAGGAACATGTTAAAGAAATATTTTGAAATACAGTCAAAACCCGATTCATCGAGTTCATCGGGACTAAAAAATTTTTTCGTTAATTCGGGATTATTTGTTATATCGGAGACCAAACAAAATACAAATTTTATTGCACTTACCTTTTGGAAATTCTAAAATAAGCAACTACACAGATACAGCGGACCACAAAAGTGTTCGAACACTTGCAATTTCCAATAAAATGTAATGTTTTTGACTAATAAAAATTAATATATTGTAATTGTAATTTTTTTATGATATCTGCAACTTGTTCTTAATGGAATGGCATATAATTATATTTTTTAAAAATTAATAAAAAAAGCTACTATAAAATTGCGCCACAAAAATCTTCGTACACTTAACAAAAATCTCAACCTAGCTTTAAATAATGTATTTCTTTCTTAATTAGTAGAATATCTTTTAGTGTCCACAACAACTTTTAAATATTTTAGTATAGATTTAATGCATTTTTTGTAATTTCTGCATCGATTTTCCTCCATGCTTCTGTGACTATTGTTTTTACTTCATATTATGTGTTTATATGTCATGTTTTCTTTTTTTTTTTAAATCAAATTCTCACCAAATATGTTCTACTGGGCTAAATAAAGTGATTGAGGAGGTATTTTCAGAATTTGGGGACAGTTATAAAGACACCAGTGGCGTACATTTAGAGCAGTACGCTTGACGTCATTATCCTGCTAAAAATGAAGTCGTCTCCAATATCCAAATGTTGTGTGGATAATTTAAACTAATTCTGAGGCCGATTTACACCCCCTCGCAAGAACACTTCCACCTCCATGGTTTATTGATCCAACTATATTCTTGGGATTAAGTTTCAGAAAATTCAACATTTTTGCTTCCGATGGGTATATAATAGTTTGTAAATGAAAAATTGAGGAATTTAATCCCATGAATTTATTTGGAACAAACTCCTCCACCTCCAAGCTGAAGCATGGAAGTGGAGATGTTTTTGTGTGGGGGTGTAAAGTGGGTGATTGAGTGGGATGAGATAAAATAGGAAATTTCCTGTCCTATTCAAAGCTCACACGATAGGTTACACTCATGACTCATCTTCACCATTTTCCGTTGACATTTGTTGCTTTGAAAAAATTTTCTGTTCTGGACCAAAAGGTTATGTTGTTTGAAAAAAAAATCGAATTTTTTCTACAACGAACAAAAAAATAGATTTTGTAGTTCGTTAATTTGGGGTTTATTATTCGTTAAATCACGAAATTTGTTAAATAGGGGTTCATTAAATCGGGATCCGATTGTATATTGAAATATATTTCAAATAAAGATTATAGGAATAGATTGAAAACAACCAATATCAATCAATAATGAATAATAATCATATAATTTAACAGTAATTATGCTAGTTTGATATTCGGGGGCAAGCGCCAAGTTGTTGTTTATGCTCGCCAAGATGGACGATAACATTACAATATGGTTACCTTGATATTTTTATCATCTGGGGAAGTAGTTGCCATGGTGATAATGTATATTAGACATAACTTTTATTGGTTTTTTAACTCGCGGTAAACCTATTAATTTCAGACGATTTTAATTCGACTTCCTAAAAAATTTAACCATTTTCAATGTAATTCTTCTATTATTTCAGTCTTATGTTTTATTTTGTGCTATTTTCAAATTTGGATATTTCTAATATGGGTGAGTACTAGGATATTTTTTTTAAAGAGTGAGTATTGTACATTTAATTATCGCTATAAATCATTTATTTTCGCTTTATTTAACGTTTTAAAAATGGTTTTTTTAGTGTTCCTTGTTCGATGAAATTCTTTGAAGGAACTTGCAGTTTTTAGAATATTGCTAGCTCTCAGTACTTTGTAATTGATATTCATTACTAATTTTAATATATATTATGTAATTATTATTTGAATAATGTAATAAAAATTAATTATTACTATATGTAATAATCATATAATATACGTTATTTATAATTCTGTTGTTTTTTATGATTATTGTTATTTATTTATGATTATGTAATACGAGTATTTTTATGCGTTATTTTTTATTTTTTTACTATACGCCGATTATTCTTTTTTATAATTACTATTAAATTATATTGTATGATTATTATATAATATAATTCATATAGTATGATTTAATAATTATTATTTATAATTATTAAATCATACTATATATGAATATTATATATAATTATTAAATTATATTATAAGATTATATACTGCATATAATATTATTATTACATGTTTCTTTTTATTATATTAATATTCATTATTTATTTATTGATCTTGGTTATTCTCAGCCTCTTCCTATATCCTTCATTTGAAATACATTTCAATATGTATTTCCAAACATTTTTTAAAATTTATGTATCGTTAAATCACCGCTAGGCCGCCATCTTGGATTCCATTCCAGCAACAACAAGCGCTGCTTGGCGCCATGCCCCCCCCCCGAGTATCAAATTAGCTCCACAAATAAATATAATTATTCTATATAATGATTGTATTTTTATATCATATTATAAATACAATAATTACATAATATAAATTAAAATTAATAATGAATATCAATAAGAGCTGATAACTTACAATATTCCAAAAACTGCGAGTTCCTTTAATGAATTTCATCGTAATATGAACGTTTAAAAATGCATTTGAAAGTAAAATAAAGTGGAAATGTGCAATAATTAAAATCACAGCTCTAATTTATTTTTTAAAAAGAAATATTCGGGTGCTCACCATTGGTTTAAAAAAAAATATCCATATTCGAAAATAACACAATATACTACAGAATACTGAAGCAGCTAGCTTGAAACACGATTGCAATGATAAAAGGGTTAAATTTGTAAAGAAATCGAATTAAAATCGTCAGAAAATAGGGTTACAGCGGGAAAAAAACAAAAATTAACTCCAAATATACGTTATCGCCATGGCAACCACATTACCACACGGTAAAAATATCAAGGTAACCCTATTGTAATGTTATCGCCCATTTTGGCGAACTTAAACTATTTGGCGCGTAGCACTCGGAAATCTAATTAGCTCAATACAATAAAAAATTACATATAGCTGAAATTTCAATAACTATTTAAAAAATAAAATTCTTATAAGAAAAGATAAATGAAGCTAAATACCAATTGGGTGTAAATAAATATGGAAAATAGGAATTCTACACAGCATACGCGTTCCAAAATATTACACATTTACTGAAGAAAAATTCGATTTGAAAACGTTTTCTGAGCAAAAACGGACAAATTTTAATTTGACTCGTGTTATAATTCATGCCAAGTTTGGTGATGTATTTTTTTTTTATCTTTGTATCAATAATGTTAAAATATACACAGAAATTAAGTTTGATATACAAAATGCATTACAGTTTGAAAAATGACATCGTAAAAAAAAGTTCAGGATTCAATAATTCCGCATTAATTAACAATAAATACAGTTTATATCTTGAAATTAAAAATCATATATGTTAAATCATATAATTGAATCTCATATATATTTACTAAAATACATTTACATACTTCTAACAGTAGAAAACGAAGTTGTGTGTGTGCTAAGTGCCAGAAAGAATTAAAAGTAGCAAGTGATGCCTCTCATTGAATAGACTTTTTGGATTAGCAATAAAAAGCAGTCACCTAGATCCAGATTAAGCGACATTTTTGCTTTGATGGATTTATTAAATGCATCTTTTTCTGTTTTCCAGGGAGAATAGAAATTATTACAAATACGATATTCTTAAATAAAAATAATTATAATTTACTTATGGCAATTTCCAACTTGTAAATATGGCACAGAGTTTTGAAATCTAAAAGAATGCAGAGCAACGGATTATTGGCAAAAAAACAAACAGAGCTTTTTATCTACACCACATTATACATCCATAAATTCATTTAAATAAAGTTTTTGCCTAAATAAAACACACCCTATTTCAAACTTATCTTACTTAAATTATGATACATATTAGAAATTTCAAATCCTTTATCTCGATTTTTCCGTTAAAGTTCCTGAAATTTTCTAACACATGAGATAGAAAACACATTCTAGAAAATCGGATCCATTGCTAAAAATATATTTCAAACTATCTGATGTAGGAAACATTTCTGAATATTACTCTCGTCACTGAACAGAAAAAAATGGGAAACTAAAGAATTTTCCAGATCTAGTTTACTTTTTATTTTCTTGCAATTATTATCATAATGCCACATGTTAAAGTAACCATACGAACTGATAAATCAGAAACGGTCGGCAGTAGGAAATAAGATTCATTGTATAAAAACAAAACTCACCATTCTGACCCAACATGAAACATCTTTTCGCTTCTTTGTTGAAAACGTCCGACTTCCTATTCTAACTGAAATGTCTGCGTAAAGCAGCCAATATTCTTCGAAATTCTCAGTCACATTCAGGATAGAAATCACAATTGAGTTTAAGCCTCTTCCCTGCCAGCCAATATCCGGATCTTCAGCTGCAATAATAAATCAATAAACAAAGATCTTTAGAAAGACCCCTTACCTATCATTTACGTGTCCCTTACTCTAACAACTAGTGATGCCGCAGTAACCTGGTGGTTAAGGTCCCGAACTCGTGACCGACGCGTCAGGATTTCGAACCTCAGCGCCACTGACTCGCCATGTAGAGGGACTGATGCACTTTAAATCTGTCGGGGAGCAATCGACCTCCCGTTTGTGGGGTATGGAAGTTCGTCCTCGTCACTTGACCATGTGTGGTTCAAAATTTTTGAAAAGCCCTCGTGTAGCTGAATAGGGTGACGTTAATATTCACTCTCTTCAATCGAATCATGTGTTCGAGAGGAAGGGAGTGAATATTATCTTTGCACTATTCAGCTTCTCGAGGGCTGTTGACGACTGACCTCATAATTTTGAACCATAGTCAAGTGACGAGGATGACACCTGAGTTGGCACCCACATCAATGGGACGGCGTTTGAGCTTCGACATAATTAGCGTATATCGGCCCCTCTGCACGAGGGGTCTACTGCGGTATTAGGTTTGAACTCATGACACGCCGGCCACGAATTCGAGACTAACCACTAGGCCACCATGGGTTTGAGATCTGGTGCCTTTAAAAATCCACCGTATGTAGTGTCTAAAGCAGATTAAGACTGTTGGAACGCACTGACCTCGCGTTAGAGATGCGTGGGAGTTTGAATAGGGGATTGCCAGCTCGGGTGTCGTCCTCGCCACTGGACTGAAGCTTACAATTATGAAGTTCGTCCATAGTGTTCCTTGTGTTGATCTGAATCATTAATAAACAAAGATTCCTTTTTCTTGTAAAGATTCACATATCCATGGAAAAAACCCACGTAGAAATTTAAAAAGACGCTTATGTACATAAGTTTTTCCATGGAAAATTAAATTAAAACTTTATCTTGACAAGAACTTACTAGTTTAAATATTTATCTAAAGTAAATTAATAATAATATAAAAACGGCACAATTTTATGCCATTAATATTTACGCCTTCCCGATGGCGTGGTATGTATATGAAGAATAGGGTGCTAGCTCGTGTGCCGACCTCGTCAGATGACAGTGGCTCAAATTTACGAGGTATATGGGCTGTAACCATGTGTCAAGAAAGGACAAGTAGCCTGGAAACTTCTAACGAATAATAATCTCAATGTGTCTTGTCATTTTCCGAAACTGTTATCATTTTAAGAGTAGAATTATATTTCTTAGTGTATAAATCATCCATATATAGTTTGGAAAGAATAGATTCGGTAGCTTCTTGGCGGACGAATCCCGAGCAAGTCGCTGTGATTCTGCAGCAGAATAACAAGGCTGCAACGTCTTTGATGTAGCAATACTCTAGAAATAAACAGTGAAAGGGCCACTCAGTCTCTTACTCGTCATTCGACCATGACTCAGAGTGAGTGAACATTAACGTCGCACTGTTCAGCTACACGAGGGCTTTTGGCGACGGACCTTGAAATTTTGAACCATAGTCAAGTGAGGAGGCGGACACCTGAGCTGGCATCCCCATCCTCTCCTAACTACCACACCAACGGGAGGACGTTTGAGCTCTTGACAGATTTAACGTGCGTCACACCCCTTCACGGCGGTTCTTTAGAGGTACTGGACTCGATTGATTGAATATTAACGTCGCACTGTTCAGCTACACGAGGCCTTTTGGCGACGGACCATGTAATTTTGAACCATGGTCAAGTGACATGGACACGACACCTGAACTGGCACCCCCTCTCCTAACTACCACACCAAGGGGAGGACATTTCAGCTCTCGACTTATTTAACGTGCACAGCGGGTCTTTAGTGGTACTGGACTCGAACTCGTGACAAGGCAAGCCACGATCCGGTACCTATACCACTCGGCTACCGCGGCCGTACGTACTGGGCTCGAACTTGTGACAAGCCAACCACAATCCGATTACTTGACCACTAAGCTACCGCGGTCACACCATGGTTCAGAATTGCATGTCTCTGACCCAATAAGCACAATGGCACTCTTTTTTTATATGGAAAATTCATATAGGGATAAGACTTTGTATAATAGTAGTACTCCTTTAGAGGGTGTTCAGCCCTCAATGGAATTTCGCCGAATAGGCAGTCAATACGAAGAAAACACTTTAAAAATTCATACTTAGCAATACTGCGCAATGGATAGCGCGTTGGACTTCTAATCCAAAGGTCGGGGTTTTGGATCTCTCACCTGGGATGACCTAATTTCTGGAACGTGATTTCTCTTAACTATACTATTTTACTGGAATAATTAAAATTAATAAATAATAAAGAAAAAAATAGTCCAACACCATATATAGAAAGGAAAATGGAAAATCGCTTCCCATTTTGTCCCTTAATATTTTGATTCTATCATACATATTTACATTACATTAATTGTAATTATTTAATAAAAAGTAACTAAAATAAAATCTTCTTTTTGGACCTAAGCAGGAATTGACTTAAAAATACAGAGTTGAAATCTAATACCACACCTATATAGTACTAGCTGACCCGGCGAACTCTGTTCCGCCTTAAAGGCAATAATTAAACAGATTTTTGAGTTAATTAAGTTTTTTTTATTAGAAAATACAAAAAAAAAAAAATTAAGTACCTACATTAATCATTCATTATTGTTTCTGTATTTTAGTACATAGGTTGCTCTTCACTTAAGTACCTTGTGATACACAACATTTTTTGTTTTATTATCAGGCGCAAAAACAAACAACGCAGATGGTCTTCCGACCCGTGAACATGCCACATATAATTGACCATGGGAAAAACATGGATGTTCTAGATTCAAACCACAAACTTTTAAGGATTCGCCTTGTGATTTGTTGATGGTCATGACAAATGCAAGACGGATCGGAAATTGAAGTCTTAAATTCAAACGGCATATCGGTTGGGATCCTCGGAATGAGAACTTTCACACCTTTGAATTTTCCTTTCAGTATCGTCGCGTAAATTACATTGTTAATCAATTTTCTAACCACCAAACGCGTACCGTTGCACAGTTTTGGTTGGTTTATGTTTCGAAGCATGATTACTACGGAGCCAACCTTTAGGCGTAAATTGTGCGGTGGTAAGCCAGGCACATCCAAGGAGTTTAAAAATTCAATTGTGGATAGTTGGTGGCTTCATCTTCATTTGTGACGCAGTCATTAGATTTGAATGAATGCATTGTTCCAATGATCTTATTTTGAATTATGTAGTTCAGGTCATCTACATCTTTATTCTTAGCCGCTAAAATTGCTCGCTCACTCAACCATTCATTATTTTTGTAGTTAGAAATAATGTTTGGAAATACATTGTTGATAAGTTCGTCTTTTAATGAGACAAAATTACAGAAATTATTTGGAAATGATTTCAATCCGCTCGATTCATCGACAGGTATACATGACCATTACCGATAGTCAGCAATTGCTCAGAGAAATCTTTAGCAGATGTATCATTAAGCAATGCAACTCTCATGTTAATTGTCAGCTGCAGTTTCTTCACATAGCGCCATAGATTCGACGATTTGAGGCAAGAGTTTATTTCGTCGGCAGCCGTAGATCTTGGAATTACTGGCAGTGTTTGGCGGAAATCGCCAGACAATAAAATCATTGCTCCTCCAAAACATCTCGAGTCATTGTGTAAATCTTTCAATGTTCGGTTAAGTGCTTCTAATGCACGTTTATGCGCCATTGTGCATTCGTCCGAGATGATGATTTTCGATGCCGATAAAACTTTGACCATTGCTGAATGTTTTGCAATATTTCACGTTGGTTCTTGAATAGTTTGAAGATTTAACGGTAATTTTAATGCTGAATGAGCCGTACGGCATCCTTCTAACAATATGGCTGCTCTATTCCAGAAGAAGCAATTGTAACCGCTATGTTGGATCTCGCACGAACAGTGGCTACAACTACTGACATGAGGAATGTCTTACCAGTTCCACCAGGGGCATCTAGGAAATATAAACCACCATTTTCATCATCGATTACCTTCATTAAAGTATTATAAACTTCCTTTTGTTGGGAATTCAACAGGGGTAAAACTACTAAATCTAATTCCTGGTGATCATATTCACGTTCCCGTTCCAATTCTCGACTAAATGCGTCATTCATTTCACGATTTGGCGCTGGCATTCCTAACCTGATTAATAAACTACCGCACATGAGGTAACACATATCTTCGATCAAGAGTAAAGCACGATTATGTATCTCCTCATTCATCTCAATATCGTGATTTCTGGAACTGACACGAATTTGATGTAAAATATCTTCTGACATATTATCCTTGTATTTGTGCCACAGATTACATGGGTTTGATGGAAAGCATGTCGAAATTATGATAGCGAATAATGTGCGTATCTGACTTGGAGATGCAGAGATAATGGCTTCAGCGATTGTCGTATCCCAATGGGTATCGTTTTCTAATAAGAGTTCAGTTCTTCACATGCAGCACACGATATGTTGGGAATATTACACCATTAACAGTCCGTAGTGTCTCAAATGACGTTGGCCCACGCACATTTACGAGCAACAACCGCAAATAGAAACATTCATCATTCTTTGGATGCATACGACCAAGAGCATCAGTAGAACGCACATCCGGATACCCAGGAAGCGCATCGCCTTGCTTCCGTCTTTGAAAATTCTTCGATGAAGCATTCCAAGTATAATAACGTGGCATCTCCGAGTAAAGCAAAGTTCGTGCAAACGGATCGCTTTGGCAGATCGCAAAGAAACTGGTCAATGTAGTTGCTGGAGGTGTTTCAGCACGTTGCATAGCATTCGAAGCCGTGAAATATACTCGTTGACCATTCTCCAAATGCGTTACAGTGGGATGACGTTCGTGAATAGGGAATGCGAATATACGCCAAATCGCTTCATTACAGTTCACATAACGACCAACTTGATAGCGTGAAATTTCATCGTTGGTATTTGAGGATTGCAATCCAAAAACCGCCATATCGTGACATATTTGCAAATATATTTTATGGACTTTACCGAATTGCAGTACTCAACGTTGTAATGTGTCTTGAACGTTTTAGAAATAAGTGGCGAATATGGAACAATCCAACTGTTGTCGACAACGAAATCCATTCTTCTCACTTTTGTTGTGACAGTTCGACCGTTGTCATCTGGTGATCGACGCCGATACAGCGGATAACCATCGTTGCCAGTGACGGTCACCGCCGTAAATTTCCGTGGATATCTTTTAGAGCACTTTCCATCGACCATGCAAGGGGATGCCACACGGTCCATGAATCATATTTGTAATAACATCATGTAGGTCTGGATCGGCTTCAAGATCAGGAATCTCATATCATCTATTGGGTCAGACTGAATTCTTTCCGCTAACCAAATAAGACTGTGTGCGTGCGGCAGGCCTCGCTTTTGCCATTCGATTGAATACATCCAGCATCGAGTATTTCCAATAACGCGTTGTTTAACAATGAAGTTCTTCAGGGACCGAATTTTTTTGCCTGAATATACGTGCTGTGATGTCGTGTCTATCACTTGATGTTTGTCCGGGAAGCAGCAATTGAATAATTTCTATCCATTTTGGATTACAGGTAAAAGTAATAAAGAGATCTGGCCGACCGTAATGACGAACATATGTCATTGCATCTTGCGCATATTCATGCATATGACGTGGACTACCAATGTACGTCGCCGGCAGAATAGTTAATCGACCAATATTAGCTGCATTTCCTTCAGTACTAACTGCATCACGTAAATGGATGTACTCCTCAGAACGCAGTTTGCCTTGGTTCAACCTAATGAAAGTTAAACGTTCCGTTTCTATTTTGACATACTTGTCGACGCAATACTGCTGAAACAATCGACGAAACCGCAGCAAATAGTTGTCAGCATTTTGACGAATCATCAAACGATATGCGTAATAATTCATTGAGCTAACTTTCTTTGTAGTTTCTTCACCTGAAATTAAAACAGATTTTTAATATTTCGTATGTAAATTTTTTGCATGATTAATTACCGGTTGCCAGTCATTTGTCCAATTTTATCGATTCCAACAACCCCTAATCTTTTCCTGGTAATAAGTGTAATTGGTTTTTTATTGTAAACCAAAATTAAGCAATGTAAAAATTTGATAATTAACCATTTAGACTTATAAAGACAATCAAAAATAAGAGATAAAATATGCAAAACAAATTAATTTTTTACTAAAAGTTATCGATTGTTTTTATATAGACATTAATAATAGTGTGCGAGCATATCCAATGTAATTTTACTATTATATCAGTGAAAGCTTTTCTTTGGTGATATATTTATTATATATATTTTTTAATAAACATTATTTTAAGTCAGTTTCTTTCCCAAATAAATAAAATAAATTATGATATTGATACTCACCATTCAATGGATTTATCATTTTGATATTAAAATAATATCCATCTTCACCTTGCCAAAACATCAGCGGGTATTGTAATGCGTCACATGATCGATGTGTTTCAGATATTTGTTGCAGTTGCCCAGTATCACGACGTGTAAGCATAATATCACGTGTTTCCAATTGTTCACCAACAATCAGGATGGCAACTTATCTATTGTTGGAGCGTTAAATGTGCGTTCGTGTGTTCCAGATGGTCGTTTATCTGCTTTGATGACAACTTTATAGTCATCATTTGACATGCGCTCTAAAGCACTCTTAAACAACCTGACCAACGCATGATGTTCATGAAGCAGTTGCTGCAAGTCTTGAAGAATTGCTCGCTTCATTCCTGCATTGATCTCTCGACGTCGATCAAGTTGCTCTTCGCTGTTCGAAATGCGCGTTTTGTTATTCCAAGTCTGATGCGTTTTTGGTTTACCACCTTTTATAGTTCACTTCACTTTTTATTTAAATAGGCAATGGCTTCATCATTACATTATGATTGTTATTTATTTATTAGAAATAGTTTTAATATTGATTTCTTACAAAAATCAAATTTATAACCATTACTTAGCAGTCATTTGCGTTTTGTTATTCCAAGTCTGATGCGTTTTTGTTATACCGCGTTTTATAGTTCACTTCACTTTTTATTTGAATGGGCAATGGCTCCATCATAACATTGATTGTTAATTATTTATTTAATAGAAATAGTTTTAATATTGATTTCTTACAAAAATCAAATTGTCATCCATACGTCCATTACATTACATAGCCGTCATTTGCGTTTTGTTATTCGAAGTCTGATTCTTTTTTGTTATACCACGTTTTATAGTGACTGACGTTTTATGTCAAGTCACACGGAAACGCTGTCGAACGGGATAAACAGTATCCTGTGTCCGTCTCCTGGCTCTAAGCTACCTACCCACCAATTTTTAGCCATATCGGTACAGCCGTTCTTGAGTTATAAATAGTGTAACTAACACGACTTTCTTTTATATATATAGATGATCAACAAGTTATAAAAATGTTTTTTTTTTTTTTTTTTTCAAATTCAAACTCGTGGACGGAAACCGTTCAGTGAAAATAGTTCTTTTTTTATACAATAAATCAAATTAAACAAAATTATACACCACTTGAATGGATTAATTTTATACAGCGAGGTAAATGATATATTATAAGGGCCCCCAACACGATCAACACTACGGTTATTGTCACTGCAATTAATACATAACCGGATCCTGAGCAAATATTTTGATAATAATTGTTCTTTCATTGTAAGCCTCGGAAATAAAAAATCTCTTAAAAATATTTTTCAGTTTTTGAAGGAAACAAATAGTGCATTGTGTAAAACATTTAATACTAAAAAAAAAAATATGTGAAGAAATGATTAACAAAAAAATTAATGTCACTGTGGTAAAAGCGTGGGATGCTCGATATCAATTGTTAAACTTTCTTACTAGTTCTACTCCAAAATGCAGAGTTAGTGTAAAAATGTAGTACAAAACACACTCCACACGCATTTACCACAATGACATTAAATTTCTCGCTAATCATTTTATTCTTATATTAGGAATTATTTTTTACTTTTTAGTTCAATTTAGCATAAAAGCGTTTAGTTTTTTTTTAAACTATATTTTCTTTTTTTGGTTCAATCTACAATAAAAGTGAGTTTAAAAAACTAAAATCAATCATTTGTTCCAGGGGTTGGCAACCTTTTAGCTGTCTACCAATAGGATTCAGCGTGCCACACAGTACAACATTTTTGAAACAATTCGATTCCCATGATTATGCATGTAGAGTTGGAGAATACGGGTCAACAATAGATATTTACAGTTTTATTACATATTAATTTTTCATCATTTAAAGATATTTATTAACATAAAAATTAACATAATAAAATGCAAGTATTTCTTCAATAAAAATAATTAAAATTGTACATATATTATGAATTTTTAAACATATTTTATTAAAATAAGAAATAGACAACATGAAATATAAATATATTTCCCTCTATAATCTATACAAAAAAAATAATAAATTGTTTATGTCTGTTTGTAATTTCAAATTCACAGCTTTTTACTAAATGCATTTAAAACTCTATAGACGGTACTTATGTCAAAAAATCAATTTTTATAGTTTTGTCGGTCTATCTGTTTGTTCCGGCTAATCTTTGAAACGGCTGGACCGATTTTGAAAATTCATTCCCCAATGGAAAGCCACATTATCAGCGAGTAACATAAGGTATATTTTATCCTCGTATTCCTACGGGAACAGGAAATACGTGGGTGAAACCGCAGGACCCTGCTTATATCTATGTATATAAAGGAAAAAAGCCACTCTCTCACCTACTCATCACGATATTTCACGAATAAACTTACAGACTTGAAACTTGGTAGGCATGTTCCTTTATGGAGTAGAGATTAGCTAAGAACAGATTTTGCGAAAATCGTCCCCTGATAAGGTGGTGTAGAGGGGGATTAAAGGGCGTTACAGATATTTGTTTCTATTTTTACATTATTAGACGTTCTGTCTTGAAATTTAGTAAGCAGATTCCTTTCATGAAGTAGAGATTAACTACAAAATAATTTTTACGAAAGTCGACTCCTACATGCCGTTACGGGGATTTATGAGGAGTTTTAGATAATTACATTCATTTTTATACTATTAGACGTACTGAGGTAAATAAGGAAATCAACTCGCAAAGGGGGTTACGGACCGTATTAATAAATAAAAATTCTTTTTTTTTAAATATTAGGTTTTTTATTGAAACAATTATAAAATCCCCGTGCACCACAAAGTATCACACGGGGCTTACAGAAGTAATAAACACACATTCAGGCGAAACAAAAAATAAAAAAATATATTGAGGTTACGAAGAAATAAAAATACTTACAAAAAATTCACAGAAATATTTGAAAGCATTTCTAGTAGAAAGAAGTTGTTGAAAATTCGGAGGCCAATTTATATGAAGTCCCTTGAAAGCCAGTGTTAGAATTTTTCTTTCTCTGGCAAACTTGGAACACAGAAGGAGCACATGTTCTACATTTTCCTCGCCTCCAATATTACAATCACAGGAAGATGTCGGAACTAAATTAAATTTGTTCAAGTAGCTTTTGAAATTACCATGACCAGTGAGAAATTGGGTTATTTCGTAGTTAGTGTAAAAATGATGGCATGATAGTCTTTTATTAATGGTTGGAAAAATTTCTTTGTTATGCTCCCTTTATTAGAAATGAGATATTCTTGGTTCCAAGACTTCACGATTCTTTCTTTCGTGATCCTCTTGTAAAACGATTTAGGAATATTAACGTCAATGTCAATTTTGCGCTTGGTTGCAGCCTTTGCAAGCCAATCGGCTCGCTCATTCCCAAGAACGCCCGTGTGTCCGCGAACAAATGCAAAATCTATTGAGATGTTTTTATCTTTTAGGCTTTTAAGTTGCTTTTGGGTCTCGACGATTATGTTATTAGATGAAGAAATACATTTAAGAGAATCCAAGGAGGAAAGAGTCAGTACAGATGAGATATTCTGAGATGACACTATTTTGTTCAGTGATCCATTTAACGGCGAAGTTTAAGCATAAAAGTTCAGCTACAAAAACTGTACATTCATCATGAATTCTAAATTGAAAGTTCTCGGATTCAACACCACTCCTGAACACAACAAATGCGAAACCAACTCTTCCATCAATTTTACTGCCATCAGTATAGCAAATAACAAGGAAATCATCTGTGCTCTTGTCATTAAATTGGATAATATTGATGGCATTCCTCTCTGAAGGATGAGGGAGAAAAAATGGAGACAGAATACAATCATAATTAGAGATGGAAGAGAAGCAGAGAGATTTTCTCTAAAAGCAATATTATGAAGAATAGTAATGTCGATTGGAGGGAAGCCAGAAATAGCATAAACTGAGTCGTAACTTATTGCGCGATAACCACATATGACCCGCAAAAGTATCCTTCTTTGTATGCGTCGCAGATACTTAGAATTCATCTTTCTTTTAAGTGCCTCGTCCCAAATTCTAGAACCATACAAAATTAAAAGTTCGATTCCTTTCTTATAAATGAGCGAAGGTACATTGAAATTTATACCGAACGTGTTGCGAGCAATCCGATTTAATCCACGCTGTAATTTGTCACATTTCTCGGATATGTAACTTAAGTGCTGCTTCCGAGAAAATTTAGTAGGTTTAGACTTTAAATTTGGTAAACGCATGTTTATTTTTTTTTTTTTAGTAGAGGTCCATTAAAAATGGATTTTGGTGGTTTTCCCATTGATGTGGAGTGGAAAGAGGGGATGCCAGCTCGGGTGTTGTCACTTGACCGTGGTTGAAAATTACGAAGTCCTTCGTCAATAGCTGAATAGTCATTCACCCCACATTATATAACTTGAGGATGTCCGATCTTTGACAGATTTTATGTGCATCTGCTCCTCTACGCAGTGAGTCTTCAGCTACTAGCCTACTTCAGATATGCCAGCCACTAGCGAGTGATCTTGACCATTAGGTTACCGCGACTATTTAAATAGTATAAAAAGTATTAATTGGAGCAGTCTAGTGTTTTGATCGCTACTCATACCGGGAGGGCATCCACGCATATAAATGGTCCATCCGTTTTGAAGTTTTTGCCTACACCATTCCAAGAGAATCCTTCCGGAAGATAATTTTATTTGATTAGGCGCCTCTTACGTCAATTCATGTAATGAAAGGTATAGCGGTTAAGCGTGTAGAGACCCAAGAATTTTCATTTTGAAAGATTAGGGATATAATTCTAACAAGCACAATCCAAAACAAGAATCAGATACCATTTAAACAACCCTCGTACATGGATTAACCAATCCGCGCCTACATGCACTCTAGTTATTTGTATTTAATGTTTCGCAAATTCACTACTCACTGCCCTTTAACACTAGAACGACCGTCAGTGTTGGACATGGGAGCCTATTTAATCTGTTCTTTCCGCATTTTTGCAGGAAACTGAAATTTTTCGTGGCTTTCAATTGTTTTCTCTGGTGACTAAACAGAAAAGTTGTGGTTGTAGGTTAATTAGGAGTGATTTTATAACTAAATATACCTAGAACGTCTACTGGCGTCGTTTCGACATCAAGGCAATTTATCATTTTTAATTGCTGCCGCGTTCAGCAGAAGATAATTCACCAAGTACATATTAATAAATCAGACTACCGGAAGTAATATCGTAAATTTATGACTTTGAACGCAGTGTTATTGGGTTCACAGCGGAAACTAGTCTATTTTTCTAAAATCGTTGCATCCAACCGTTTCATTTTCTTAGTATTTGTTCATAAGGAATTCATTCGATTTTCTAGCCTTGTGCAGGGCAGACATCCTGAAACGATAACTCTTAGAAAAGTTCTAAGCCCTGATAAAATTGCTAATTTGTTGCGATGGCTTGTCTTCCTCTTATTCAGATTCCGATGAAAACACAAGATTGAGTAAAAGTGACGAAGAATCATAAGTGCAGATGTAATTGATAATATTACTGTAACTTTCGATATACATGTTGCTAGAGAGGGCACAGAATGGATACCGCGTAATAGTAATGCTCCTGGCAGATTTGCGACAAAGCAGTGGTCCAACAAGCTTTGCGAAATAAATGTCAACTTCCGGTGTTGGGGTTTTTTTTAAGATATAAAAGGTCATAATATAATATCAAAGTATTAAAGTACTACTAAACCCTACAGAACAGTAGCCAGCAATTTGGTTATTACAACTATTTTTATATATTTTTATATCGCGGCATCAAAACGACACCAGCGTACGTTTAAGGGTAATCGAAATCCCGAACACTCTAGTGTTCGGGCACTAAATGGGCTGTGCGCACAATAAGCGTTTAGTCTTAAACAAAAAAAAAAAAAAAAGGGCAACAAATCCCTGCAAAATTCTATTCTCTCATCCGAGATTCCTGCATGGGAAAACTCAATCCGCAGAGGATTAGCGATACCAACCTTTAACCTGCGTCGAGACAAGCAACCGTTAAGCTAGTGCCGGTAGATATCACAAGTCCAGAAGTAACACAAGAGTGAGTGAATATTAACGTTGTAGTTTCAGCTACTCTCGAGACTTCTGGCGACGGGCCTCGTCATTTTGAACCATGGTCAAGTGACGAGGACGACACCCGAGCCGGCACCCCCTCTAACTGCCATACCAATGGGACGACGATTGAGCCTCGGCAGATTTAACGTGCATCATTCCCCTTTCATGAGGCTACAGCGGTACTAGGTTTGAACTTGTGACACGCTGGTCACAAATTCCGCGACCTTGACCACTAGGCTACCGTGGCCACAATGTACTATGCCAAGTTTAAAAGATTCGTTAAAACGAAAATGCTACAACCTTTTAGGGTTATTTATTTTAGGCTTATTTTGCAACAGTTTATCGATGGCGCAGCCTCTTTACGCATATCCCAGTGAGTGAGTGAACAGTAACGTCGCCCTGCTTAACTACTCGAGGGATTTTGGCGACGGACCTCGTAATTTTGAACCATGGTCAAGTGACGAGGACGACATTCGAGCTAGCACCTCTCGTAACTACCACACCACTGGGAGGATGTTTGGGCTCTCGACAGATTCAACGTCCATCATATCCCTACACGGTGGGTCTTTAGTGGTACCGAGCTCGAACTCCTGACAAGCCAGCCACGATCCGGTACCTTGACCACTAGGCTACCGCGGCCGTGAACGCATATACCAGAAGCAGAAGATTTCCCAAATGTGTTGCGTGATTATCCTTGAATCTAGATACAATGCGAAGCATTCTAAATCAAACAAGTGACTATACAAGACAAATTAAAATTAAAACTTTATTGTAATCCATGTATACATACGAGTGGCGTATTAAAATTCAACAGTTTTTAAAACACAAGTATAAAAACATCCATTTTTGCTATCGCAAGTCGTCACTAGGTATACCTCGTCTTTGAGAACTAGTCTTTGTATTCCTTTGTAGCATTTTTGTATTCCTCTGTAGCATTTTTGTATTCCTCTGCAGCATTTTCGAGATCTTCCATTTGCTTGCGAGTCAAGAGAATTACTAAAAGACCAAAAAGTGATACACCAACTGCTATCCACATTCCAAGGATACAGCATTCTCTATTATTCCAATGATTGTCGCGTTCTAACGCAAGACTCTCTCCGGCACGGTATCTTCCATTAATTGCGAAAGTACGGAAAGGACGATCTGATTAAGAAAGAAACCAATAGCAGAACAAATTAATGCAGTATGATAATAATGATTGACTAGCAACACGAGGCAATCATTCAACGATTAGAATCTACGTTTATCATTCAAAATAAGCATGCACAAATCTAACAATAAAAGTTCGCGAAAGTACGAGTTCATTTCAATTTCGGTCAACTAGAGCAGTGTCTGTCGAACTGTGGAACACGCTCACTTATAAGGGGTGTGATAACTCTGCGAGGGGGGCACGTGCGTATTAAAAAGTCAAAATCAAAAGATCACTTAAAAGAATTTACCGACAGAAAGCAAGAAATACATTCCGAATTTAAAAAACATTTACATTAACATAATGCACTTATACATGCATCAGTACTGCACACTATATTTTTACAATTAATTTAATATTAAGTTAGGAACAAGTTTAATATCTACCAATGCCCCCGTAGGCTTGCCATATACAAGACTAAAAAATTGACACCTATTTGATAATTTGTATGGTTTGTAATTAATACCTTCATTGCCAATTCAAAGCTACGCGATTCGCTCCCCAATACCACCGTTTTCCCACGTAGGCTCGCGTATCCGATTAAAATCGGAAAGTGGGGGAGGGGAAGAATGAAAAGCAACAAGTAAACTTTCTCCGAAATAATCCTTCGCAAACACCGTCAATGTCCTTTTATTGCATACCGAAGCCTTCGGAATGGTTTTTATTGAGAGCAGTTCACAGAAAAGAACGTACTTCGGATACGTCCAGGGCAATTAACACTCTGGCTGAACGAAGCGTTCACATACGCCGGTGGCAGTTAAGAGGTATTGTAGCTTTAGCTTCAAAGTATAGCAATGTATTGAATTCAAAACTACTATTGTGTGGGAGGGGTGCCATGAAAATTAATTGAACATTGGGTCGCGAACATTGAAAGTTTGAGAAGCACTGTTCTAGACCAACATGATTTCGACTTCTGTTTACCAAAATCTTTGGATTAGATACTATTGGCAGGGAATCTTTATTGTATAAATCTCGATATAACTCCCTATACTCCGTTATTCAAATGTTCCGATTCTACGATAAATAGGACAATTATGGAAATTTGTTCGATAAAAGACACTTCAGTTTCTTTACAAATTCATTGTCAAACTAATCATGAATTTATTCCAATTGGAGCGAGGATGGGTAGGGATTTTAGCAATATCTTGCTTGAATCCAACATCGAATGTAATGAAATCCGATTCCCAAGCTTCAGCAGCTAGCTATACCAGAGTTCTAATCAAATATTCAGATCCATCTTTTGTTTTACACTTGGAAACTTCACTAGTAATATTGTTGGTCGAGTAATTTGGACGACAGCCAAGCTGGTATCCTACTGTTACAACTTCCAAACCTCGCTAACGTAAAGAGTGGGGCCTCATTTTAGATGCACCAGGACTCTACAGGAAAGGCCACAAATTTCTGGCCGTGACCCGTCCATTTTTTTGCAAGGCCATGACTAACTATGAAAAAAGCATTCGGAGCGATTCCCTGGCTATGAGTGCTATTTAGAGGTTTACGGATTTGCACAAGGAATATTAGATAAAAGCCACCTGGTGTTCGAAATTTATACCATTCTTTAATATTGCAGAATC
>BMAV01011150.1:113416-126092 GCA_019973955.1 Trichonephila inaurata madagascariensis
ATTTTAAGCTAAGAATCCTTCACTTAACAAATAATGTTTATACTTACTGCAAATGCTAAAAGCTAAAAACAAGGTCATTAAAAAAAGTGAAAGAGCTTTGAGGATAAATTCCTATATATACACCTAAATAGACCATTTTAGACATGCGCAGTATTATTTTTAAATATTTGCATATGCACATGGGTGAAATATTCAGTTTTAAATAAATGTGTGCATCCAAAAATTAAATAGGTCTTAAAAACAATTATCTTTCTTAAGATCATTTTTTCCCATACACATGCATTTTAAGAACATAAAATATGTATTGGATCCAAAAAATTTGCAGAGCTTTTTCGACGTCGTTACGTGACCGCGGTCGCCTATTGGCAAAGGTAAAGAATATGACCGGCGTGTCATGAGTTTGAGCCCAGTGCCGCTGAAGACCCACCGTGTAGGGCAGCGATGCGCATTAAAGCTGTCGAGAGCTCAAACGTCCTCCCGTTGGTGTGGTTGAGCTAGGAGAGGGGTGCTAGCTCAGGTGTCGTCCTCGTCACTTGACCATGGTTCAAATTTTCGATTTCCGTCACCAAAAGCCCTGGTGTAACTGAACAGTGTGACGTTAATATTCACTCACTCACTCGACGTCGTTACACAATAGTCCATATTCAACAATACCTATTCCCGTGCGATTTTTTAGAGTAGCCCTTTTAAGTTACTTCAGAACAGTTAACGGTGAACCTCGTATTGACACCGCCAGTTGTGTGAGGAATCGCAGCCTTCACTGTCACGGGTTCGAGTCTTGGTGACATTGACTTTAAATTTGATGAAGCTCAATGTCTCTCGTTGGTATGGTGTGGTAGTTATGAAAGCGAGGTACCAACTCCGGTGTCATCCTCGTCATGAGTTTGAGCTCAGTGCTGCTGAAGACTCGTTATCCACAAGTTCATTACCTTGATTCCTAGGCTACCACAGCCTAATTACGGTAAATACTGCTTTTTGACTATGTTTAAGGCTTAGGGTAAAAAATCCTCAATTCTAGTGATTGATTATGGCTGTTGTAGCCTAGTGGTTAGGGTCTTTAACTCGGGACCGGAAAGTTACGTGTTCGAGCTCTTGTGCCACTTAAGATCTGCTGCGTAGAGGGAGTCGAAGCATGTTAAATCTGTCGAGGCTCAATGTTCTCCCGTTGGTGTGGTGTGGTAATTAAGACAGGTGCATACCATCACAGGTACCTTCCGCCAGTAGTTCTCGTGTTGCATTAAGCCGCATTCACACCAAGGCAGTCAAGCGTTGAGCGTCTAGCCAATCAGAGATTTCATCTCGCACGAGATGAAGTCTCTGATTGGCTAGACGCTGACAGCCTTCGTGTGAATGCGGCATTATAGTGCCACGTTAATATAATTCTCACTCTTACTCCCTCATGACTGAATTTTTAAAACTTTATTTTCAATAACATCACACTGAGTGGTTTTCCTTTTGGATGTTCCCTTTTTCTCCCGTATATCTGTTTATTATTAAACCATAATAATGACATATAGACTACGGTATTCTCTTAGGTCATGAATCCGACGTTCTTTCTTTCTGATCATGGGTTCGAGTCCTTTTGCCTAATCTTGATGACCGTGGTCACGAACTCGTGATCTGCGTATCATGAGTTCGAGCCTGTACCGCTGAAAATCCTCCGTGTAAGACGGCTGATGCACGCTAAATCTGTCGGAGCTCAAACGTCCTCACGTTGCTGTAGTGTAGAAGTTAGGAGAGGGAGGGGGTACCAGCTCAGGTGTCATTAGTCACCGCAAGATAATCCTTTCGAAAGTTTTCGAGCATTGAAAAGACTTTGAGGATTTTTAAATAGGCCTTCCTCTTCTGTTATATTAGTGTTACCGATGATCGCTCATGAGTGAGTGAGTGAGAATGATATTAACATCGCACTATAAAGCTGCACGAGGGTTATTGGTGATGGACTTCGTACGAGAAAGATATTTGAGCTGGTACCCTTTGTCTTCCTAGTACTTGAGCATACCGCTGTCTTCCTACTTTATGTTCTTTTATAAAGAAAAATGGAACTTGGAGGTCAAGATGTTCGAAGAAACCCCAAATATGTTGAAACGAGTTTTACAGAATTAGAAAAGTAATTGCTGAGTGCCTTTTTTTACAAGCTTTTATTTAACTTAAAATGTAATTTGTTCGGGGGAATATTGTAACTCAAATTTGAAGCTGAAACTTAAACCGATTGAGCTGAAATTTTGTATACTCGTTTAGTTTCGATGACAATCGAATAATAGCCTTTGTTACTCCGAATCCCACATAAAGATATTAACTGTAACTGTTTGGACGACAATGCACGTTTTGACCCTTTATATTTCGATATTGCCACTAGTTAAAAAGATATTAATTAAAAACCTTAAAACGCGTAATTGTCTTACTCCTGTTGGCTTTTGGTCCCGCCGACGACTTTTCTGATTGAACTTCAATTTTTTTCGACGTTTTTAAAAAGCCATCTATTTCTTTCTATCAAACTCAGACAAAAATTAATTACATAATCGGAAAGATCTTCTATTTCGCCACGATATGGTATAATTATTTTTAAAAAATAATGATATTTTCTATTTTTTACGATTTTTTCTAAAATGAGTCAAAATCGATGCGTTTTCATGAAAATGATTTTTCAATCGTTTCGTATGAATTTTTTTCGTGTAATGAAACGATATTCTACACTAAAAAAGTTCATGCTTTTCTCTTTTAGAATCAGTCATTTAAAAAATAAAATGCCGAAAACTTTTTTTTTTTTACGATTTTTCTAAGAATACTCAAAATTTTACTTAAACATTTAACAACTTCATCTTCAAAGATAATTGCATGAAACTTTTTTTCCGTTTGTAGAATAGTATTATCCAAATTCTGTGCGAAGATTGAAAATTTTTTTTTAAAATCACGGATTTTAAAAAAAATTTGTGTTTTTCGTCTTTAATATAGTATTAAATTAAAAGCAAAAAATTAAAAAAAAATAGTTTTAATATTTTGATTAATTTTGCTATGTCCAATATTGTTATAGTCTTACAGTGTTTCCCCGCCCCCCCGCCCCCAATTATCCTCTCGTGGGGGCTGGGGAAAAAATATATCATATGTATTTGTCCCAGTGCGGGAGGAAAAAGGTTGAGTACCCCTGAGCTTGTCTGTTCGAAATTAACCGGCAAACGACCTTGCAACAATGATGCGTTGAAAGAGATGAACAGACTAAGAAACCTGTCCAGCGATAACTAAAAAATAAATTAAAAGTAAAAAAACGATTTTTTTTTTAAATTTATTTAAATGCGCTAAAAAAAATAAAATAAAGTTTTCTTTTAAAACTTTTTTTACAATCAACTTATAACATCATTACACAATTTATGATATAAAAGCTTCTCGTGAAATTTACCTGTGTAGATAAACAAGTAAATTAAATAACTTGATCTGATTTTAATTTTTAACATTTTCAAACTAAGTAAATACGAGTACTTAAATCTCGCGACAAGCTTTTATATCATAAATTGTGTAATGACGTTATACGTTGATTGTAAAAGAAGTTTTAAAAAGAAAAGTTTATTTTGTTCTTTTTAGCGCATTTAAATAGAAGCTTGTTTTTAAAAAAAGTTTTTTTTACTTTTAATTTATACTTTTGTCTGTGTTATTCTGATGTTAGACCTGATTATTGCAGGTTATCTTTAAGATGCGATTCGTTGAATTTAATATGCACTCACTTCCAAAAGTTAAGCACGAAGATGTAAAATGGGAAAAAAAATCAACAAATACTGTTTTGATTGATTGACATAAAATTTGGCAGTAAAGTAGCATATATATTTATACATAAAACAAAATCAATAATTATATACAAAAATGAAAACAATATTAAATTTTTGTAAGTTATCAGATAATGTCATACTGGAGACTTAAACAAAATTATGTATAAAGTGAAAATAAACAGCATAAAATGAAAAAAAGGACATTAATAGGGTATGTGATCCCCCCTCATCTGTATGCAAAGTTTACACCTTCTGACCATGCCTTCAATTAGGTGGTCAACCACCGCAGAATTAAGCAATCGCCATTCTTCTTGTAGAGCAGTTTCCAGCTCAATAAGAGTAACTGGAGGTGCGAAATGTGAAGATACAGCACGGCCGAGAGCATCCCAAAGATTTTCAATGGGATTAAGGTCGGGCGAATATGCTGGCCATGCCATATGCGCAATCCCTTCACTCTCCAAGTAGTCATCGACGATGTCAGCTCTATGGGGACGTGCATTATCGTCCATTAAAACAAAAGTAGGACCTACTGCTGCAGCGTATAATCTCACAATGGGTTCTAGGACTTCATCTCGATACCGGACAGCCGTCACAGAACCCCGTTGAAAGATGTGCAGGTCGGTGCGGTATCCTAATGAAATCCCTGCCCACACAATAATTCTTCCGCCTCGGAATGCGTGATGTTCGGTGATGTTTTGGGGCTGATTGCATGTTCCTTGTTTACGCCATATCCTTATACGCTTGTCATGTGGCTCCAGACCAAATCTTGACTCATAAGTAAACATGACATTGCCCCAGTCAGGCACAGTCCAATTGCCATGTTTACGGCACCACTTTAATCGTGCCCCTCTTGATTGGACGGATAGAGGAACACAAACTCGAGGTACCCGGGCATACAGTCCATTCATATGTAATCTTCGGCGTACAGTAGCTTCAGATATAGCCTTACCAATGGACGCTGTAACCATAGATTTCACACATGTGGAGGTCGCTCTGCGATTTCGCTTGGCTACAATAGCAATATATCGATCTTCCGCGGGAGTTGTAATCCCTGGGTGACCGCCTACGGGTCTTCGGACAACTGTCTGTGTGGTTTGGAATTGTTTCCATAAACGTGAAATTACAGAATGATGAACGCTGAAGAAAAGAGCAACATCTGTAATCGACTGTCCTACTTCAATGCGTCCCACAGCACGCCAGCGCTCAGAATCTTCCATTCGTTTTCTGTAAGTCATAGAAACACGTATGTCTTGAAAACAAATTGTACGAAAGTCTTAAGCACATTGTATCAGCACTTAAATCAATTTCTGTAACCCTTCATAAAGCTGGCTTCTTATAAGACTGCCTGCCCTTTTTGCATATTTCTTGACATGAAAGCACGATTGGCTGTTACCTAACGTATTAGCATACTTCCATCTACCTCTGCAGCGAATTGCATCCTCTTCAATTCTGATTGGCTTCCGGAAATTAGTATTTTCCTCTCCGTGCTTAACCTTTGGAAGTGTGTGTATTTTAAAGATAGTTGTTGGTAAATGAGTGACGTGATATATTTGTTACTTTTCCGATATAAGTAGCTTTTAGAAGATATAAGGGCTTTTATCTTTTCAAACTTTATTTTCCTCAAACGCATTCTTAATAAAACTAAAACTGCAACCATATTAAATCTTACGCATAATTCAGATCATTTTTGTACGTACTTTTAAACTGTTCATATTTATGTATTTTCATGTGTTTTCTTCCTAAACCCTTAACTTCGCATTTTTTAAAATTTCTATGAAAAAATTATATCAGCTAGTTCTCAAATAATAATAAAAGGGAAAAATATGAAGAAAAAAAAATTACGCAGTTTTAAATTGAATTTCAGTCATTTTTTTGTTTGTTTATAACTTAGTATATGTATTTTTCATGTTGTTGTTATGATTTAAAAATTAAGTTAATTTTTAGAAAATATACGTCCCTTCTATGTTTCCCAAATTTAACAATACTACCATATTTTATCTGTTTCTCTCTATATATACACTCTATAAGAAAACAAAACAAAAAACGACGCACCAAGAAGGAGTTGCTCGATTGTAATGAAATTTCGTATGCAGAGACATTTGTACCGAACATGCACATGATTAAAATTTGGTGTCCAGTGAGTGAAAAGCTGTAGCAACAGCGCATCGGAACTGTGCTTTCAGCCAGCTGTCTATAAGAAGCTATTCTCAATCTGATGGTCCAAATTTCTGTTGCATTGCGATTTAGTATACCTTTTAACGACTTAAAAAAATGCCTCGCCGTAAGATTCGAGCTCATTACGAGCAACTGTCAAAAGTGTGAAAGAGGTCGTATCATTGGACTGAAAAATGTAGGTTGGGCAAATCGGAGAATCGCTCGTCATATGGGTCTTAGCGATGTGACGATTAGAAGATGCTGGCAAGAATGGGTGAACAGTGGCAGATTTCAGCGTCATGATGGTAGCTGTTGACCTAGGGGCACAGCAGATCGGAAGGACAAATTGATTGTCAGATTAGCTGTCACAGCGCCTGATTCATCGTTTCCAACCATCAGACGTGCGACCCACACACGAGTGTCCACCATGACCATTCACAGATGGCTAATAGAGCGAAATTTACGCTCGTACCGACCGCTAACAAATTTCCAGCATTTGAAAAAGAAATGAAGTTCCTCGAAGTTGAGAAGGAGAAACTAGAAATAGAAAGAGAGAAAAATAACCTGTTAAAAGAATTATTAAATAAATAAATATTTAAAGTGATTTGTTTTCGTATCAGTTCTTAGGAAAAGCTTTTTGTGTGTGTTTCAAATTTTGTTTAATTGCCTGGTAGCCCATTATATGATATTTTTTTTATAAGAAGATTCAACTATAAATGAAATGAATCCAAGCTGTGATATGGTCCCCCTTTGGTGACCATATCTTTGATTGGCAGCGTGAATTAGAAGTGTGGGATTCTCAAAATGAACAGACATTTTAAATTCTTAATATGACTTTTTATTAAGAATATAACTTAAACCTCTAACAATTTAGATAAATTTATATAAGTGAGAACCTATAATGAACCAAACACACAGTGATAGTTAAAACCGAATCGTGTAATTTAGACCACTTTATATAAATGATTATATTATCCGCCTACTCTCTCCCTTCTGATAATATTATAAGTTCTAATATCAAATAATCAGTCCTACCTTAATCCAAACTAAGATTCAATCACGGTACGGAAACGTCAGGGTGCGCGTGCAATGGTATGCACCTTGTAGCAATGGCTGGATATCCCGGTAACTTTACGATAGGCTGTCAATTCACACTCGTATCTCTTCCAAACATAACTTTCTCCAAATTGCCATTCTGCTTACTGAAACTTCTGTTCTTTTAAAAGCTATCTTATTTGCATTTATTATTCGCATTTCGCTTCTTGGATTTTGGTTGGGAAAGAGTTGCCATTAATCTTGGCCGTCAAAGAACCCAGAGGTTATGTTAAAGAAAAGACGCGTGAACCCGTCACACAAGCAACATAGAAATGGGGAAGTTATGCTTAATTAATATACGTATATTTCAGGACAAAAAAGATATATTTTTTCAATTCCTACTTTTTTAGTTCTCTCTCTCCCTATATATATATATATGACACATTTTAACGACCCAGTAATCACAGCTATGGACTTTAAAATCTTTATTGAGTGTACGGGGTTTCCTTCATAGGAAGAGCACTGAAGCCATGTGTTACAATACTTTTTAAAAGGCAAAAGAACCCCGACTTAGGGGAACAAAGGTATTTATATGGGGGAAAATCGGAAGAGATAGCGAAGAGTGAAATTCCCCAAAAGACATGCTTTATGGGGCTCCCTAGGATTCTATTGGTTCTGTCCCCCTAGACAGAGGTGGTACCAAGTCTATAGGGAAGGATTAGTATCTGGAGGGGAAAAGCTGACGAAATATTACATGATCTTGCATCAATCAAGTTTTAGGTTAAAACATAAATAATATATCTATTTTTATATTACATCCCCCCCTTTAAAAAAAATCTACTGAACCCGTTTAAAATTAAGTATCCCCTATTCGCTAGCTCTTCCGTTCACAAAATAACAATCATAACTTTCTCTAGTGTCTAGATTAGCATAAAACGCTACAATACACAGATTATATACACTATATAATAAAATACAGCAATTTTTCAAAAGTATATATCGTATAAAATTATACATTTTTTCCAAGAGCATTTATGATACAAAACAATACAACATTTTTTTGAATTATGCGCATTAATCAATACAACACAGTCCGATACGCTATCATCATATTTCTAAAAATACTATACACAACTTATTCATGATTTAACTTTAAATTTTCCGGTTCATGATACCTTCGTAATTTTGAAACATGCACTTTTTCCGACTTCTCTTTCGTATGAGCATTTGTTTTATTAATTTCGTAATTGAAGTCCGAAATTTTTCTGAGAATTTTATATGGGCCACTAAATGTTGGAGAAAGTTTCCTAGTATTTGGATATTTGAACTCTTCATAAATAACTAAATCATTAGGACTAAACTCTACATCAACAAATCTAGCATCATAATGTATTTTATTTTTTTCATGATATAGTTTCGTTCTCTCCACTGCTATTTGTCTAGCCTCTTCAACCGGAGGGTAAATATTTCCCTTTAAAGGATTTTGAAAAAAGGTAGTGTGCCGTACATTAAATATGCTGGTGGGAATTTAGTTACCGAATGGGGTGTTAAATTATATTCTTGGGTTACTTCTTTTAACAATTTGGGCCATGGGACCTTTTTTGAAGATTCATTAACTTTACATCTTAAACGTGTGACTATTGTCTGACCCAACCTCTCAACCTTACCATTAGTCTCTGGTCTATGAGCTGTAGTTAATAACTGTTTAATATTATTATGTTTAAGATATTTTTTAAAATGAGAAGAGGTGAAAGCTGCATTTCTATCACTTAGAATACTTTTAGGTACTTGAATCTGAAAAATTTGCGTTAGAAAACTAGTGTATGTTTCTGTAGTAATTGATCTTGATGCAAATGTCCAGATATATCTAGTATGATGATCGATGAGTAAAGTTAAATATTTTTTAGTTGAATTGTAATAATTCAGACCACCCACACTATCTATCGCAATTAAGTGGAATGGCTCATCAACAGGAGGCATGGCCTGTAAGAGACCAAATCTTTTTTGTCGAGGTCTTTTATTAACCTGACATGTGTGGCAATGCTTAGTAAAATTAGTAATGTCCTCAGTTATATTTTGCCAATAGTAAACTGGAGTGATTAAATTAATTGTTTTTTGAATTCCGGGATGACCAAATTTCTCATGAGCACTTTTAAGTAATTTATATCTTAAGGAATAGGGAACTGTGCTATTTTAGTAAAATTTTTCTTACGGATACATAAGACATTATTAATTTCGATGAAGTTTCCTGTTAAATTATCTCGTTTTTGAGCCTCTTTTATTTCTTCCAACTGCAATAGGTGAGACACGTGGTCAACAAAAAGGTGACATTCACTTTTCGGGTTAAATATTTTCAATATGGGTTTACAAATCAAAGCTAGAAATTTCTTTCTTTAATAATTGGTTCAAAGGATGCCTAATCATGGCATATTTATCTATAAACCTATGGTATACGTTAATAGAACCTAGAAACCTTTGTAAAGATTTAACATCAGTCGGTGGTTTTAAATTTTTAATTACCTCAATATTGCTGTTATCTGGAGTGACAATGCCATTAGAAATCTCGTATCCTAAAAACTGAATTTTAGTTTGCAAAAAAAAATACTTAGATGATTTTAATTTAATATTTTCTGATCTGCAAATGGTAAAAATTTGTTTGATATGTTCTAAGTGATTTGTATAATTTTCGGAAAATATTATGATGTCATCAAAATGATTTGCAGCAAATTTAATTTTATGTTTAGTGAGGATTCGGCGTATCGTTCTTTGGAAGATACTGGGGGCATTGCGCCAGCCAAATGGTAATTTTAGCCATTCATACAATCCACTACTGGTAACAAAAGCGAGTTTCTCCGTGTCGTCTGGATGTATTGGTATGTGCCAATAACGAGAAGCCATGTCTAATTTTGAAAAATAATTACTTTGAGCTAATTTATCTATAAGTGTTTCAATTAAGGGAAGGGGTTCAGCATCTGATTTAGTGATTTGATTTAATTTCCTAAAATCAATACACAATCTGCTCTTTTTCTGTTCATCCTTTTTATAAGCAAGTGTTACTGGTGCAGAATAGGGAGACGAACTTTCTTAAATGATCCCAGCCTTTAATAATTCATTAATTTGACTATCAATTTCTTCCTGTTGTTTTGGTGACGTTTTATATGCGCGTAATGATATTGGTAGCTCTGCCGTTAGTCTCACTCTCTGTGGTTCTATTCTTATAGTTCCAACATCATATTTATCTTTAGCAAATACATTCTCATAACATTCCAAAATTTCTTTTAGTACAAAATTTTCTCCAAAGTCTTTTGTTTCTGAATTATCTTCGACTTCAATCTGACAACGTGTGCACCCATTATCAGAATCCGTCTCGGATATATTCGAAAATTTCAGGACATTGTTTTTCCTCGTTCTATTTTTTACTACATCTATTTCATCTTTATTTACCTTTTCTTTCTTTTTACCAGAGAACAATTTCCTTTTTTACCTTTTACTATACTACATTCTTTAGTTTTATCATTTTTCATTTCACTTTCAAAAATACCTTCCTTAACCTTATTTTCAGGATTGATATGCAAAGACAAATCTCTGCCTTCAGAACTGGAGAAGTTGATCAAGTTTCTCCCTTTCTGCGCAACAACTTGTTTCATACAATCAAGTATCAACTGAAATGCAATACAACTTCCTAACCCTAAGAGAGCATAAGGTAAATCGGTGTTTAGTATGAAAAACAGTACCGATCTAACCAAGCTACCAACCTTAAGGTCTAAAGTGCATGTTTGATTAAGTTTCAGGATTCCTTTAGTTTGTTTAACATTAAGTACATTATATTCCTCAACCGACACATTTAATTTCTCAACCAATGCAGCAGGAATAATGTTAATAGTCGAATCTGTATCGATGTTTAGCAATATTTTTTTGAATGAATTCGAGTTATACTTTTTACCTTTTCCTTTATTGTGTACGAACGTTTTATTGTTTAAGTATCCGGATACAAGTAATTGTCATTGTTTTGGTTGTGGTTGAGGTGTTGTTTCAGATCTACACGGTTTATTAATGCATGAATATATATCCCCAGTGAAAAGCATTCATTATTCCTAACTGCGTGCAGAACTTACAGGAGTTTGGGGGTAAATCTTGTAGTGTGTGTGTGCGTGTGCGTGTGTGTGTGTGTGTTTGTGTGTCTCTCCCTGTTGCTGGCAGTTAAAACAGTGAGTATTTCAAAATCGCAAAGACAAGTTATAACATTTTTTGCTATTTCCAATTGCGTACCTTCACTATCGATACTTAAAACATCACAAATTTTAACTAATTCATTTAACGTAAACTTCTCTCAACTGTTTCTTTTATCACACACACATCTCTAAAAATTCATTATCACCCATTTTAAAATTAAATCCTTCAAAATTCTATTACGATTTAATCGCGTATTTTCATTCTTAAAAATTAATCTATCAAGCAACTTAATCGTTGAGGCTTTGCTTTCTTTCAGTGCAACACGAATTATTTTAAAATCACTCAAATGCATTTTTAAAACAATAAAATAAAATATTATCAATGATATCAAATTATACTCAAGCCACAAATTTAAATCAAATTACTTATTGACTCAACACTTTTCAGTTTCTCTTTTATATCATACAAAAAACATCAAATTCAATAAACATGTTACCTTCAAATTTTAAAATAGTCGTTCTAAATATTTAAATCAAATTACTTATTGACATGACAAATTTGCATTTTACTTTTAAATCATACAAATAACATCAACTTTAATTAAATATGTTAAATTCAAATTTTAAAAAGTTGTCATAAATATTTCCACAAGTACCATTGCTTGAAATTAAACACAATTTCATGAAATCCATGAAAGAAAAAAAACTATTTCAGGAGCATTAACAACATGAAGTTCTCACCAAAAATCAAAAGCCGATTGAAGAGAAGAAGGGGAATACACTGGACGAATTCCTTGTATTTCATGATGTCCTCATATCGAAGACTTGCAGAAAAGCGTTGATTTATTACTACACAGACGGGAATTTCAGATACGACGACCTTGAAGTGCAATAATGTTCCACGTGTTATACTCCGTTGGTGATTCTATGCTCTTGTCTCCATTCAATTCCAATCTTAACAGCAGGGCTTCCATTGGGTATTGCTACTATTTTCAGCTGGGCATTATTCCGCAGATATATCTCTTAGTATTTCGCTGACTTTCAATATGAACAGTTTTTTTTTTTATTTCCACTCTTTGGTCGTTGAAATTTTTTTTTTTTCGTTGTTAACTTTTTCCGTTATTTTTGATTGTACTTTCAGTGCTCGTTGAGATCCTACCGGCTTGACACATTTTAACGACCCAGTAACGACAGCTATGGACTTTAAAATCTTTATTGAGTGTACGGGGTTTCCTTCATAGGAAGAGCACTGAAGCCATGTGTTACAATACTTTTTAAAAGGCAAAAGTACCCCGACTTAGGGGAACAAAGGTATTTATATGGGGGAAAATCGGAAGAGATAGCGAAGAGTGAAATTCCCCAAAAGACATGCTTTATGGGGCTCCCTAGGATTCTATTGGTTCTGTCCCCCTAGACAGAGGTGGTACCAAGTCTATAGGGAAGGATTAGTGTCTGGAGGGGAAAAGCTGACGAAATATTACATGATCTTGCATCATCCAAGTTCTAGGTTAAAACATAAATAATATATCTATTTTTATATTACATATATATATA
>BMAV01011150.1:138583-173178 GCA_019973955.1 Trichonephila inaurata madagascariensis
TCAGAGATGTTTTATAAAGTTTTAAAAAAATATTCAGGACGGTTAAGACAAAAGGCAACGCATACTTAATAGTTTGAGAATGACAGCACAATCAAATTTCAACAATGAGTAACGAAAGATCGAATCAAAAGGAACTCCGTAATTTTCAAGAAAATAGCAATTGTAATATTTTAAACATTGATCATTTTATTATTACATTATATAAGCATTATTATATTATCTATGCCTGTATACATGAAAAATAATGAAAACAATAATAATAATTCATTTTGTTTTAAATTTTCACTCCAATAAATGTTTTTTTTTTTTTTTTTGTTTTTTTTTTTTTGTTTCCAAAGATGATATAAAGGTACATATTTTTATGTGCGGCCCGCGAGATTATGTTTTTTTCGAATTGCCCCGCAAGGTCATTTGGGTTGGACACCCTTGGTGTTAAGTATTGATCAAAGATTACGTCAATTCTCGATGTTTGTAATTGAGTGCCCTTTACAACAATTGTTTTGAAATTTTTCCAAATGTTTTTGAAACATTTTTAATTGTATATAATAGGAAAAAACCATCAATTATTAGAACTATTTCATGTGGTTGCTCATGCTGGACCTCTTTCTCTAGGCATTTCATCAAAGCAGATTTATCGGTCTTACAAATAGTGCCATCCAAATGGTACATGGGCATTGGGTAAGAGAAAATCTTTGAAATGTCTACATTGTAATCCATAGAGATACCCAGCATGTGCGTCCAAATAAATCCTTTGGATTTTAATTTCTTAAATTTTACCACCTACTTTAACTTTCTTCTTTTTCTCTTAATCATTGGAGAAATTGTCAATGGACATTTTCTTCATACCTTTTTCAAATCTGTTAATATCTGATAAATATTCGGAAAAAAAAGTTTTACGTTGATAATCTCCTTTCTTTCAATATTTAGAAGGAATGCCTCTACCGGGTGGTGATGTGGATTTTCCAGATGAAATATTTATCAGTTGGTCTTTGGTCACTTCTGAGCAGAAGGGATTAATAAATCGATCGAAGGTAGCGATAAATTGTCTCAATTGTTTGGTATTTTTCCGGGTAATATGAAGATTTAAATCTGTTGAAACACACACATCTTGATGAGTTGGCAGACCTAGTTCTAGATAAACTTAATTTATAATCGTAGAGCCAACATCATGATTACGAGCCCACCAATGACGTGCCGAAATTGAATATGTTAAGTGTATAACACCTGTGAGACTTCTAGCAGCGTTTGCATTTATAGTTTGATCTAATACCAGGTCAATCGGTTGTCTAGGAAATGGTTTAGTGGCCCGTTTGATACCAAAGCAACTTTGTTTAAATTCTTCGTTTAAGTCAGGATGGGTTTCTGCAACTTTCAGCAAATTATCATAATATTTTACAGTCCACCAGGCATAATTTTGTTGGTTGCATTGTAATGACCTCCCACTTGGGGAAGCCATCTCCTCATCTACTCGACCTAAATTTGTAGGAGGTAAAGATTGATGACCCAAACTAGCCATGAGAAAAATCCAATTTATTATTACCAAGTATAATAATATAAGACAAGCTAACTATAGAGGGAAAATCTAGAGTGATATAACAATATCTTAAAACCCTATGTGAATAAGCGCATGAAATCCTAATAGCTTAACTTTACTCAAAGTTATCTTAAGAATCCTTCCTTAATTTATTTTAATAGCTAAAGCCCGTCTTATAATCACACGTCTAAATTCTGATCCTTACCGTAACAGCACTGCTTTCCGCAACTCAGCTTCTTTTCCTTCTCTTTACGATTACTGATATATATACTAGCTGATCTGCATATCAAGGTTTCTTGAGGGGGATGGCTGTGAAATATATAAGCCCCGTCACAACATATAAAAATATATTTGTAATTTTAGGCAATGTTGATATGAACAGTTCAAAATCCCCAGTGCGAATGCTCCGTGACAGGTCCAAGTAATGATGTATAAGATTGATGTAAATCAAGTAAAATTGTGAACTTTTACCGAGCTCACCATTGAGACATCTTTGCTTGAAAACATTTTAATTATTCATCAATTCTTTTAGATCTTCATTTTCAATGTGGAATGACGATATTTCACAGGAGTGGTAATGACGATGAAAATATCAACGAAAATGATGCATGATTTTTACGTGTAATAATACTTTTTTTGTACTTAGTAATAATAAAATAATATTTTATACTTTATATAAGATGCTTATAAACATAATAAAACTATTTTTTCATTGGATTTCGTAAGCGATCGCAATAGACTGAACGCCCTATCTCACTCGCACCCGCTTGAACAGTTGCCTTAAACTCACACCTGCAGCAGACTTTCAATGTGTCTGGCAAGATGTAAAAACCATTAAAACTGTCCGGCTTTTGAGGTAACATCTTTTTATAGGTCCCCAAGTAACATATATAAAATTCAGCTTTTATACTATAACGAAAGTATAATTATTATTTTTTTTTAAGTTAAGGGGTGTCTGGCAGGGGTTGTAACTACACTAAGTGTCCGGCAATGGATGACGTGATTTCTAATGTTATTCCGAAGAAAATGTAAAAAAATTGAGCTTTATACTTTGTGGAAGTTGAGGTACTATTTTATGCACCTTTACTACCTGTTACCTGCGCAAGAAACCACAATCCAAACTCCATACTCGCTGATCATTCTTACCTGTGTTGGTGACATCCGCAGAGAAACTTTCAGCTTTTATAAAATAATGAAGGTCTGGCAGTCGTGGGCTATTGGGGTTATGTAATGATACTAAATCTATTTCGACACACCCTTTAGTCATCGCGATTTTAGAATCTTGTAATCCTTTTATTTGAACTCTTGCGTTTTTTCTTTCGAGGCCAAGCAATTTCAAACATTTTTCAGAAATAAATGTTTATTCACTTCCGCTGTCCGTCATAACTCGAACTTGACAGTTCTTCCCCAAGATATTTTTAATATTAACGCTTAAAGTTGGTTATAAAGAAAAATGTGTTTGTATAGAGTTCATGGAAGCTGTAACTTCTTTGTTTTGAATAGTATCATTTCCTGTCTGGTTTTGATCTTTAGCACTATGAGATTTATTTGTTGACACTGCATAATTTTTAAAACTATTATCATGTAATACCGAATGATGCTTTTTTTTTACAAAAGTGGCAAGTAAAAGTTGAATTACAATGTGACTCAGTATGCTTACCAGATAAACAGTTCATACATAATTTTTGGTTATTAACAAATTTTTTACGCTCTTTAACAGGTATTTCCTTAAATTTAGGACATTTGAAAACAAGTTGATTCATTTTACAATAAGAACATTTTAAAATATTGTTAAATTTCGATTTATTAATATAAGGTTATTTTTCATGAGTAATTCTTTCATTATAAAGCTCTAAATATATACATCTGTTATTTAAAAATTCTATAAATGCTTCAAATGGGGGAAAATCAATATTATTTAAGAATTGCGCCCATTCTTGGCGCGTTTTAGGGTCAACCCTTAGTAACAAAATGTGTGTGTGTAAATTAACCATATATCTCTAGACTCTACTTTAGTATCAATAGATTTAAGACCTCTAATTATTTCATCCGAAGTATCTGCTATGTTGCGTAAGCTGCTGGAGTTAGTATCTTTAAAAGAAGGTTGTTCTATGAATGTTTTAATAAGTGAAAAAATTGCGACATAACCATCCTATGATGATTATGTCTTTCCGGATCCGCGTAAGCTAGAGGTGTGGGATTATCAAAATGATGAGACATGTTGGTTCTTAATACAACTTTTATTAAGAATAACTTATATTACTTAATTCTAATTGACAACTTTCCTTAAAGTGAGAGTTAACACCCAATTAAACCTTATATTCAAGTCAGATCACGCAACTAGATCATTTATCCTAATTATAATAAATTAACAGATTCGTCTAACTTCCTATATAATATATTACCTTTTGCAGATCTCCTTCCTTCAACGATTCAGTAATATCTATAATGTAACTTTATATACGACGATTCCAACTTCTTTATAATGAACGTATCTTTCTATAGGACATCTCACTCTTGATCCGAATGATTCCACACTAAGTTATCTCTAAACTTGCCGCTCATTATCATCAAAGCTTCTATCCTTTTAAAGTATATCTCATTTACATATTTGATCTGTTTATCTTCTTGGTATTGGGTTGGAAAGGTTTTGCCATTAATCGTGGCCGTCAAAGAACATAGGAGTTATGTTAGCAGAAGGACGCGAGAGACGTCACAAAATGATTTGCTTCTTTTTATCATAACGAGCCAATAATTTTTCCCAAGTCTCGTTATAAGCAGTTTCAGTTATAGAAATATGCTTAATTATGTTTGCTGGTTCTGACAGCAATAAACCTCTAAGATATTGAAATTTTTGTATATTTGATAAACACATTTTATCATGCACTAATGATACATATAAATCTTTAAATGAAGGCCAATCCTTATAATTGCCAGAAAAACGCTCAATGTTAATTTTTGGTAACTTAAAATTGCTAGATTTCATATTTGAGACATTTTCAAAAACATCAGAATTATCATTATATACATTTGTTCTCACAGATAAATTTTCTAAAATATTCTGTAGCTTGGCTTTGGTTTCGTAATATTTTGTTTCGAATTCTTCCATTTCAGAGGATTCGATAGGTAAAGCAGCATCCGCTTTACCAAATTCCGTATAAGTTAATTCAAGTTTTTCTAACTTGTTGCGTATATCATTTTTGTCAAAAATTTGATCATCTTTATCAATGAAATTTTTAATTCTTTTAAGTGCAGCCTTCGCTCTGCCGCGAAGCACTGTAGCCGTTTCGGCGTCCATTATAATTGATAAAACGAAATATAGACGGAATGAATCAGTAAGAGAAACCAAAACCAAACGTTGAATTAAAATATAAAATAGCACTTATCTCTTGTTTCTCTGAATCGTTGACTATCTCGTCGGTGCCGCTGGTTGAGTTCGAAAAACAGCCAGGGATGGAGATAGTACGTATGTTTATATTACAAGAAAATAAGTAATTACAGTTAAAGTTTACACTTAAAAGTAGAAATGCGGTTAAATGAAAATTACACTGCAGCAAATTACAAGGTGCTGCGGATTGATGCGGACAAGACCTTGCGTCTGTCCGTTGCGTTTTCTGTTTACGGAATTGTCCCGGTACGGGGTTCAAACATTTCAGTTGGGGTAGGAAGGCGGGAAAGTATGGCGCATTCAGTTACAGTTAAGAGAGGAGTGTAGGAAACATAGGTCTTAAACAATTTTAATTTTGAGAAGCTTCTCTCAGCGGAAGCTGTACTGAGACGGGAACTGTGAGCATGATTCTAATTGTTATATAAACATTTGGATATATTTCTTCCAAATTATTTTCTAAAATGTACTGAATGAGTTGTTTTTCAGCTCATTCACGCATTCAATAACATCATCAAATTGCAAAAATATTGCTTTTACTGCTCCGATTCTACTTTCCCACCGTGTTTCAGACAGAGGTTTTAATGTCAATTTTAATTTAGTTTTTACAATATCCCAACGATTACTTGACTTTGAAAACAGCACATAGATTCTATTGATGAAGCCAAAAAACGTTTTGGCTGTTGCAGAAGAGTTATCTGCATCAATCAAAAGCAAATTCTAACTGTGGCATCCACATGGCGTGAAGAATGCTCTTGGTTTTATATTGAGTATTCTTGTTCTGACACCTTTATTAATACCGACCATATTGGCGCCATTATCATATCCCTGTCCTCGACAGTTTTGGATATCTAGACCATTTCTTTCTAGTTCTTGTAATATTGAATTTGTTATATATTCTCCCGTTGTGTGTTTCCGCGAAGGCAATAAACCCAACAAAATGTTCCTCTATTGCTCCAGTTGAGGAATTGCAAAATCTTAATATTATTGACATTTGTTCAACGCGGCTGACATCCCTGGTACAATCGAGCAAGAAGGCGTAGTATTTTGCTTGTTCTGTGTATAATTTCTTCAATAACTGATTTAGACATTAATGCAATTAATTCATTTTGGACGTCGTGGCTCAGATAATGTTGAGTAAGTTGCTTTTCATTAATACGTTGCATGTGCTCCCGTAGGGTCAGATCATATTTCGATAACAACTTAAATAAATCTATAAAATTGCCACTGTGTCTGCTATCGATGCTCTAAAGGGGATGCGAAAGGAGCTCTAAATGATAAATTGTGTGAGGCTAAGTAGATTATTATCATTCTTTCAAACAAATTATAGCAGTACTTTTGTGATTCCTTAATCAATCTCTCGTTATCCTTATCTATTGTTCTTCCGTGTTTGATTCCTTTATAGAATTCCATCCATTTAATCATGCATTCCATGTGTCCTTGACTTTGTTCATGTCTTTGCAATATCCGACTCAAATCTTTCCAGTCACAACATCCTTCTTTTACCACCTGTGTCTGCAAATGTGAAAAAAATCTACATGAAAAGCAATAAAATCTGTCTTGAAAAATGGAGTAAACTAACCATCTGCGATGTTGCGTTTCGTCGTTACTTAATTTTCGAGTGAAATGAAATTTAGAAAAATGTCTTTTATTTGCGTCTTTTGGGTAACTTTCATCAGATTTCTCTAGATCTTGATTGGGTCCGTTTTGAATTAGGTCATGACGCCGCGAATCGTTTACTGGAAATACCCACTTTCCTGGATCTAAGTCTATAAATGACTCTCTTAAATGAATTCCTTGCGCTTGAATTTCTGAGTCACACATCGTTTGACTTTCTAACTCTTTACTGGGTTCAGACATTTGGATCATAGCAAATTCGCCCGATGTTGCAGGTAAAACTGTATCAGAACTTTGAATAAAAGATTCATTTGACTCTGAAGCTAGCTCATAAACTAAAGTTTCTCCAGATGACTCTGAAGCAGTGACACTCGTAGAAGGTTTCTTGAGAAATTTCATCATACTGGAACTCAGAGCTTGGTTGGATATAACAGTTACAGCCTTTCTTTTTCTTTTTAATGCACCGGATTCCCATTTCCTATATCTCTGTCTCTAGTTGGTCTCCAGACATGATGACCTAAAAATAAAAAAACATTGAAATTAAATGATTATTTTATTAGATACCGACTTTCAAAATAGGCCCAGTAGCGTCAGAGTTAATAATAATGCGATACGAGATCTGCCGATTTGTTATAGTTCGATTTTTTTGTAGCAGAGTCCCAGCCATGATAAATAACTCTATATATACGCCAATGCTTTTTATAGAAAATTGAATAAAATTGTTTTACTTAGACCTGGATTATATATTTTGTACTGAAATAACACTAGACTCTAGTGCGGTGTTCTTTCAATACAAAATAATCTAGATCTAGGCGCAACAATTTATTTCAATTTTCCATAAAAGTATTGCCGTATGTAGTGGCTAGATGTATGAAAAGAACTCGGTGAAAATAATATAATTGTTACAAATTTTGACGCATATAAAAACATACTCAAAAAGCTAAAATTTTCTGTTCTCGAGAAAAAAAACCCTAGCACAGTTTTAATTTAAAACCAGGCAACTATCCACTTTTTTTTAATTTCGATTTCTATAGAGAAATACATTATACTTACGACTTATAAAAGATACCTATGTATACCTATTGATGTCGACAAAATCATTACGTTAAAGTCATTATAAAAGTTCATATTGTTTTACCTTATAACCTTCGAAATATGAACTAAATCACGATATAAACTAACACTTTTATATATTATATATATTCACAAAAAAGGCCACCGGGGTACTGACTCACTTTACAACACAATAAAAAGAAATTTTGTCCATGCGAGTCTAGTCTGTTAGTGTGGCATTCACAAAAGGAATGATTGTTTACGTTATAATATATATATATATATATATATATATATATATATATATATATATATATGCTCACAGAAGAAATACAAATATTTAAACGACACGGGGATTCCCCGTCTCGCGCGCTAAGTTGTTTAGTTTCCATAGTGTTGCCAGACGATTCTGGATAATTCCCGTAAAGTACTAATCACTCTCTTTACTCGCGCACCTGTATGAAAATAAATAAAAATGAATAGCTAAATTTTAAATAATTAAAAACTTTGCGAGGCCCCCTCAAGCTCGAGGCCGTCGGCGGTCGCCGACGCCTAACGCCGCCACTGTATTCAGGTCCAGGAAATAATGTAAGTAATTTTATATTTAGTATGTTTTGCGCATGTATGTTTCCAATATTTTAATAAGATGATACATATACTTTAAGAAATTATAGTTTTTTTTAGATTAATTTGAAATCATTACAAGGAAATTCTTATAAAAATACACAGTAAAAAATTGCATTTTGTTGTTATGTTTCCTGATCTATCTTATTGAGTGTTTCCATATAAGAAGTAAAATATTAGTACCATCTTATAATTAAATAACTCCATAAAAGTGTATATTAAAAAAAAACATTCTTTTTTTTTTTACCTTAAAAATTGATTAAGGTGTGATATAACCAATAGAATAAATTGTTATATTAACATTCCTATAAATTTATGAGGAAAAGAACTTAAAAAGAATCTTTCTAAAATCTTCAATTTTGATCCACTTTCACTTACTTAACCATTTAATTTTTTTTTTATTAAATCAAACCATTATTTTCTTTACCAAAAGATTTCCCTTAGTACACACATACTACTTATTGGGCAGATACAAATTTATTTTTTAAAAGTAGGCTAAACATTGTAAAGGTCGCCCCGCGATGTCTATTCGTGTGGGAGGGTCGGAAGAAAGACTAGCCATATTCAAAATAACTTCAATTGATTCTCAGATAAGAACAACAACACAAATTCTATTAACCAAAGTTTGGAGATGCACAATGGCGGCGCGAGACTTGAACTTAATGTGGGCAAGATACATTTCGCGAGGCCCTCTGATGGCGTAAAAACGTTTATAAAATAAAAAAAGCAATTTTTATTCATACAGAACAAGCCAAACTTTTTACACATATTTCTTTGGCACATTAAACAATAATGAAAAGAAAAGAAAAAATTAAAGAGAAACAGAAATTTTCTACTTTTAGTTTTCCTGAAATCCTTAATGATTGATTCATAATTTATCTTAGATGCTATATCTGCTTCAATATATAAAACTGCCAAAGCTGAAAGTCTTTCTTGACCCATTGTATTTCTTACATAATTTTTTTATCAGTTTCGATTTTGAAAAGCTCCTGTCAGCGGAAGCGGTACTTTCAGGTATTATTAACAAAATTCGAATGACAATGTAAATATTTGGGAATATTTCTTTCGAATCGTTCTCTATGAAATATTGGAGCAGATGTTTCACGTCTGGTGTTGGGTAAATTTGGAATCATATTTTGTAATTATTCATATAATTCGTAAGTTTGGAAGTCACTGCTCTCACCTACTTGCGGGACTGTGTGTAAATCTGAATAATTTCTCAGTATTTACTCTTTAGAAATATTTTTTAACTTATTTATAGGTCATAGAGAAAACTAAAAAAATTTCAAAATGTTGATTTTAAGACATAAATCTTGAATCTATATTGCTTATCACACAATCAATCACGGTATTAAAACAGTCTGTTTCATGCCGGCTTTTGACAGACTATAAGTTGATCATCGCTTGCATAATCAAATATTCTTTTCTTTTTGGCTGCCCTTTTATTTTTAAAATCTTTTGGCAAATCATAACTGCTTTTCTCAGTAAACTTACGCTCGTCAAACAAGCATTTTTCGAATCCAGTTTGTCGATACTCTTTGATCCAGCTATAAAATGCACGCAAATGTTCAAAAGTAATGCATAAAGGGGCTTGTACAAATTGCCATAATTTGCTTATGGTATTGTTACGCATTAATAACTCATACCATACATATAATGATACCATAAATTCCAAACTGAGCATCTCATTTAAAATAGAATCGCTATCACTGAGTATGTCGGATTGTTCCGTTTGGTTTTTTAAGTTTTCTATGCATTCAACAACATCATCAAATTGTAATAATGCGGCCTTCACGTTCTGGACTCTGCTTTCCCCCTTTGTGTTTGTTAAAAGCTTAATAGTAAGCTTTAATTTACCTTTGATAATTTTCCAGAGTTTGCTGGAACTTGAAAATAGCAAAAAAGTCTTCTGAATAAAACCAAAAAATGTTTTTATTGCCACTGACGAATTAGCTGCGTCTACCAATAATAGATTTCAGCAATGACAACCGCAAGGTGTGAAAAATGCCGTGGGATTTATATTTAGTATTCGAGTTTTAACCCCACTATTTATGCCTACCATATTTGCACCATTTTCGTATCCTTGTCCATGACAGTTCTGAATATCTAAGCCATTTTTTTTCTATCTCTCCCAGTATTGCATTGGTCAAATACCAGTCATTTCACTGACAGCAAGAAATCCGATTAAGTTTTATTCTATACTTCCAGTTGATGTATTACAATATCTTAATATGACTGACATTTGTTCAATTCTCTAGTGCAGTCGAATAAAATATTTTGCCTCTTTTATTCTACCAATCACTTCACTGGTATCTGTGTTTGACATGATTGTGATCAATTCATTTTGAATATCTTGGTTTAGATAATGGTGTGCAAGTTGTTTATTATTAATGCGATTTATATGTTCCTGTAACTTAGGATCATATTTAGATATCAATTTAAATAAGTATATGAAGTCTCCAGAATTCTTAGTGTCTTCGTCTGAGAGATTCTCTGTGACGTCTAAACACCAGATTATCATAATCTAAGAAATTTATGATATCAATTAATCTCTCAAACAAATTGTACCAATGTTTTTGAGATCCAAGAATTTGCCTTTCGTTATCTCGGTCTAATGTTTTCCGTGCTTTATTCTCTTCTCTAATGCTACCCATAGGAACACACATAGGTCATATGCTCTTTAATATTCTCTCTCTCTCATGTCTGTGTAAAATACTACTTAAATGTTTCCCATAACAGCACCCTTCCTGTACCATTTGAGTTTGTGACTTCCCAAATAGTTTGCTTGGAAAACAGAAAACTTTATTTTTAGAACTTGAATAAACCAACCAGCGACGACGTTGAGTTTCATTATTATTTAGTTTTCTCGAGAAATGAAATTTGGAAAAATGTCTATGATCATCAGTTTTAGGATAATATTCATCACTATTATTTAACTGCCGTGTGGGACCGCTTCGAATTATATCATGACGGTGATAATTTGTCATTCGAAACGTCCTCAATACCGGGTCAAAATTCGCAAGTGTCTGTTTCACTACGCCACTGGCATCTTTGTTCACAGACGCGAAGAACTAATCTCGATCTCTTCTTCTTGATTGTGACTTATATTACTCAACGTGAACACAGAAATTGCAGCTTCAGATTTTGATCCTATTTCTATTTCCGATTTTCGTCGTTCGGTGTCAACAGTCGGTGAATCTGGAGTAACTTCCAAATTCGACGGAGACTCGGATACGGATAAATGGTATTGAGAAGTCGAAGGAACCGATTCTCATTTGATTATGACCGGGAAATTTCATCATACCTGAACTAAAAACCTGGATGGTCATCCGTGCAGTCTTTGCAAATGTTGTGTAAAACACAGCAAGCCAATACTTGTGTTTTTATATTGCTATTTTGGAGTCATTTGCCTTCAAAATGCAACGCCATCGCCCCTTCAACTGGGCAAAAGCAAGTTCTACAAAAACTCTTCCTCTGTTTAATTTTTTATTGAAATTTGCCATTTCACGAATCAACCTCCCGCCATAAGGTTTCATTACCCATAGTAGGAGGGGATATACCGAATCTGCCACAAGAAATGGTTTGTATGAATTATCGTACAGGTGACCAGCCATTTCCATCCCACTTACGTCACGTCACAGGCGGGAACGTTTGTAGTGAGCACGCCATCATGTCCATACGACGCTTGATCAAGGTAGGGTTGTTCTCTTTACGGATGAGTCCAGGTTTAAGATCGAAAGCGATAGTAGGCGTATTTTCATATAGAAAGAACGTGGAGCTCGTTTTCATTCCTGACACGTCCCTCAAAGAGATGCATACGGATCAGGCAGTGTCTGTGTTTGGGGTGGTATCTCTTTGAGTGACGCACAGACTTTCATGTCTTTTCCGGTGGAAATGTTAATGTGCTTAAATTTATAGATTACATCCTGGATGCTTAGATATTACGCCCTTATGCCGGGGCAATAGGTAATGCTTTCGCGCTACAAGATGATAATGCGAGACTACACAGAGCTCCCATCGTGAATGCTTATCTTGAGCAGGAAACAATTCAGCTTCTGCATTGGCCATCTCGATTACCGGACCTTAAACGTATCGGACATGTTTGGGACACTCTAGGAAGATGTGTAGCTGCTCTCAATTCTCCTCCTAGAACCCTAGCCACGCTTTCAACTGCCTTGGAAGAGCAATGTCTCGCACTTCCTACAGAATCAATAGACCGCATAATTTTGAGCATCCCACTGTGACGACTCTATCCGCGACTTTCTCTTGGGGAATCTTTGTGTGATCCCCTTAAAAACTATTTTAGTAAAACGCTCCCTCTGAAGAAGAGACCATGAACATGTAAATTAAGTAAGTCTACTATATAAAGTCGAGGCTTTCAAGTTAGAAAGAGAGGTATAGGGTAGGTTGTTAGCGGAGCAGTGATTAATCAAATTTAAAGTGTAACGCAGATATTCAATATTTGATGTTATAATTAAGGTGATGATTTGTCACTCGAGATTGAATATAGATTAAATAGCTAGGAAGGTAGTTTGAGTGAATATTAACGTCGCACTGTTAAGCTACACAAGGGCTTTTGGCGTCGGACCACGTTATTTTTAACCATGGTCAAGTGACGTGGACGACTCCTGAGCTTGCACCCCCTCTTCTAACTACCACACCAACGGGAAGACGTTTGAGCTCTCGACAGATTTCACTTGCAACGCTCCCCTACACGGTGGGTTTTTAGTGGTACTGGGCTCGAACTCGTAACAAGGCCAGCCACGATCCGATACCTTGACCACTCGGCTACCGCGGCCACTAGGAAGACAGTGTACTTGGAACTAGAAGTAAGTGTTACTGGTAATTAAAGTCTCCTCATACTTCGCGTACCTCGTTAATTGTCTACATATTGCTTTAATTGGGTGCGTCTGTTTGTTTTGATTGATAAAACTTGTGTTGTTGTTTGTGTTGCAAATAAACTAAGTAATTTTGAGCGTGGCTAGTCTTCCTTTCATTTATCCCACATCTCTAGTCGCGGAGGAAAGATCCTTACAACACAACGCTGTATGTGTTTCATTGCTTTTCAAGGGGATCATGCCCCATATTAAATGTACTTTTCCTATACCAAAATGGCGCAGCCGATTTATTCATTGTATACATATGCTAATTTCTATAACACCACCATAATTGTCGGGTGATTTCTTTTTATGCTATTTTATACCTTCCTATGTGTTGCATAATGTCTACGTTTCATTAAATTCTCCACGTATAACTTTTTGAGCTATTGTGATTTTTCCTTAATTTATGATAACCAGAGTAAATTGACTTGATTTAACAGATTGCAATTCATTACATTTTAATTTTAATGCGTCTTTAAATTCTATCTGAAGACATGACTAAAACTTTTTTGGCAATATAAAACCCAATGATATTAGTAGAATAATATTCTAATAGATGGCAGCAGCAGAGATTTGCAAGTTTCGCTGTACTGTTGAAAAATAAGATTCGAAACTCTGATCATTCTTTAATGTAAACAAATATATGAGAGCAATGATATATATTATTCTTATTCTAGAAATTTAAAAATTGTTTTACACTTAATTTCTACTTCAATGAGTTCATTTTTCTCCCTACATGCTAAGTGTTATATTTTGCACCGAAAAATTATGTATTTTAGAGATAAAGTAACTCTCTGCATCTCGAAATATTCATCATAATACATGAAATTTTTGTATCATATTACATCGAATGTAAAGCATTGGAAAATTTAAATATTCAATTAGATTTCGAGAATAAAAAAATTATGCATCCCTCCTCTCGTCCGCTGATTAGATTTTATTCGACCATTTTTTTAATAGTACTTGCTTATCATGTATATGTATCACACATAAATATTAAGCCTAATTACTTTAAAGAAAGTAAGAAAAATACATTTTCTATTAAACTGTTGCTCCTATCGACAGATTCAGTTGTAAATTTGAGAAATCTTTAGTGACTCTTCTCTTATATTGAAATAATATTTATTGCTGAGCTTAAGAAATATAAAATAAAGGTTGGTTTTCACATGCCTTGTCATTACAGCATGACTATGGGAATGAGATCCCGAATTCCATTGCCATGATGAATTTCGTGGGCCTTTGCTGATCAGGGGGCATTAGTAACAGCTTAACTTTACTGAGCGCTCGATTCTTCGAAATCACATTTTGGCAGTAGTGATCAGAAACACACAGGGAGGGTAAATCTTCTTTAGAAAGCAGATCTAGATCGTCTTCAGAGTTCAAGATGAAATGAAGCAGAACATGCTACGATTATGTACCTTTCTATTGTCATTGTGCAATACTAAAGCATTCTCAGTAAGAATATAACTAGATATCAGAAAATGTTTCACTTAAGTTGCTGTAGGTTTCTAAGTTGACAAACCTTTTTTTTTTTTTTTTTTTTTTTAAGAGAAAATTGTAAAATTAAAAAAAAAAAAAAATCTTTGATTTAATGGGTTTTCACAAATTTTTTGGTTTCCCCTATGTATACAGGGTGATTCCCTACCAGACAGACAAACTTACAGAGTGTGTAGAAGGTACAAAGATGACTCGGAATCACACAGGAATACAGGGTTGCAAATGCCACAGTTGCGAGATATGGTGCAGAGAAAAAAAACAGAAAACAGTGGAACAGAAAATATTTTATTGAAAGGTTGTACTACAACTGATGTTTGAAATTACGTGACTGAAGTAGTCTGGCTGGCCTGACAGTGGCGCTGCATGGAATTCCTTACATTCTCGAAGATTCCTGGCATGCCACGTATCCTCCCGACCGTTACAGATATTCGAGAGAAAGATTTTAAACTGATGGAACAGGCATCTCATACACCAAGCTCTTCATGTGACCAGGACCAGACTCAAGTCACCTTCTATGATGAGAAACACGAGGTGCGGACGTTCGAGTAACGCCCCTAGTATAACCGCTGAGTGGTGCGCCCATTACAATCTGCAGCTCCATATACGATCAGCACGTCGTGTCATTCGTTTGAATACATCGTATTACCTTAGGGAAATGGATCGCAAATGACGACTTCCAGCACAGGATCTGTTTTCCCGAAACCTTCCACTCAGTGCCATCTACCACAAGATTGACAAGAGGAATGTTGCGGAATTTAAGAATTCCATGCAGCGCCGCTTTCATGCCTTCCAGACGACTTCTGGTCGTCATTTTCAACACCTGTAGTAATACAAGCTTTCAATAAAATCTTTTCTGTCCCTTTTATGTGTTGTTGCTTCTTTTCTTTTACTCTGCTTCTTTGCACCGCAGCTCGCAAATATGGCATTTGCGATTCTGCATTCCTATGTGATTCCGAGTCGTCTCTGTACCCCCTACATACCTTGCAAGTTTGTCGATCTGGTAGCAAATCATCCTGTGTGTATTATGCAAAACTGTTTTTGTATTCAAAACGCCACAAAAAGCTAGCCATTTCATATTTTGAGAAATACTTAAAAACTCATGAAGTAATTTTAAAACGCGACTTCTATAATAATTTACGTACACACGTGAAATTTCATTTACAAGTATGTCGAACTATGTGCAACAAAAGTTGAAATACGTTTCGTGAAAACAGGATTGATATTGGTAAAATAATTTTTTTTTTTTTTGCAAATGCTTATTGAAAATTCCTTGAAAAATGAATGAATTTCTAATTCAACAATTAAAAAAATAAGTATTGCTTTGAATCAGAAATGCATACCGACTTTTGTTTCATGAATTAATAGAAATGGTTAGAAAAAATATCGAAACGTTTGGCACAATCGAAAAAAAAAACCTTAGCATTTGAAATCAAGGACTAGTGATTTTTTATTTCTGCGATAAATCAGTTTAAAATGTTTATTTGCTATTTGAGATTTGAATCAAAATGAACATAAAGGTTATCATAACTCTCGATTTTTTAACTTAAGAGCTTTCAATTTTTGTGAGATTATAGGAAAATAATATAGTTTGTAAAAAAATTTTAACTGATTTTTTGGCCGATTTTTGTCAAATGAATTTGCTCTTAAAGTCAGTCAGGACAAATTGTGTTACAGAAGAAATATTGTGATATTAAACTGCTGTTTGTAAAAAATGCAACATCTAGAAGGAATCGTCATAATTAAATGAAATTTAATGCACAAACGACTTGTATTAGTACAAATAAATGATAAAATTTTCAAAAGAAAAAAAAACAATGTTAAGTGTTCGAAATCAGTATTTCGTGTAGCCACTACGCTCTGTAATAAGTGTTGCTATACGACGTGGCATGAAGCCAAACAGATTTTAAATGTCTGCTTGTGGAAGAGAATTCCATATTGCTTGTATGCGCGAGCTTCGATCTTCGATTCTAAAAAGAGGGCTGTGACGTGGACACACCTCACCGCCTCTTATCTGGGACTGAATGACTTTGTGCTGTGAGCGTGGTTCAGTGGTAGGACGTGTGGCTTCAGAGAGGGGAGCCAATGGGGTGCAGGTGAGGTTCCAGCAGTTGAATACAATTGGTTCGTGAGCTCTATTGGACTTTAAAAACTGTCTGACCCGGCAGAAGGAAGAAATACGATTGAAATAATATCAAGTAAAGGTGGAAATTACATAATATGGCATTGGAGGAAAGTTAAAATTAAGAAGCAAGGGAAAAATTAAGAAAGATATTGACATTAAGTTATAAAAATAGCGAAAAAATTAATCAATAAGCGTTTCAAAAATTAGAAACGCTTGTTCTTTGACATCGGTTTTTGCTTTAAGAGCGGAGAGAATCTAAAGTAGTTTTGGAAATTGTTTAGCGATATTTGCAATTATTTTAAAAAGATCCATGATGTTTTGAAATTCAGAAGTATTTTGAACGTTAGAATTAGAAGCAGAAGTTTGGGAGAAGCTTTGACTTTCCCTAGGGGTACCTTCGACCTGAGGAAGGGGGGGATCGTTATTATTATTATTTTTCAGAGTTCCTGCAGTAACGTTGGCAAAGGACAACTCGACAACTTTATTGCTAGTGAAACTATTTTTATTCCTGTTTAGGAGGGGGGAACCCTTCTTGGGTTTTGGAAATTTAGGGCATTTCGTGTAACAGGCAGAATGCCCGTACACATGGCAATTAATACAGTATTGATTTTCCATTCTACTAATGATTTCACAGTCTCTTGTAGTGTGTTCCAATCCACACTTTAGGCAACGCGGTTTCATGTGGCAGTTAGCTGCCGTGTGATAAAAGTTGTTGCATTTAAAACATTGGGTAACACTTCTGATGGAATATCCTTCAACTTTAACTTCTAAATGTCCAAGATGTGAGAAATATCAAAGACTGCGGCATTAAATGTATTTCTGGGTAAATTTACTAGGAAAAAAGGAAGTGCAAGTTTAGTACATTTTGAAATTAATTGGCTACAACTAATAATAGAGTAGCCAAGCGCTTCTAAATCTATTTGAATTTCTTCTGGGAGGGTAACACGAGGGAGACCTTTAATTACAGCTTTAATTTGTTTATTTTCTTTGGGCTGTATGACGTAAAATTCATAGTTATTATCCGCTTCCAAAAAGTGGATTAGCTCTCTGTTTTCTTCGTCCGTGCTAGCGAATAGTTTGATGTACTCTCCTGCCGTTTTTATTTTTAAGTTAGGGAATTTTTCGGTAATATTTTTTAATTGCTTTCTGTAATTTGTTGCTGTTTTTAAAGTTATTGGAAGTGGAATTCTAGGGGTGGGAGGAGTTTTTTCTACAGTTATACTTCTTCCATCGGTTCAGGGTCCTGATTTAACGATTCAAAATTATTCTGCGTGGGGATGGGTTGAAGTACTTGCGTTGGGGTGGTAGGTCGGATAGTTTTCTTGGGAAGGGCAAAACCTTCCAAATCCTGCTTATTATTTTTACGTTTATAGGATTGTTTTTTATCATTAACATTAATAAGAGAAAGATCTGGATCTGAATCATTAGGTTTTAAAATAGTAAGGTCAGTACAGTTGAGGTCTAAACATGGGAGCATAGTCCGAAGCTCACTGACCATTTTTTTCCTTATCTCCAGGTATAACTCGATACTGTTCTGGATCTGCAGGGCGAGTTCAGGTTTTCCAGACTTTTTCTCGCTTTCTAGGATGGTACGATGAGTAGCAATGTTTTTATCCATATTTCTAATATCGTCCAAAGCTTGCTTTTTCCTTTAACTATCTGATAAAACGGGAGGATCTGAAGTCGTGCTTCCTGAGAGTGAAGATCTGGAAGACCTTGACTTGAAAGAGGCTCCTGATACCGAGTCCGATTCCGTCTCCGGGTCGCTCATAATTTCTCCTTAAATCGCAAAAAATCCAAACGAATAAAAACACACCTTCCACTAGAGGCAACCCCCTGGATCATAAAAGCTCTTAAAAGGGCTACCAAGGACTTACGTTCTCTTTTAGACTAAAATGAACTTCAAAAAAATATCTGGGAGCTCAGACTCACACGTCTGAACAGCTCGGCGTCAACGACGGTTCTCCCCTGCTTGTATGCGCAGCGAAAGTTCGTCTTTTGAAGCTGCCGGACGCGGATCACGAGCGAGACGCCGAACAACCAAATCCCACACGTGCTAAATAGGCGACATATCCAGTGAATAAGCAGGCTAAGGAAGAAGTTGCATGGGCTGAAGTTTCTAACAGTCTTTGCAACATGTGGGCGAGCATTATCCTGCTGAAAGATAGCTCCAGGGATGCCTTGAAGGAAGGGAACGACTTCAGGCGGTAGCACTTCACGGTCGTAACTGTTGCTACTGTGTTTACCCTCAATCTTTGCAAATTTGGTCGTCTATGATACGAAATCACACCCCAAACCATAACTCCGGGTGTTAGCCACTATGTCGTTGGATAACGCATTCTGGAAAGCAGCGTTCACCGGATAGCATCTAACACGAATGCAGCCATTATAGTCCCACAAATTAAAGCGTGATTCATCTGAAAAGACAACTTAGTGCCAATCAGCTTGCCAGGCCCTGAGCTCATGAGCCCATTGCAGACGCAGCCGTCAATAGTTTGCCGTGAGGGGAATCCTGTATAAAGGCACCCTTGCACGCAATCCACGGTGCAGCAGACGTCGACGAAGCCGACAATAGTACACCTGTAGCAGTAAACCAATGTGCTGCCAACTGCCTGGAGGAAGCTGTACGGTCATTCACCACCATGCAGATCACGTGTCGATCGTCACGCGCTGACGTCCCCTTCCGTCGTCCACTGCTAGTTTTTCGAATTGTTCGGTCTCGTCGGTCCACTGCTTCCAGACTCGCATCACTGTGGAATGTTCCACTGCACACGAGCTCCTATTACGCGATAGAGCTCCTATTACGCGATAGGAAAATCATCCTTCTCGGAGGCCAATAATCCTTCTCCGTTCAAACTCCGTAAATTGTTGAAATTTCCCCTTATTTCGTCGTGGAGGTATACTTAGGTCTCACTAAGCGTTCGCCACTAACAAATAATCATTAACTATTTTCAACGTCCCGCTTCAGCCCTCTATTTGTACGCTTTCAGTATCAGTTCAGACGACGCTGCGCACGCCACGCATGCGTGGTGGCTCTGAAACTTTACTATAATTGTTATTTACTGCAAAGTTCATTTAATTCTGATGATTCCTTCATGGTGTTGCATTTTTTACAAACAGCAGTGTACAATACCATCAATGAATGCGTCTAGCCATGTGAAAATTACAGGAATGCAATTCAAATGATTGAAGAAACAAACAAAAGCATGCATGCCTTGTACACGTAAAGGTGTACAAGGTGTTGCCGAATTCAACTGACAAATTCAGAGGGTTGATAATAGGCAGCATGGGAACGACAAATTACCATAGAACAGGGGATTGCAAACCACACTCAGTTGGAGTAATTCACAAAAACAGTCATGAAATCTGAGGTGTCGAGTGGAATGAAAGGAAGCAATAACAAATGCATTTATTAGACGTAAAATATGCTTACAATATAAATAATATACTCCTATTTCGATTTTCCCCGAGTAAACGGGGTTTGTGTCTCTCTTCTGAATTTGTTGGTTAAATTCGACAACACCCTGTATACACCTCTAAACAGTGAGACATGCTGCCAATAAGGCCATTAATGGTATCCTCAGACATCCCTTGTCAAGCTGAGTCCACTCTGAAGATCTTAATTCCTCTACGAAACGTGTTTGGGGTACCCGATGCATTGTATGTCTGAGAAAGGCCTACACATGTTCGATGGGAGAAAGATCGGAAGTCACATGATAAAAACAAACGTGTTTTTCATTGTATTCAAAACAAACATTAAACTAATTGTTCTTGTTGTTCTATTTGTAAAACTCACAAGAAGAGGACACGACTAAGGAAATTTATTTGGGGTCGAGACTTAGTGTAATAGTAGTACTCCTTTAGGGTGTTCAAACCTCAATGTAATTCCGCCGAATGGCCAGTCAATTCGGAGAAAAAAGCCTTCGAAATTCATGCTTAGCTTTTATATAATTAAATTTCAATTTCCTCCAACGATTTCGTAGTTCGGTTGATATATCGTCTGCATACTATGCGCGAGGTCTGGGTTCGATTCATCGGTCAATTTTTTTTTTATTTCATTTAATTATTTTTAAAATTAAATAAGCTTATTTATGAAAGGTTTATTAAATATTAAATGATATTTTACGTAATTAATTTGTAAGTGGTTTGGAAGTTAGGAGAGGGAAGTGCCATCTCATGTGTCGTCCTCGTCACATGAGATGGTTCAAAATTATGAGGTCCGTCGCCGATAGCCCTCGCGGAGCTTTGTTATGTCTTTTAAGTTTGTATGCTTATAGAAATTTTTACGTTGCACAAAATGCAAAGAATTTTATATCATTTTAAAGAGAATTTAATACTGAATTTAATACAAAAAAGAAAATTCAAACATTTGCAACGCAAAAAAAAAGTTATGCTGCAATAACTGTCGATACATTAGAAACTGATGATAGCAGTGAGTTATGAGAGCTTAGTGAGGTTGCCTTTATTCTTTATTACAGCTTCACATCGATGTTTCATTGCGATGAAAATAATTTTAAGCTCTTCCTTTGTTATTACATGATGCCAGGAAACAGTTATATCCTCAATTAGTTCCTTTTTATTTCATCGGTACTTCATTCGGACAAGAGTTTTCAAACAGTGCCACAAGTTTTTGATAGGATTGAGGTCAGGATAAGAATGATATTTAGTTAAAAGGCAATGACATCAATTAAAAGAGTAGATTGGACACATGTGTGATGAGAAAGTGTTATTTCCTATGTTAAAATTGCATAACAAGTGGAGAGTTCATTGACTACATCTGGAGACTGAAAGTTTTGTTTAAGATGTTAGGAGACAAATTTAATTAAAAAAAAGGCATTAAAAGCCTGAAAAAGGTGCACCACATCTGTTGATGACAGAAGAACAAAAGTACTATGTTTCAGAGATAAAAGAATTCCATAGACATCCATCGGAAATGATGCTGGTGTTTCTGTCAGTTCAAAAACAAATATGACTATATTATAGATTAGCAGATGTAACACTAAAAAGTAGAATTCCACGAAAAAAACCGTATCTCAATTAACAGCAGTGCTAAAAGGGACTACAGGGGGCAATGGAACACATTAATTGGACAAAGGATTATTGGTAACAAGTTATATAGAGGGATAAAACTAAAATATCGTTATTCGGTAGTGATAGCCTAAAATATGTAAGACGTAGAATATCAGAAATGCTACATCCTGACTGCATCCAGGCAACTGTGAAGTACCCACATAGTTTTATCATTTAGTCATGCATATCAGCAGATGGTATCGGTCGCCTTCATATCATCGATGGGACACTGAATACATTGAAACCATTCTAGAACCAAAACTTTTACCTTCCATCGGGGATCTATTTACAAACAATGCTTCATTTATTTTTCAGCAGGATTCTCCTCCTTTCCAAACAGTAAAGTAATTGAAAGACTGGTACCGTTCTAATATCATTGAGTTGTTGTCCTGGCCAGGAAACAATCCTGACATCAATCGTATCGAAAACTTGTGACACCTATTGAAAACTCTTGTCCGAATGAGGTACCCATGAAATAAAAAGGAACTAAATGAGGATATAATTGTTTCTGACAACATGTAATAACGAAGAAAAAGCTTAAAACCATTTTCAGCTCAATAAAACATCGATGTGTGAAGCTGTAATAAAGAATAAAGGTAACCTCACTAAGTTCTGATAACTCACTGTTATCATCAGTATCTAATTTATATCAATAGTTACTTCAGCATAACTTTTTTTGCGCTGCAAATATTTGAATTTTCTTTAAAATGATATAAAATACTTCGCATTGAATTTTCTGTAAGCATACAAACTTAAAAAAACATAACAATTGTAAAAAGTGTCCACAATTTTGACCACCACTGTATATAAATGATTGCCGACGAAGATACGATAACTATATACAGTGGGGCCCCGATTTACCGAGTCCCTATTAAATGAATTTCGAGATTTAACGTATTTTTCCTTTTGCCGAACTAAAACGAAGACAAAAATACCTCTATTTAACGGATAATAAACCCCGAATAAATTAATTATTTCAATAGCCGAAAAATTCATTTTTATTAGTTTAGATTTAAAAGAAATTTAAATATTTATGCAAATGATACATCCTTTTTTTTTTTTTTTTTCCAGGAAAAGAAGAAAGACTTTTTTTAAAGCAGCAGGTTTAGAGGGGAAAGTGTGCAGAAAGACTGAAAAACTGTAATTTTTAGATCTTACAAGCGCAGATGAGTCATGAGTGTAACCTATCCCGTGAGTTTTGAACAGGACAGGAAATTCATTTCTGAACTCCTATCTGTTAGGAAACTGTTACGTTTTCTAACACTTAAGATTGTTTTGAAACTTTGAAAACATGCATCATGCAGCAGAATTTAAATGACATAGTATTTTCATATTTGCATAAAATCAAAAAAGAATTCTTTCGAGTCAGGAATCGAAAAGGTTGTCAAACATGTACTAGTCGTGTGTGCGTGGTTGCTTTTTAACAGGTAAGTGCAGACAAAAACATTTGTATTTCTTTGAGCTCCAACGTAATGAATTAAATGTAAAATGTTCAGTGCCAATGAATTTTTTAAGTCGGGGTACTACTGTGTAAAGACAAAAACGTTTTATATATATATATATATAACTAATGATTTAAAATTGTAAAGGAAAAATATTTGTACTAAAGCAGTGCGATCCGTGTTTGCTACATTTGTAAATTAAAAAAATTCTCTGAAAAAGGACAATTCCACTAAATTATTCTGTTTCCGACACATAATAACCAGGTCAAATATTTGCTTCTGTGTATGCTGTGAAATATTATCCAATTAATTGCGAATTACGTCGGTTTAATCCGTTTAAAGATTGAACGACGAAAACCACTCCTGCGTGCAAAAGCTCTTGGAACGAACAACGAAATGTCTGATCTCTGATTCATTACATTAGGTATTTGGATTATTTAGAAATATGTGTAAGTTCTAGAAGAAACAAAGTATGGAAGATTTTCTGAAAACACTGCTACATATAATTCTCATGGCTTTTTTATTAAGTTTTGTGGACACGAGACGATTTAAATAAAAAATATCTGATTTTATGGTGTTTGTATTTATTTATTTATTGGCTTGTGCAACTTACGTATAGGTAATGTGTAAAACCAAATGTTGGCTCAAAATACTACAAAAAACACATCGATTAAGTTTTTTTAAAAGAATTTTAAAATTTATGAAGTTACTAGTAGTTACTCGTCCCCTTCGCTGGGTATCTCAGGATATGTGAAGATATACTGTTTATAAATTATTAATATTTCAGCTCTAGTATGAAATGTTCGATTGTATTGAAAAACGTATTTATAACTCTCTCTCTTCTTGATTTAAAAATGACGACTTGACTTTCTAAAACTGAAGTAGCATTACCTTTTACGCTCCGCAACCCCCCCCCCCTCCAAAGTGGATTTCCACAAAACACGTTTCTAATGGATCTACACTCAACAAAATAAACATTCTTGATTAATTTCGAGTCTATGTCTAATATTTCAAAAACGAAATTTTTTTATAAGTTTGCCCCATATCTCTCCTTGAGATGCGACATCTGCAAACCCGTTCTTGGCGGATTTCAATTCAACAAAACAAGCAGCCGTACCAAATTTCAAACCTGTAGGTCTAGTAGTTCAAAAACGGGAATTTTTATCTATAACGCCATTTTAACTTTTCTCAACCTCCATCTTGGGAATCGAGATCGCAACAGTTCTACGCGCGGTTCTCTATTAAAAAACGAAAAAAGAATTACTTTGAATTTCATGTCTATAGGCATAATAATTCAAAATGTGGAATGTTTATCTATTACACCTTCTTAACTCCTCGTAACCTCTTTGGGGCTCTTAGCAGATCTTTCCTCAACAAAAATAACATACTCACCATATTTCAAGTTTTAGGTCCAATCGTTCAAAAACGGGGATATTTATCTATAACACCCCTTAACCCTTCGTAACCCCCAATTTCTATAAAATCTGTTCTTATTGGATCTCTATTCCATAAAAGAAACATGCCTGCCAAATTCTTAGTTTGTAGATCTAACAGTTTTGGAAATCTCGCGATGAGTGAGTGATTGCCTTTTTCCTTTATTCATCGAAAGGATTTTAAAATACTACTCGTCCTTAATAATGGACTTTTATGTATGAAATTTGATTTACAAATATGACAAACGTGCAACAAAATTTGGTATCGATTTTGTGATAACATGATTGGAATATTTTTTAAAAAGATTTATTTTATATAAATGCTTATTAAAATTTTAAAATTATATAAAAATTCCAAAATTTTTTTTTTTTTTTTTAGTTAAAAATGTATACCATATTTTATTACATGAATCAATAGTTGGAAAAACAACCAAATATTTGACTCAATGTGAAAAAAAACCTTAGCATTTCAAATAAATTGGCGTAACCCTTTATGTACTGACGGTACTTATATGTACCATTCACTTTAAAATTACACAGAATAACAATTTTTTCGAATATTTTGACAATATTTAGCAGAAATACTCTTTTAATCCCACTCTTATTTTCACTCTTCTAGGATACATGGCAGCACAGATTCTATGATGAGTATTTTGGCGGGGAAGGCGAATAGTTTTCAAACAGAAATTGCGTTTTCAGCTGACATTTTGACCGGATTGCGAAGGTTGTCATTTTTGTTCCGAAAAAGCAGTTTATGTCAAAAGGTAAGTGTCTTATTTATTTATTTATTTTATGTTAGTTAAGACCTTAGAAAATTATTTGACTATTTATTTTAAGTGAACAGTGTATATAATTTATTTTATAGTTGAATATATCTCTTTGTGGTACTTACTTATAAGTACCGACACTACATTGGATGTTAGAACAAGAACTTGTGTTCTTTTTTCGTCCGTGTAGCGTATTGTTGCTTTTTGTTGTGATGTAGCGTCATCACTATACTATAATGTTTATTTTTTTATTTATTTATTTATTTATTTTTTCATTTCTTTTTAGTTTAACCACAATTTAATGAAATATGTCTCTATAGCTTATTAAAATTTAGTAACATTTTTATTTCTTTATGTGTAACGGGGATTTACCAATAAGTGTAGGTTTTCGAAAAGCTATTATTATTATTATTCCTTTTCTTAGAGTGTCTGGAAAAAAGCAGCTTAGTCCTCAAGAGGTTTTGGATTTATTACAGAACCTCCCATCTGAAAGCATTGGTGCACTAACAGATGATTCTCCAGATGAAGAAGTCTCAGCAAATTATCTGCTGGAATTTTTGTTAGACTCATAAGATGACGATCGAGGGACTAAAAAAGACTCAAGGTGTAGAAGTTCATGTTCAGAAAATAAAGAATTTCCTACCCCGGGATACAGTGCTTTAAAAACACATTCAATCAAAACCTCATTTAAAATGCTCAACGCTTAATGATTTTTTATTTAGTAATAAAAAGAAAAACTGTTTCTTTAAATGTCATCAAATTAAATTTACGAGTACTTGTAAAACCTGTTTTTTGTGTAAAAAAGTAAATAAATTTTAAAAATTTTATAATTTTCAAAAATAAATAGTTTTGTGCTGTAAAATATTAATGTTCTCTGGTTATTTAGCATTTTTAAAAGTTAAAACTCCATTAAAAAATCATGTGGTCTTTTTTGTATTATGAGAATATTTTAAACCTCCGTGTACTGACGGTACTTTAAAGCAGTGATCCGCAACCCCCGGTCCGCCGACCGGTACCGGCCCGTGGATTAAATGGTGGCGGGCCGCCTAAGGAACATGAAACTATTGCCATTTTATTTAAAGTGGTGCATTTCTCTCGGATTTGCGCAACTTTCCTCTGAAATCACTTTATATTCCATGTTAAATCACTTTTATTCATTTTTTGGTGTTACTGTATTTTATTCTGAAGGCATATTTAAATGTAACTAAATTAAAATTGTTAAATCAAAACTATCTAAAATATAAACAATCCACGTGTCCCACGTTCAACGGGATGCGGTAAAATTATCAAACGTTGACCGGCCCGCAGCGATAAAAAGGTTGCGGAGCACTGCTTTAAAGTACCAACTTAATTAATTAACTCTAACGGATTAAATTTCCCAAAGTGGGGTATTTTATTTATATATATCCCTTAATTTTCAAAGTAGTGATTCAAAAAAAACATATTACAGGGAAAAGTTGCAGTAAATTATAATGTGGTCGATAAAAAGTTAAAGTTTTTATTTGCAGTTGAAATATGAATAAAAATGAACATAAAAAAATATCATAACACATGATTATTTTAACTTAGAGATAATAGAAAAATATAATAAGAATAATTTAGTCTAAAAAAATTTAATTTGGTTTTTTAACCGGTTTTTGTCAATCGAATCGCACTGTGTATACCTTTAATCCGACGTTAACCCCAAAAAGAATATATTTGTAATATTAATCCTACGCTAGGCATTTATATTTCACCACACAAAAAACCATCCTTACATTACAATGAATGTACCGCTTCAGAAAGTCTAAGAGAATTATTTAAATATGTTTACGTATAAATTACTTGCATTTCCTTTTCTCCATGTGAATTTGAATAATCTTTTGAGCTCGTTTCTCTGTTGCTCTAATACTTATCTTTACAGATGTAATACTTTTGAAAAAGACAAAATAGGATTTCTAGAATGCATTCTTTGAGTAATCCAGGCTAAACAACAGAGATTAGTTAGCTTATTCAGCTCTAAATGCTTTTCCGATAAAATTTAACGAATTCCACTTTTTATATTGTTACGAATTTAGTGTAATAATAATTGCTTAAAATAGTCCAAATAATTTATATCTGGATGTGCAGTACATTAATATTATTTTCTTCTGTATTTATTGTATGATAAAAATTGCAATATTCGCAAGGCGCCTTTCCTTACATTATAATGTCGATTCAGTAGAAACTTGGCGATTAAGCCAAGTTTACATCATTTTGGCTTCTTGGCTATCATATGGATGCTTCTGGAAATTACTGGAGAAACTAGTAACATCACAATCAGTGACATAAGCTGGTCTTTCGAAAAAGATCCGTTCAACCTTTAAATAAGAGTCTCTCGCCGAAACTGTGTCAGTATTACTTCAGCTGTTGAAGATGACGAGAGGTTGCTTGTGAATAATCTTTAACATACTTGTATTTTAGACACTGATAGTTGTGTCTGAGCGTTGTGGAAGGAATGAAAACTTACTGGGATTTATTAAGCGAATTTTAGTGTTGTATCCTGTATTTCAAGGATTATTTTTCAACAATAAATTTCCATCGCTCTTGAAGAATTGTCTTGCTCTTTGAGACTGGTAGCATAAAACCCCGATTTACGTAAAAATATGTATTTAATAATTATTAGTCAATTATATATACAGGGTGTCCCGAAACGCAACGCTAATCGGGAACGGGGTGAAAAATTGAGCCTGATCGGCGTAGGCTTCTTTCACACCGTCCGAATCCCAGTCTGTCACGATCAATCCATATCACAGTGATTCTGACTGACCAAGATTCGCCTTCACACCACCAAGCAAGTCAATACGAATCAACCTTTCTTCCATCAGTTGCTGTCAAACATGGATGCAGCTTTTTATATTTTAAGACGATTAAGATATCAAGCTATTAATTTCACAACTGTATTCTGATTCATTTATTTTCAAATTGAAATTGTGACGTCTCTCGCGTTCTTCTTCTAACATAACTCCTAAGTTCTTTGACGGCCACGATTAATGGCAAAACTTTTCCAACCCAATACCAAGAAGAGAAACAGAACGAATATGCAAATGAGATATACTTTAAAAGGATAGAGGGTTTGGTGAGATAGGACGGCAAGCCTAGAGATAACTTAGTACGGAATTGTTCGGAATAAATGTTAGACGTCCTACAGCTCTGGAAGAAGGATACGCTCATCGTCATTAATAAGATTAATAATAAGAAGGATTAAGAAAGCCTGAGTATTCTCTCCTACAAATAACATAATAGGAATATCTTCAACCTAGGAAGGAAGGTGACTCTATAAAAGGTAATATTTTGTATAGGAAGTTAGATTAGACAGTTAAATTATTATAATTAAGATAAGTGATCTAGTTGGGCGATCTGACTTGAATATTCAGTTTAATTGGTGGCTTATTCTCACTTTAAGAAAGTTGTTATTTAGAATTAAGTAATTTAAGTTATTCTTAATAAAAGTTGTGTTAAGAATCACAAATGTCTCATCTTTTAGATAATCCCACACCTCTAGCTTACGCGGATCACGTAAGACATGGCTATCGCAGGATGGCTATGTCTCAAAATACATGAAACAAAAGATATAAAAACGGTTTTATTTTTTTTTTCACATATATTTTCCCTGTTAGTATGAAGTATAAGTATAGTCTGGAAAGAAGTAACAAATTATAAATATGTATACAATATATGTAATACAATACAATTACTTTATAAATAACATATCTAATGTTTTAAAAAGTCATTTCAAATTAACTGTAGCATATAATAACTATTTTTTTAACTAACTGCATGGCCCGGCGTTTGCACGGGCTTTCTCTTTCCCTCATGACGCCAGCATTTCTGTGTGTGTGTTTGTACGCGCGTACAATGTAAGTGATTTCTATAATTATGTCATTAAATTTTCCTTTATCGAAATTCTTTCCACTTATTTTCGATTCAAGACAGATTTCTTTTCCTTCTCGATAGCCCGGCATTACATGGGTTTTTTTAGTGTAAAATTATTGTGGCCCCCCCCCCTTCACAGATAAGATTTATCTTTAAATTTCGATCTATGACTTATGAAAAACAATATTGCGTTAGTTAAATTATTAATGTGAAGCAATAAAAAGAAAACGATTCTGATGTACTGAGAGTAAAACAAAAAACTTTAATCATATTTTAATAAAATTAGTTCCTAAGAATCTAAAATAATAAAATAGATTTCAGATTTTCATTAATCAATCAATCGTTACATATAGTTAGCTTAAAAATGTCTCTAAAATGTATTTTTATCCAAAATAATAGACAATGTACTTTTTAATTAACAAATAATTTTGTAATGAAATAATAGAAATAATTCTTTTTAATACATATATATATATTAATTAAAATCCATTTTCTATAAATAATAAATAAAAGAAAGATTTACAGATAGCTATTAAAACGATTGCTTTTTTCTGAACGTTTGATTAAACATATATATATGTAAGTGTTAAAAAAAGCAATGATTCATTTTCCTATGAAGATGAGAACATAGTATTTGCTGTGATGAAGGAAAAAAAGCAATAACCTTTTTTTTTTTTTCAAACAATGAAAATGTGATAGAAATGTGTATATAGATAAAATCTTTAAAAAACTATATGAAAAAGTAGATTGTAAAAAGGAAAGTTAAACCAGGATGCCATCCATAGTTTCTGTACGGGTGCGCGGTATAAAAATGAGAGCATTAAAAATAAAGAAAAGATGAGCATAGAAAAAATTAAACTTTTATATGTATCAAAATACTGTTTGTTTAAAAGAAGTGAGAGAGAGAGAAGTTCCTTATGAACTTAAAGGATTGTAGTTTTAAAAGTATACTATTTTTTTCTAAAGTTTGGAACAATATATCTCAAGTAAATGACTTCAAAACATAAGTGCATTGTGCACGTACGTTTCAGGTTTCTTCCTAAAAAAGGGGATGCGCTTTATACGACAAAAATGCCTAAAAATTAAGTACTGCAGCTTGAAAGCATAGGTGCACGTTATACGGCGGTGCGCATTATACGTCGGATTTTACAGTAATTATTATCAATACTTGCATATTAGCATCTCCGCAGCCAAATTGGTACCACACAAATCGCACCATTTTCCGCCAACATCTGACCAATTGGTTTTTTCATATAAAATGTTAGAATTTTCGCTGTTTTGGTATCTATCAAGGTGTGATTCGCGTGGGGCCAATTTTGGTGTGGTGATGCTAATGCAAAAGTACCTCATTATCTAAGCTTCTGTTTACGAAAAGTTTCACAAATCATTTTTTTGGCTTAAAAACTAACTTTTGAGAGTCAGGGTATCACATAATTTTAACTATAATATAAGCAGGAAAATTACAGTTCAGAAAATAAACAAACATAAGCTGTGTGACACTAAAATAAAAATTATAGCATTAATTTAAACTAAAAGGTTATCTTAAATAGAAAAATTAAGCCCTAATTTTGATGAAATTACCCCCATAACCAGTGCTGAACAAACAAAACACTCACGGAAAATTTTAAATATAAAAAGTTTAAACACAAATAAATATGAAGTAACCAAGCATATAGTAGAAATTATAACATCAATTCAAACCGAAAAGCAACATGTAGAAATCTGGTTAATAACAGTTGCTGACTTAAATGGAAGGTAGTTTTTTCAAATATTGCCAATCCGTTAATAACAATTAGTTGAATTTAGTTCTATGTTCTCTTTTTTTCTTAATCTGCTAACTAGGATTTTCTACTTTACTGTTACAAAAAGCGAGATTTAGAATTTGTCGTTGAAAAAAGAAAAGCAATAAAGATTTTTCTAACAGAAAGAAACTTTGTAATAGATTTTTTTTGTTTAACATAAGAATAAAAGCAGGCAAGAAGTGAAGGTAATTTCATTGTCTAAAAAATCCACTGATATTTATTGAAGAATAAGTAATTATTATCAGTTCTTACGCATTAGCGTCACAGCAGCCATATTGGCGTCTCACGTATCACGTCATTTTCCGCCAAAATCTGATCGGTTTTATGTAAAATATGCTAGAATCTTTGTTGTTTTGGTATCAAGGTGTGATTCGCGTAGTTCCAAATTCAAATCGTTTTCTAAGGTCTTCATTAACATACAAAAAAATAAGACTCTTACCTTTTAGCATTAACTACTTTTTCAGAACAAAAATGATAATTTTCGCAATCCTCTGAAAACACAATTTCTGCTATAAAACTATTCGCCTTCCCCACTAAAATACTCATCATAGAACCCTTTCTGCCATATATCTTGAAAGAGTGGATTTGAAAAAATATCCTGCTAATTATCGTCAGAATATTCATAAAAATGGTTATTCTATGTAATTTTAAAGTAAGTGGTAAGTACCGTCGGTAGATAAAGGGTTAAAAAGTGCGCGACTTCTTGATGCTAATAGCAAATCTATAACATATCATGAATATAAAATGAAATAGGATATCGGACGGTATGGCATAATTACTGTACTGGCTACTTTTAAATAACTTTAAATGTAGCTAGTACAGTAATTATATTAGGTCTTGCAAGAAGAGTAGCTGTTCTATTATGCAATTAACATGTAGTATAAAAACTACAAAATTATAAGAAATAACCATGCACAAAAATAAAACAAATACATAAATTTAATGATCATTAAAATATAAAACATCCTTGCAGAAAACAGATTTTATTATTATCTAAAATCACAGCTACGTTTAAACACAAAATATACTGATTTGATACGAACACACATATACAAAACATTGAGCAAACTTTGGTATTGCCCATTAATGAATTAAACAAAGTTTCATCAATTTTGTTTGAAATTCCAGAAAAGGATAAAATATGTTTAAGAAAACATGATTCTCTTCAATCAACTTCGCTAAATCAACTGTAAACAAAAGCACGTTGCCATATGAAAAAAAAATTTTTTTGAAAGAACACTTTTTAGGATAGTTTTTTAGAAAAACAATTGTAATTCTGCCACAATGAATTAAAAAACGACTAAATGCAACTTTAAATGAATATATTTATCTGTTTCCAGTATAATATCTCTTTTTCCATATTGATCCCCTGTCATGATAACTGCTACTTCAGATGTCCTAGGTTCATTAAGGTATCCGACTACGTTCGAAACCGTGATTTTGCAAAAGCGTGTAAATGGATAATATTTATGATATTTAGTGTCACTTAGATTAGAATACATGTATAAAATTGTTTTAAGTACATTATGACAAAAAAAATATTTAAATACAATATTTTGGCAAAAAATTAACTTAGGATAACCTTTTTTCCAAATGTTCTCCTTTTGTAAAAAATGCTTCTATTGTATTAATATTTTGCCTGTATTCAGCTCAGACCTCTGTACAGAGGCTCAGCTAGAATTTTTGAAACGCATAACTCAGAAGTGGGTTTATCCATGTTTTACGAAAACAGAAGGGAGAAATTTTAAGAAAATAAGCTGATAATTATTTCAAATGGTTGCAACTCTGAAAATAATCTGAATTTTTCAAAAATCATAGTTGAGCTATATGCAGGCAAAATATTAATACAATAGAAGCATTTTTTACAAAAGGAGAACATTTGGAAAAAAAGGTCATTCTAAGTTAATTTTTTGCCAAAATATTGTATTTAAATAATATATTTTTTTTGTCATAATGTCCTTAAAACAATTTTATACATGTATTCTAATCTAAGTGACACTAAATATCATGAAAATTATACATTTATGCACTTTTTTAAAATCATGGTTCCGAACGTAGTCAGATACCTTAAAACGCCTGCTGTGTTCGCCAGCGAGAACTTTATCTGCATGAATAATCCTCCGAAAATTTGGTCCAAGTTTTTTTATTGCAGATTTGAAGCATTTTATGTAAGAATTATATTACATTATAACATGTGTTCTCCAAATTCAAAACTAAATCTTCCTTAACTTGCTGTACAATCTTGCAATGTTGTTCAGCTTGTTCCGTATTACTGTCTACAAAATAATTCTAGAAATTTAGGTTCTTTAGCAGGCCAAGGAAATATACTACCAATTCTGTGGTAAACTTGGCACCAAATTGTCATGCTATTAGGATGGAAATAGGCAAGACGTACCACTACAGTTCCCTGATATTAATGTGATGGTTTAGTTCCAATCTCTTTACTTATTTTGGGGCAGACTACCTTTTGTTGTCGTGATATCAACATCAGAGGTTCGAGAGAATAAGGAAAAGGAACAGCACAGACCCAAGGTTCTTACAACTATTTAGTACCAAAATATGTACAAATGTTTTTGCATTGCTGACTCTTTAAAAATAACATAAAATTAATAAACAACATGGGAGAAGCAAAAATTTTCAGTTACAGCAAAAAGGTTTAAAGAATGTAATCAGGCTTTCTTGATGCTCATAGTGCAGCTAAGATTAATCAAGAGCATAAAATGAAATAGAACAAACATTCTATGGAAAGTGAATATCTTTGAAAGTAGCCACCACGATAAAAATAGTAGCTTTAGTAAAATTAAGCCTTGCAAGATGGGTAATTGTTCCATAACGTAATCACAAAAATATGTAAGAAATAATCATTAACAAAAATTAGATACATAAATTTAATGTGGTGGCTAGGCTTTAGTATATCACATGTTGGCGGGTTTGATATCGCAATACAGAAGGTTGTCGGCGCTAAAGTAAGTTAAGGTTTCAACTATAAATCATCGTTTGAATAATTTTGTTTTCATTTTCATGTTATTTTAAATTCGAGTCTTTAACATGCAAAATTAAACGAACTATACAAAAAGAAGCTGAAATGTAGTGAAATGATGTTATCTAGAAAAATATATACTTTTCTCTTATTCTTGAATTTTTAGAGAGGACCACACAACGTATTTCCTATTATTTACAGTATCCAACTTGATCCTGAACTGTAATTTTAAGAAACACATAAAATACTAATTTTGTGTGTGTGTGTGTGTGACCGTGCGTGCGGGCGTGCGTTAACTTTGACTTCCAATGACTTACTCCGACCACGTGGACGAACGGCACTCACTCACGATTGCCGACTCTGCTCTAGTCATGGCTTGGGGTACATAACGATTTTTTCAATTCTTGGAATAAACTTCATTTGATAAATGGCTACACTTTCCTACACTTTTTTCCTATCAATCACAAACACGTCAACTTAGATGTACTCTAAATC